>LPNX011162777.1:5492-247827 GCA_001517045.1 Pseudotsuga menziesii | reverse complement strand
GTTTTTACACAAGATGAACTGTTATTATTGAGATTTATAATTTTTACAATTTGTATGACCTCAATGTATTCCCATCCCCTGAATTTCCCTAAATTTTGGGTGGTCTCCACACATCCCCAATATGCATTTTCCCGCTCCCACAGTCTTGTGTCCCAAAACTTGGGAAACATTAAAAAAACTCCAAAAATCTAAGATTTGTGAAGATGGGCTTCCATCCCAAACCAAAAGTAAAGAGAATAACAATAGATAATATTCCAACACTTATCAACATAATTATTACCTTTCAGTTATTCTTCCAAACATAAACACATATATATATATATATATATATATATATATATATATATATATATATTTTAAATCTATGTATTTCCTCACCTTCCAAAGTTTTTCCAAGATTGAATGAATCTTACCCTCAAAGCCTTTTCCAAAACAACGTGATCTCCACTTCGTGGTGTGTGGATTCCCTTGTGCTAACTACCATGAGAAGATGCCAAAAACAAGATGGCATGCAATTGACTTTATAAGATATGATATGTGAAAATAATGCCAACATTGACTTGGGTATTATGTCAAAACAAAAGTAGATTGTTGGTTTATGTTAGTCAACCAAATAACAAGAATGTTGTACACACGTTATATTAATAAAGTTATTAAATTTCAATTCACCCGATTCTCAAAATCTCTACAATTCATCGGACTTTAGATATGACATACAGCGATCTAATAGATTTTAGATTCGACATCTAGTTATAAATTCATGGGATATTAGATTTAGATTTGACATATAGTTTTTTTAGCTATCAAATAGATTTTAGATTTGATTTGACATATAGGATTATTCTATACATGGTTTCAAAAGGATTATTATAAAAATGATTATTATACTATTATATTAGATTATTATAAGATTATTTCTCTTTGTTAGGATTATTATAAGATATAATAAAAGTATAGGATTATTAGATTATTATAAGATATAAAATATATTTCTCTTTGTTGGCTTTGTAATGCTTTTAACGAGTTAAATAATAATTTTTATGTGTTTGAAATTATGATTGAAACTCATTTTATCATCTATTATTAATTACTTCTTTGGGGCAAGTCTAATTTACCTTTATATTAATATGGTAGTGCGATATCGTTTTGTGGGTTGAATTAGATAAAGGAAAGAAAAGTATTAAGCTATTTTTAAAGCCTAGAGCTAGAGTTGTTCATGATTGTTTTTATATAATAAAGCATTATTTTTTGTTATAAAATTTTATGTATATTTTTGTTAATTTATTTAATTTACATATTAATATAAATTTAATCATAAATCTTTTTGATTGTACAGACATGTTAATTTTTGTTTAAATGTAAACTAATTATTTGTGTTTTCTAAATTTGTAAATATGATTATGATGAACAATATAAACTTTGGTTATTTACCATCTGTCTTTAATAACCTTTTTTATATTATTTATTTGAAACCATTTGAAGCGTTAATTATACTTCATAAAACTATTTAGATTATTATACTTCATCGTATTTTATATTTAGATTTGACATATAGGTTTTACAGCGATCTAATATTAAAATTCATCGGATTTTAGATTTGACATAAAGATTTTAGGGCGGTCCAGTAAAAATTTAGAAAAATAAAAATAATAATATATTATTGAGTACGATTTAAAATAAGATGAAATTTTGTATAAATTATTGTTTATTATGTTTTTGACGGGGATAAATATGTTTTGTGAGGCTGTATTATTTTGAAATTTGATGATATTAGTGTTTACAATGTTTTGGGTCATTTTTTGTTTTATTTATTTTCTTAATTTGGTTGTGTGTTGATTGGTTATTGGCTTGGAGGAGTTGTCGTAACGCCTTGGGAGTCTCCTCCAAGGCATTGGCGGCGCTCTTATGTAAGCAAGTATTTATTATTGGTGGCACACCTGTACAACACATTCACACCCATGATCACTCTGGAAAGATCTCCAAGTTGAAGTGTAAGAGAAATGCGTCTAAAGTCGGTTGCATGCATTGATAGCATGGTCACACGCATTGATAGCAGGGTGGTACGCTACCTACCATGCCTTTAACATACACCTAGATTGCTCTAGAAAGACTTGCAATTCGTTCCGAGTTCCTCAAGGAGAGAGCATAACAACTCACATTGATTCTAGTGTATGGGTTCCTCAACGCATTGATGGTAAGTGCTAGCTAGTTGAAAGGGCTACAACTCTTTAATGTCGTGGTTGGGCAATTTGTGCCTCAATTCTCATGCATTTTGCTTGGTGGAATTCATCATTCTGCTCATATACAGAAACTGTCTTCATTCATGCATTTTGCTTGGTGGAATTCATCATTCTGCTCATATACAGAAACTGTCTTCATTCATAGGAATGGGGAGGCTTACACTGGTTAAAAATTTGCGTATTCTTCCTGTCACACAAGAACTGTCTTATGTAACTTCAATGGGTTTTATGGATCATACTCTGCTCATTTGATGTCCAACAATTTTTCCATTCCAATGGTAAATAAACAACATTTTATATTTAGAAAATATTATTGAGACTAACTTTGATCTTTAAATATCTCCAGCTAAATGTTCAATTGGATCTTTAAATTCTGTTAAATGCGGCTATGAATAGTTTAATTCTTTGGCAGGGACTCGTTTTCTTTGAAATATGTGCAGGAGATGATTATTTGAGTGTGCACATTAGAAATTGGGGAGATTGGACACAATGCATAAGGAGCTTATACCTCAAGGCAAGATCAATACTGTATAGCATAAAATATTTCAAAAATTGAAACTTGACAATTATCTCCATTGACATTTATTTTTCATTTCTAGGCTTTAAAAGTGGTAGAAGAGGACTACATATGTGATTCTTCAAAAGACGTTGCCCAATTCTAACTTACCAAGGTTTTCATGAAAGCTCTCTAATGTACTTTTCAAATGTCAGATATATGAAAACATGATGCCACTCAAATTTGAAGAGTTGAAACTTTTGAAATGTCATATATATGCCCACAATTTATTCTCATTTTTTAGATAGGTAAGTGGCCAGGACAAAGACTTCCCTTTTTACTTCGGTAAGCTTGGTTTTATTTAAATTTTATTTGAATTTAGGATTTGTGTGAATTACACACCCGTCTCAACTAATGGACTTCAAATTTCTCTGTTACTATTTTAGTGTAGGTTCAGCTGCGATTCAAGGAGCAGTGATGGCCCTCTAAGAGATTTCTAGCTTCTTAGCTTTGGATGATATTCCTCATCTGTAAGTTATATTTTGGTAGGGAGATTGCTTTGCAATCCAGAGCCTGTTAATTTGCGATGTGTTGTTTTCCTTATTGACATGATACTATTTAACTTGGAGTTCACATAATTATTGCGACTTGTTATTTGGGGCGAATATTTTGTAATCAATGGTGACCTTGTTCTCGGGAGATTTCCTCTTCTACAAAATGGACCTTTCATTTAATAATTATGTGGAGTACTAAGCCGAGGGATTAAATTAGATGTTCTTTTTTACCTTCCTTTTGGTATAATGGTCACAGTACTATGTTATTTTTCAGTATTTTCTTGTGAGGGTATTTCTAAACATTTGATGTATTTTTCCTTGAAGAAGTAAATATAAGAGTTTTCCATTTTTTATGTGCCTGAGGTAGGAGGAGGTCTATAGTTTTAATATGAAGTCACTATTTGTTTTATGCATTTGCTATTTGTTTCAATATGCATTGCTATTTGTTTCAATATATTGTTATTTGCTTCAATATGCATTATATATGTGTGTGTGTATTTAACATTTATATTTATAGTTGTATCTTTGTGCTTAGATTAAACATTTAATATTTATATTTCAATGTACATGTATTTCAAAATATCTATATCTATATTTATACGTGTGTGTGAGAGAGAGAATTTTGGGTAATTTTGTATGCACATTGTTTCCATTGTATGTAATATGACTTGCATTGTTTTATAGATTTTATGTATGTATAGGTTTCAATAATGTTTGAATGTTCAGTATTTCAGAACGTATTCACTATCACTTTCGATATGCATTCGTTATTTGATATTGTTTCAATATCCATTGATTATTAATTTTCAGCATTTACTGTGTTTTAATATACATTCACCATAGTAGATATATTGCCATATATTGTAATATTAAAAAATTACATACATAATGCCACAAGCATTCGATTAGCTATTTGTTTATATTTGTGTTTTAACATTTAATATTTATATTCCTGTGCATATATTTAAACTTGCAAATTATATATATACATGAAATTGGGCTTTTATATTTCAAATAGTTGGAATGTTTCAATATTTACATAAATTTCGGTTTTAACTTGTGAAAAAGATCGAAATTTTAGTGAAAATATTTGAAGAGCATTTATTATTTGAGTTCAGAGATGATTGTTTCATGTTATAGTTAAATAGTTGTATGGCATAGTTGTGTTAATATATGGTGACATTTATGGACATCTCTTGAAATGTATTGTAGTGTTGTTGCGATTTAGTTATTTACTTTTTCATTTATGAAAGCAATGTAATAACTTATTCTAAATTGTCCCAAAATTCAAATTGTTAAGCTGAATTACTTGGTATCATTGCAAATGCAATACTTGTTTTTATTTCTCTTTGATTAGAAATAATGGTGTCTTTTCACTACAACAAAAACTGGATTTAGCGTCGAATTTAGCGCCGGATTTTAGTGTAATTTTTTCCCAATTATGGTGAACAATCTGGCGCTAAACCTAGTGCCATTGTACATTTTCGTAAAACGCCATATATTGCATCTTTTTTTGCGTCCTTTTTAACATCCATTTTTGCGTCCATTTTTGTGCCCAATTTTTTACATCTTTTGTTACGCCTTAATTTGCGTCCTTTGTTACATCCTTGTTTGCACCCAATTTCACGCTCAGTTTTGCATCCAACGTTGCATCTTATTTTGCTCCTAGTTTTTCATTGAGTCTTGCACCCAATTTTGCACCATTTTTGCCTAAAATTATGTGTCCAATTATGCATCTAACGTTGCATCTAGGTTTGCATCAAATTTTCGGCCCAATATTGCGTCTAGTTTTGCATCTAATTTTACTTATAATGTTGCATCCCCATTTGCATCTAATTTTGTATCTTGTTTTACGTCTTTTTTTGTATCCATGTTTGTGCCTAATGTTTCATCTCGTTTTAGGTCATATTTTGCATCTAGGTTTTCACCTAGTGTTACATCCTGGTTGATGTCTTTTTTTGCATCTATGTTTGAGCCCAATGTTGCACCATGTGTTGCGCCTAGTTTTGCGCCCATGTTTGTATCTAATAATGCATATAGTTTTGTGTCCAATTTTTCATCCAATCTTGCATTCAATATTACTTCTAGTTTTACATCCAATGTTTTCTCCCATCTTGCATCCAATATTGTGTCTCGTCTTAAGTTTTTGTTTGCGCCAACTGTTGCTTCCAGTTTTGCACATGGTGTTATGCCTGGTTTTATGTCCATCGATACACCATATTTTGTGCTCAATTTAATGTCCAATTTTACGTCTAGTTAGGAGTCCACTTTTGCATCTATCGTTGCGTCTAGTTTTGGACCTAGTATTGCATCTAGTTTTGAGTCATTAATTGTGTCTAGTGTTGAGTCTCTTTTTGCATCCAATTTTGTGTTTAGTGTAACATCCATTTTTGTGTCGACATTTGCGCCAGACATAAGGTCGACATTTGCATCCAATTTTGTGTTTGGTGTGACGTCCAATTTTACATCATCTTTTGCATTTAGTGTTGCGTCTAATATTATCCATATTGCACTACTGCATTTTTTACCTTTAGAAATACATTGCAATATCATTAGGGCATGGAGGAATTGAACCACCAACTTCCTGCTTGTAAAGCAGGCGCTCTTCCAGTGAGCTAACACCCTTTAAGAATTAGGAAGAGGAACAATATTAACAACAAAATATCCTAAACAATCACCAATCTATTAAAGTGGTCTACAAAAGGGTCTTAAACAACAACATAATGTATTGATGCATACCTAATAATCTAAACTTGATATGGACAAAGAATAATGGATGTGTTTAAGAAATAGTTGTAGAATCCAATTGAGGATGTGTGTTTCTACATAAATGTTGTTATTCATTGATGATGTGATTTTGTTCAGCAATAGGATGGTAAGAGAAGAACTCATGAATGGTTACTAAAAGAAGATGCCTACTATGAGCATCATATATGATATAATGAATATTTTAACAATGAACACCAACAAAGACAATTTATATTATGTGCATTATTTATAATCTCAAAATTAGTAAGATGTCAATTGGGAAAAGCATCATACCGGTTTCCACAATTGATAAGGCCACAAGGAGGTAGATGAAGTTGAGGGGTTTCTCATCTTACTAACGATTGTTCCATCAAGAGATTCTAAAGGGGCATTCCATCACTTCATCAAGTTATTAATTTAATTAGAAATAAATTAATATTAAAATTGATAATATTAATTATTTTTATTCATATTAATAATATTAATATAATTAATATTAACATTTGCTAATTAATAATATTAATAATATTTAAAAATTAATAATGTTTAATATTGATAATATTTAAAATTATTATTTAATATTAATACAATCCTAAGTTCAAATTAATACTGAAATCAAATCGTGATAATAAAGACTTGAGTTTTTTGTTTTTTTGTTTTTTTTTAAATCTTTATGACCTAAGAGGCCTGCACTAATTCCTAGAAGGGTCCCCAGTATTTTTAAGGTTCATAACTGTGGTCCAAGATTTACTTAATTTCCATCTGTCATTGTCATCTCTATAGCCTCCCAAACACGGCTCTTTGTGTAGCGGTCAATGCCAATCATAACCCTTGCATTCTCGATACCGAGATGGTGTTTAGAGGATTTTGAATGTTATGCCAGTGCCGATTTCTTTATCCTTTCATGAATGATGTCTACTTCCTTCAACCTTTTATGTAGCAATCGACCTGTCTCACCAATATAAACCTTTCCACAATCCTTGCAAGAAGAAATAGTGCATTAGGTAATGTACATCAGTACAATAGAGATATGATTCCAAAATGATTTCACACACTAATTTCTGTTGTAAAGCATGTTTTTTGTTTTAATAGTTGAAAAGAAATACAGGGAAAGTATCAAAATCTAGAACTCAATCCATATATAAATGTTTCGATTATTGACAGAGAACATGATGAAATGTTTGCATTAGGGATCCAAAAACAACATTCTAGTGCAAATTTATTTACAGCTTTAGAGTAATACAATTACTTAAGTGCACTCCCAAACTTGGGTCAACCCTTCCACTTAATTCTCCATCTCAACAACAATATAGTTCTCAGAAAACTGATCAAATGAGATAATCTGCTAAAGGTTCTTATAAGGGTAGATATTTATAGTGGAGTTCAACAAAATCCTGGTAAACTATACATCACCTCCAGTCATGACTCCTGATGATGTCTCTGAGGTCTCTTATCATCAAGAATCAGATTGTAAAGATGACGGCGATGACAATGTCATGTCATAGACCATATCCTACATATAGTTTGTCTCCAATGTTTATTGCCATGTGTTTGCACATGTTTACTACGTAACAATAACTTGCTAAGAATTTGATCAAGCTCATATCATCCTTTGGTCATAAGGGAAAGAACTCTAACACAATTGAACATAATGTATTTGGTTGAATATGGAATGGATTATACAAGAACCAACACTAATTGATTCTTAAAGTATTTAGCAGGAACCAAGATCTCATTAAGAAGCAAAAATTCATTTGTTAGTTGATTTCCTAGTCTCCCTTATAACACTGACATGAGTTTCAGAGGACTAGAGGAAATGTAGAACTTGAACTCCAAAATACAAAGGCAGCTTATGAGTGCCTTAAATTTCACAGCAAAAAACAAGAGAATGATAGCTATGGAAGAAGGTTGTCAAGACTAAGAATGGTACTAGAGAAGTAAGACAACAGCCTGTATTTAGGAAATTTTTTAAATATGGAGAATGTAGGTGAATAAAAACCCAAGAAATCCCAATTATGTCATCAGAAGTTGCTAGACTCATGGCCTAAATGGAGGGTACTCCACCAAAGTACCCCTGAACCTTTGGCCTCTACAGGTAGGATATTCCAAGGAATTTTTTCTCTTATTCTCAATGTCAGCTATAAAAAAAGTACAAAAGATAGAATGGAAGTTACCTTTCCATATTCTGCAACAACTACTGGATCTGCACCTTGTGTAATAACAACTATCCTCTTGTGAGTTCCAATTGCCTTTGGTAGTGCTATCTTTAGAGCTATTTCTTCACCATTATCAGTCTAAAAAATATAAAATAGTTAGTAAACATCTCTACACCATTCATGTTTACAAATACAGTGGTTGGAAATTAAGATATCAAATAATTTACCTCCCACCCTTGCACCCGTGCAAAAGTCCTTGCTTCAGTCTCATTTCCAAAAACATAATCCATATACCTAATACAAAATACCCAGATATAATGAACAAATTCAAACAGAAGAATAATATATAACATAGGGAATTCAGACATCATAGAATAAAAAATCCAAATCAACTTGGCATGAAAATAGAAATGTTTTTCTATCTACGCAATCATCTACTATCTATATATTAAAAAAAACAACACAAGGAAGTAAGTATTACAGAAAGACTTTCATCAATGCTTCAGAAAAAAAATTCGCAGATAAAAGGAGCTGCAAGATTCATCATAAATATCTGCACAACATGAGATACAAGAGTCATACAGGATATGAGACAAACCCTTTGGTATGTGCATTGTTAATTTGCCAAACAACCAATAAAACAAAATAACCCCTATGCTACCAAATACCAAGGTGATTGCAATACCTTTCCTTTCTGAGCTGCATGTTCAGCCACAAGTAGAATTGACTCAGGCGAGACTGTAAGGAAAAAGCCAGCAATATAAAAGAACTTGGCCTTCTTCACTGTACAACAAACAATAATTTTCCTTTAAAATGAGTACTAATTCAAACCCAAACATAGAGAAAACAACTTAAATAGAGCAAGACCTTACAGTACATTACCTAAAGCCCAGTTTTTCAGTAATTTCAAGTGTTCTAATTTGTAGCAATTTGCTGCTGACAAATTTGCAACCAGTGACCTACACATTACAAGGTTAAAGTTTAAACAAGTGAAGAGAGCAACATCTAACAAGAATAGGTGGATGAAGAGAATAGTATGGATAGGTCAAGAAACTCAGGTGTTGGGTGTCAGTGGCCAAAGAGCTAGTATTATACAATAACACCGCAAGTCTTTCTTCCAAACTTGAAGCTTGCAAGTCATGGAATTGGATGCCATGTATTTATGTTATTAATCAAGAAAGAGGAAGAGCAAAGGAAAGTGAAAGGTGGTTTGAAGCTTAAAACTTGATTTCTTAATTTGTATAAATACCATGTTTACCCTCAATTTTTTAATGTTTACTGTCTCTAAGGATATACTCTAGCAAAAGAAGACTATCCAAGAAGTGATTCAATATGCTCTACTTCCTTAAGATGATTGATGCCCCAAGTATGCACACTATACATGCAATGTAACATTTTAAGGAAGTTCAATCATCCGATAAGATTACAAGTTCTTGAACTCGACCATCTTTGAAGAAGAAGCTTACAATGATTTGTTGGACTTGCAAAGATCTCCAACTTGATCACATGTGAATCAACCTCTATAGAAAATGCATCTCGCAACGCATTTCCAGCTTCTCCATGAGTAGGTTATTAAAGCACACCACTACACTGTTGTATGAGATCAAATATCCATATAACCGTCCAGCTCAGACTAAATAGTAAATATGAGGAAGTTCAGTCAATAACGAGGTAAGCAACCTATTGGTGTAAGATTTGCCACACATACCGTTCTTACCCCTTCTCCATTACCATCTCCACTAATTGCCTGCTTTAATGCAGAAACAATAATAATTATTAATTAGCAATAACCAACGAACTCGCTCATTATCTCCATCTATGCTTAGTGAAAAGGTCTATAGTCAAGAACTTACCTTATTAGTTTCACTTATCTGCAAGCTACCCGGGAAAGAAATTGCTTCACTCCTTAATTCCTAGTTTTTAAAATCTCGAGGTTAAATCATTCGGCCTAATATTGTGTTATAGAGCTTTACTGAACACCTGTCTTAAGGTTAAATCATTCTACCTAATATCGAGTGTTATAGAGCTTTACTGAACACCTCTGGTGCTAGTAGATTCTCCAATTGTCTTCCTACAAATAATGACAAGATGGAAAATAAGATCTAACAGTCCGGTCTCTAATTACCTGTTGTTACTTTCTCCCTCATGGTCAGGGATTTGGACAGAATTTAAAACTGACCTCAATCACTTAGGATTCTAATTTCTTTTCTAATTTAAAACAATATGCCTTAAAAGAGACACCCAGAGAAAGCTCAATGCTTACCATGATAAGCAAGTAGTATCCAGAAACAATAGTTGGGTGTGCAAGGATGCCTCCAGTATGCCAGCTAAAAACATAACGGCACTCGAGGTCTTTGGTTTTTTGTGGGTAGCCAATAAATGTTTCGCAGTCTCTTATCCTTGATAGAAGTGGCCACCACTTCAAGTACAAAGATGAGGAGTGAAATCACAAAGTAATGGGATGCTGATCTATTTCAATGCATACTTCTGATTTATTTTTTCTTCCAACCTGATACTTATAGAACTAGAATGAATGTAAAGCACAACTACTTGGACAATCATATAAAGTCATTGATGTGAAATTTGCCAATTAACCAAATCCAAATGTTGAGATCCATCATACATAAACCCATTCTTTAACAGTAACGAATACAAGTGGATAAAAAACCAATCCAGAAATATTCAATCTAGGACAACCCAAAGCGTAGATCTGTGTCTCCACCACAACCCAATCCATCTGCAAAATCTGGCACAACCAAATACAAGAATATGCGTGAAGATGTGGTTTTCCTCTTTCACGTTTTACTTAGATAAGTTCAAATAAGATCCATGCATTCAATCTTACATAAACTCACAAAACACAAACCATAAAAAGGATAAAGGATCTCAGATTTTTAGCTTTCAAGGGGCTTTTTCCCTTAGTAATTTGGACTCAACTTGAACATCTACAAAATAGGACAGTTTGTACTTCCTTGTTCCAATACCAAACTCGGAAATCAAACAACTATGAAAAGCAAACAAAAAATGTACCGACATTCATCTTAATCTGCCAATCAAGACCACAGTCATGCATATCAGCAAGAGCTGTCGGGATGCCCTTGTTGCAAGGAAACTTGAAAATCAAACAACTCGTACTTTTGTATTCCAATACCAAACTTGGAAATCAAACAACTATGAAAAGCAACTAAAAAATGTACCGATATTCATCTTAATCTGCCAATCAAGGCCACAGTCATGCATATCAGCAAGAGCTGTCGTGATGCCCTTGTTGCAAGGAATATGCACGATTCTGTGGTTTTCATGTTTCACGTTTTACTGAGATAAATTCAAATAAGATTCAAGGCATTCAATTTTACATAAACTCACAAAACACAAACCATTAAATAGGCTAAAATATTTGTAGCTTTCAGAGAAATTTTTCACAAAGTAATCCTTAGATTCAACTTGAATATCTACAAAATAGGGCAGTTCGTAATTCCCTATTCCAATACCAAACTCAAAAATCAAACAACTATTAAAAGTAACCAGAAAACATACGGAAACTCATCTTGATCTTCCAATCAAATCCACAGTCATGTTAATCAGCAAGAACTATAGGGATGCCCTTGTTGCAAGCACTAAAGTGATTACAATAAAAACCCAAATTCTACCGTTGTAAAAATGCTTTGAAAGCCCTAAAAGGGAAACCAAAGATGCATTAAATTCATAATGAATCATTATCATCTGAAATAAAACCCCTGTGATCTCTATCACTCTTCGAAATAGCATAATCAAATTCTACCTTCTTCGAGGGCATTGCAGGCTTACAATAATCAGACATATAACTCTTTGTGGAAGCAGGATCGGAAATAATTTATGAAATAAGAGGTAAGAGGTCTTGTAAACCCTCCTTTAAAATCTCCAGCGATTCGAGAATCTATTATATGAAAATATCTAGGGCTTCATTAGGGAAGAACACCTCAAAGCTATAAAACGGTTATCTGTAAGAGAGCTATAAAAGAGAAAAAATACAGATAAAGGGTTTCTATAACCCTCAAAGCTATAAAACAACTATATATCAGAGAGTTATAACAGACAGAAAATACAGATAAAGGGTTTCTGGAACCCTAAAAGATTAAGGATGCAATGATATATTAAATCCACTGGGTAAGCATTTCTCAACCTGCAAAGAACACAAAACTCAATCTTGGGAAAATAAAACTTGCAAAGGACAAGTGAAAGTTGCAGTCAAATACCAAAGAAGAGGTAAATGGATAAAGGGAGCAGGTGAAAGTCTTGATTCCTTCAAAGCGGAGTGCTGCAACTGCATGCACAAACAACAAGGCCTTCAAACTTGTCAATAACCAAATTTCATTCAGAATCTGATGATAATTCCTCTGGAGAGTTACATGCTAAATCTGATGAATATTCCTCCAAAAATTACACGCATGATCTAAATACATGAATCTCACCTGTTTGATTCTAAATCCATGAAATCTTCCAGATCGATGTTATTCTTCCACTAAAATTATTGTTCGGATCATTCAACAAATTAGTTATTCCTCAATGGATCACAAATCTTACCATGTGTTACAACCCTACAACAAATTGGTTGGATTAGTGATACGGTGAAGAATATCACGACAGTATATTTCTACTGATATTGATCTTGGAACAGAGGATAGAAGTGCCGATGAAATGCCAAATAATGAAACTGGTTATGGAAGAAGACAGCACAGATCTTATGAGAGTAAATCCCGTCGTGAGAGGGTTTCTGATAAAGACAGGGCCGATGCCTATGGGGCGAATTTTGATGATGAAAAGAGCCACAGAAAGAATTTTGGAAATAGGAGAAGTGCATCTATTGATGGCGATAAATCTAGGGTTTCTAATGAAAAACATAGAAATGAATAGGATTATGGCAGCCATCAACGATCAGATGGTGGAAAATCAGGTCGTCAAAGACACGGATACCGTGGATGAGAAAAATATGTGGACGAAGAAGGGAGGGATTCCAAAGAGGAGAAAAATGACCGAGGGCACTTGCAAAACAACAGGGATGGAAAAATTGATAACAGTACAGGCCATCGACATCGGCAACTTTAATGAATGTAGCTCAAACCACTGCCTTTGAGATGTACTTTCCAACTCCAATCCAGCAAATGTGTCACAATTTTATTGGACAAACCAGAAAATTTTTGAAAAAACGTGGATGATTCTTATTGGGCAGAGGGACGACCATGGTTGGGAACTGTGTCGAAAACCTGACCTCAAAAAAAGATGTCTTGACGTAAAAATATCTTAATATTAATATTTGATTTGATTTCAGATTTCAAGTTAGTGGCTTCTTTGGTTGGGCCAAATGAGAGAATCACATCAATTATTGTTACAATGCAATGGTCTATATGCATTTGTTGGGTAGGTTAGAATGAGTGGGTTAGTGAGGTGGGCCTCTTATACCAAACCATGAAAAGTAAGCCATCAATTTTTAGGTGATTTCTTCCATTTTTTTTACTTTTTTATCTCGGGATTTAAGGGAATTACACAGAATTAGTCTTTTATTTTTGAGGTCTTTTTAAGATGTAAAAATAATTAATAGCAAATTTTGATTTTTTAATTATTATTTAGAAAATTTAATCTTTATCTATATTATAATTTTGCATTATCTAATATCTTCATTTACTTTATTTATGTATCTTTAATAACTTATATTTATAATTCTAACAACTCCTACCACATTTTGGGCAAAAATATTAGAAAATGAGCTCTAAAAATGGTCTAAATCATCAATTGACTACTTTGGTTAAAAACTTAGAGAGATACTCTCAAAATAAAGTCCCACTAAAAGGGCCAATTAGAGATTTGAATTTAGGTAGAGAAAGCTAATTATTACCCTAAATTTTATTTTTAACTTATTATTTTATTTTTTCTTTTTCTAAATTTGACCTTTGTGTTAATTTTCTTTCTCTTAAATAAAATATATAAATTTGATTTTTTTTAGAAAAATAACTTTATATCATTAAAATTGGGATAAATATTATGAAAAAAATAACTTTATATCATTAAAATTGGGATAAATATTATGAAAAAAATAACTTTATATCATTAAAATTGGAATAAATATTATATTCAAAGTGGGTTGGTTGAGAACTAGCTCATCATGAATATTAATAACACTTGTTTGAATTACTATACTTTACAAAGAGCTAAAATGGGTAGATAGCCTTTTTCAAGATATGTGAGACATTGGCAATTGGAGCATGTCATATCTTTTTGAGTTGATCTCTCTTTAACTATGGAGGTGCTTAGTGTAATCATAATATGATAGCTAAAGAGTTTTGTGATCTATTTGAGTGACAGGGTCAATATTCTAGGCCCAATAATTACAAGAATTTGGATTCATCTTCATAAATGATAGCTTTAGACTATGAATGTTTGATTGATTCAATCGTTGCAAGTTTTTTTCTAATCAATGGATGTGTACAAGAGAGAATATTTCCCTAAAAAAATAGAGTGTTCTTGACCTTCCAAATTGTCCATATATAATATGTTGAGGCTATACTCCACATGCTATAGAGACTTTTAAGGCTTCCATGGACCACTACTCCAATTCTAAAATAGTTGGTTAGCATTTCCCACTAGTGGATTAGCCAAACTTACAAATTTCTCCCATTGTTCTCATACTTATATGGCACAAACACAAGTAAGGAGAAGGCGGGAGCAATATTTACACTTATTCTAGCAACATGAGCACCATGTAAGTCCTTGAATGCCTTTGTGTTTTAGAGCTTCCCTTGAGAGGATTTCATTTATACTACGAAATTTGAAAAAGTTGTCACATTTTCCTAACATTTGAGATCCCAATTTTTCCTCCATATCTTCAATTTTTGGATTTAAACAAGTTTCATAAGTGATATAAGATAAACTTGTTTCAAAAAATAAACCCCTATTTGAGAATCTCGCCTAAGAATATTTTCTCATTCTCTAAAATGATTCAACCTCCACTGAAGAATGTCCCCACATATGTTAGCATACTCCTCTTATATATAAATGAGACAATTAAGAGGGTCTTCACATTCTCTAAAGGGTCTTGTATTTAGTTTTTACTAGCCTGTGACCCCATTTTCCTCACAACTCTATCGTTACCATTAGTTACTTTGCATATATAGTGTTTTAATAATGGTGTAAATTTTTGGAAGGATGCACTAGCATACTCATGAAACTCAAACTCATTGGTACCCTTCCATTTCAACATTTCCTATAATTTATGGTTGTGCAGACTTCAACCTTTGTTTCATTTTCATTTATAAACTACAAGCATGACACATCTCATCCATACTAGGATTTAGACTACACCTTGTTTCTCTCAGTACGAAAACGACAAAAAAAAACCAGTTCATTCTTTCTATTACTCATGTTTTCTTTTCAGACACCCCACCCCACCTGCTTTAATTGTTGTTGGAAGCTATTACTAAAAGTATCAAATTCCTAAACCATATGTTGGAATTCTTACTACCTATTGGCATTCCTAGTATTACTAAAAGTATCAAATTACACCACAGGTTTCTTACTACCTATTGTTTCTGTTGCTTCTTTTTGGATCAATGTGTCTATTTTGACACATTCCTCATTTCCCTTATCTGACTTCTTGTCATTATCCAAGAATTTAGTATAAGATTTTTCATCTACAGAAATATTGTATGTATCATTATGTCCAGTCACACCAGTTGCCACTGGCTCCACTAAAGCAGTTACAGCCTCAACACATGCAGACATAGCTTCTTGAGCCCGGTGACTTCGTTTAGAGGGAGGTAGGGTGGCTTCATCACTCGATAGGATACTTCTCAAATGATATTTATCAGCAAGCAAGTAGATCATTTGGTAAAATATGGAATTGGGCAAATATGAATTATGTACAAAGTATTGAATTTATGGAGATTTGGGAAAATATGGCTTCCTTACACCACCTGGGTGATGATGTAGCACTTGACTACTTTGTTTCCAGCTGCTCAGTTGCATTTGGTACTTGTTTTAACATCCCTTGTGGGCTCCTCCTTCCACATAGTTTGCATTCGTTGTGGTTTTGGTGAATTGGCATATGCATTTGATAACCCGGCATGCTCTTTGTGATGAATGTACAAGCATTATCAATGGGCATGGAGTCAAAGGATGAGTATCGATAAGAATTATCAATGACTAGTAGTGGAATCATTTAGGAATGGTGGCAGATATGAGAATTACAGTCCACTAACACAAAGCATTAGCTAGAATGAATTTTGTGTTAACTTTAGAGGAATGAGTGAAAACATTTGAATATGGATGAAATCAAAGCTTCCTATCAGAGGATGAATTGTGAATCATATATTTTCATTCAAATACTGTAGACAACATATATAAATGGAAAAATTAGAAAGAAAACATTTACAAAGGAAAACACAAACCGAGAAATATTGGCACATGAATCTCTTCTTTGAAAAACTTTTTACTTCTACATTGATAGTTTTATTAAGCTCAGACAAACATTTCACTACAAATATTGTTTCTTTTTCTCAAACTCTGAACCCCCCCGTACATTGCCAAACATGAAGAATATATACAAAATCTTCTTCGTAATGAACCCTAACTGTGTATTAGCAAAAAACTAGTTTTTTTCTCACAAATGCCTAAATTTATGGAATTATGTTTTGCTTATCCTCCCTATGAAACTTCATAGGTTTTAATCTATATTTTAAATTGTATAATGTATAAGTAAATAATATGTGTATATATTTAATTATTTTAAATACATAACATATGAACTATATATATTTATTTATATTAAATCTTTTAACATATGAACTATAGTAACGTATTTATATTAATTATATATTATTATTATATTTACATATTTTAAATATATTATATATCATAAGGGTGTTTATAAAATATTTACCTATTTTATAAATTCTATTAAGTATTAAGTATTATATTTCTTACAAGTATAGTATGGATGGACTATGAATGTATGTATTTTAACATAATTCCCTAAAATGAAGCATGTTTTGTTGGGATAAAGAAAATGGAATCAATTTCAATATTATGTTTCCCTTGTGGTTTGAATTTTGTAATTTGGTGGGGTGTTTTAAAATAATCTCACTTGTTATGCATGCTTTAATTGGTAAACATACCCCATATGCTTTAAATGATGACAATGATGAACTATATGACAATGACAATGATGATGTTTTTGATGATGACAATGATGGAAATGATGATGATGATGATCATCGTCGTCAGCTTTGTCATTGTCATCATGATTATCACAATAGTCATCATCATCCATTCATCATCATCACCATTGTCCTTGAGATCATCATCATCATGATTATTGGCATTTTCATCAGTTATTCATCATTACCTTTGGAATAAGAAATAACATCTACCCAAAATATGTGATTAGTGGAAAATGGACATGCAGGACACACGTGATTTATGCATGACAAATAACAAATTATTTTTTAATATGATCAACATCATCATTCTCATTGTATTCATCGTCATTGTCATTGCCATCATCACCATCGTCATCATTCATTTCATTGCCATCATAATCATCGGTGATTTCGTCATTGCCATTATCCTCATCATCATCATCATCATCATCATAATCGTCATCATCATCATTGTCATCGTTCTCCTCATTATCAACAACATTATCATCATCATCATAACCATCCTCAATATCATAATCATTATCCTCATTTTCATCTTCAACATCTGGGTGTAAAACTGGATGCAAAAGTGATAAAAACATGGATGCAAAAAAGGATGCAAACATGGATGCAACAAAAGTAGGCGCAAAAGTGGGCGCATAATGGGGTGCAACAAAAATGGATGCAAAAGGTGATGCAAAAGTGGATGCAAAAAATGATGCAATCATGGAAGCAAAACATGATGAAAAAAGTGGCGCAAAAGTGGATACAACCATGGATGTAAAATTGGATACAAAATTGGATGAGAAAGTGGATGCAACAAAAGTAGATGCAAAAGTAGTCATAACACCCAACGCAAAACCCGATGCAAAAGTGGATGCATAAAGGGATGAAATAATTGATGTAAAATTGGATGCAAAAAAAGATGCAAACGTGGATGCAAAAGTTGAAGCAAAAGTGGGTATAAAAGTAAGGGCAAAAATGGGTGTGAATTGGGACACAACAAAAGTGGATGCAATAGTAGATGCAAAAAAAGACGTAAACATGGTTGCAAAATGGGATGCAAAAGTGGAAGAAAAAATGGATGCAAAAGTGGATGAAAAAATGGATGCAAAAGTGGATGCAAAAATGGCTAAAACAAAACAAGATGCAAAACTAGACTCAAAACAGGATGTAAACTTTGATGCAAAACTTGGCGCACTGAGGGATGCAAAAAAAGAAGCAGAAGTGGATGCAAAAGTGGATGTAAAAAATGATGCAAAAGTGGATGTAAAAAATGATGCAAAAGTGGATGAAAAAAAGGGCGTAAAAGTTGAGGCAAACATGGGCATAAAAGGGGGCGCAACAAGAGTAGATGTACAAACTAGGCACAAAATTAGGTGCAAAACTAGGCTCAAAACCTGTCACAAAACCTGATGCAAAACCTGGCGCATAACCAGGTGCAAAACCCGGTGCAAACTACGCCGCAATTTGCGCTAGATTTAGAGAAAGGACGCAAAAAATGCCTAAAATAGCACACCCGTGAAATTGCGCCATTTTGTCCAAAAATTGATGAAAAATACACTGAAAGATGGTCTAGATGCAAAAAGAGACGCTAAATCCAGTTTTTTGTTGTAGTGTTTAAATTGTATAAGATGATGTTCTGAAATTAAAGCTCAATTTCTAGAAAAAGTTGCATATTTTTTATTTTGCATCACCATCTAAATTCAACTGCATTCCAGTTAAAGAATACAATTAGCATGGTTCCAAGAGATTTGTGATCTTTCTGCAAATTTGTAAGTCAAAATTTATTTTAGAATATCAAATTCTTGGAGATATTTTCCTCTTGTAGGTACATTGCCATTTTAATGGCTCTAGATAGGCATTGTCATTTTCATGGGTTTTATTATTATAACATATTACATATGCTCATGCGATGCTTTGTCGTTAAAAAAATACATTAACATGGAAACAAGTGGTCTACTTTAATAGTGACATCCACAATAATGCTATATATAGAAAGATGTTATTGCTTAAGGATAAAACATACATATATTATTGTTATCTTTAGTAAAGGTATTGAATGACTATAGTTTATATTTTTGAAGTTTAAATTGAAGGGTATAGTTTATCTTTCTGAAATTTAAATTGATGGGTATTATTGAATTGTGAATTATCGAATGGGTATTTGTTTGTTGATGTATAAACCTTAAACCATTTATGGAAAAATTGAGAATATATATATATATATATATATATATATATATATATATATGACATTGTTAAATGAAAAATATGAGTATGTGTTTATGTCATCCACATAATATATATTCAACATTTCACTCAATTATTTTGATTTTCTCTTTTTTCTTATAAGCAAGTGAATAAGTGTGCAAACATGTTCTTTGGAAAATTGTATTCAATATTAAGGGATTATTTCATGAAAAATGTCTTATTTCCAAGACCAGAGGAAGTATAAAGGCTACACAAATTTGAATCACTAGGAAATCGCCATTGTCATTTCTTGACAAGTAGTGCATTTTACAAGGAATTTATTTTTCCTAAATTCAAACAGAGTAGAGGAAATCATGGCCTAAAATATTCAACATTGAATTTAAAGGATGTTAACATTCATATTTATCTCCCACATATGTGTTACTTGGGAAATCAAATCTCCTAGATAAGACATTGTATGTTTAGCTAAAACTTCACCTAAATAAACATTGAGATTTTGATTGACCTAGCTACAACATAAGCTTGGTGCAACATTAAGGTGCCTAATACAACATACAGGGTTTTATAATCATTTTACATATATTTATTATGTATTGTTTAGCTAAAACATTGATGAATTAAAATAGATGTAATTTCCATTTCATTATTTGTGTTGCATTTATTTCCAAAATATTTCCACTTATTTGGAATGATTATTTCCATGTATTATATGGTTGATAATCAACATTTGACAAGGATCTAGTGAGAGGTTTAGCAAATTTGGAAGGATATGGTTGATAGTAAAGAAACTAGCCATTAATGTCAAGGAAAGGAGATTATATGCGTTTCTTCTAGGTTTTTCTTCCTGTAGATTTTATGAGGGATATTAGGGCTAGTCAAGAACAACTAACCCTACTTTGGTTCTTGTCATTGTTATAGACCCTTGCAATTATCAAACAACATGTAAATCAACCTACATTTCTTCAATCCATTAAAGCAAAGGTTTATCACACCCGCTTCTATTGCTACCATCTTATAACAAGAGCTATTAACAATGTTGGGGACATTTCCACCGTGTGGCTCTTGTTTTATTTGAATAATTAAAAAATATTATATAATTAAGTAAAGAGTTCAAGCATGTTAGAAAAAATATGAGAAATGATTTTAACGAATATTTAAAATTCTACCAGATGTATAAGTACAAACTCTTTATTAAAAGGAAAAAATGAGACAATAGGAATAAAAAGAAGGAAAAAGTCCTGCATCTCTCTAAGATAAATCCCAAGAAATTCTTGACACAAATTCTAATTTATAAAAATAAATAAAAACTATGATTCCCTATAGGAATTGGAATTCCTACATTAAAAAGCTTTATGGAACCCTTGGTGTTGTGGACAACATTCAAACCCTTTTTACAGAGGAGAAAGTTTTCTCTTTAAAGAACATAGGTTTTGAGGTTAAGTGGCTCACAAAATGGAAAACTAAGAACATGAAGGATACAAAAGCATAAATCTTAAATTGGGGGTTTGTCCTCATCTCTCACCTCCATAAACTCTTCAATTTAGTAGTGAAGTAGGATTTCCCTAAACCTTAGACAAAAAAACCTCATTGTTCTTATTTTTAACTGTGGGGATAAAAACAATCCATCTAATTATAGGACCAGTATGATTATCCCTCTTTTAGCAAGGTCACATGGAATTAGTTTGGAAAAGAACATCAACATATAGCTAGAATGTCACAAAAAAAGATCTAAAAGGATAGGTGGGATTTAGGAGGTATCATTCAACTATGGATCACCTTGTTATGCATAGGACCATTGTTGAGTGTTGTAGTAATAAAACCAATATTCTATGTTGCATTTGTTGAGTTTAGAAAAACATTTGACATAGTACCTAGAACTAAATTTTGCAATATATTAGGAGAGATAAAATTTTCTTTCAAGTTGAGAGTTGTTATCATAAGGTTGTACGAGAAGGTTATTACCAATATTTGGAAATTTTAGGGTTGGCTAGAATAAATTAATTGTAATATAGGAGTCAAGCAAGGTTTCCCCTAGTCGCCTACCTATTTTGATATATATATTAACAAGCTAGAGGGCTGTTTGGAAGATCCAGGTAATGTCGATATGCATTTGGATGGTATAGTCCTCATTTTTCTTCTTTATACTAATAATATTGGTCTTATGGGGAGTGGGTGCTGTGATCGCAAGAAGAAACTAGAAATTCTCAATAATATTTTATCTAGTATGTGTATGACTGTTAATACTAACAAAACAAAGGTTATGGTAATCAAATACCAAAAAATCACCTATAAAAATTTCATGTATGAAAATATCAACTTGGAGGAAGTGACTTCATATAATTATCTCAGAGTCGACCTTCATCGCAACCTTAACTGGAACCATAGCATTGAGAAAAGGATTATGGAGGGTGGAAAGCTTATTATGGATTTGAAAAAATTTGTAAAGTAGTAAACCTTTGGATTTGGGATAAGAAGAACTTCCTCTTTGAAACTTATATCCCTCATGCTATCTTGTAAGGATGGGAAGCTTAGGGTCCCACTATCTCTAGAGAATCATGGAGAAATATAGAGCAAATCCAAAATAACTTTATAGCATATAATATAAAAATTAAAGTAAATACACCATATCATATCCTCTTCATAAATACAAGGCTCTATCTTATTGAGAGCATGGTTATGCCTAGTTTCCTAATGTACAAGAACAATATAAAAACATGGAAGATAAGAGGCTTCCTACGATTACTTCATATTATAGTCAAAACAACTTGTGGCTCAAGCAAGGTTGGCATAAGAGTCATGTCTTGGATAAATCATTCGAGAGTCAAGAAAGAGACCACTCTATAGAATACTGATAATATTAAAAATATTATTACATCTAAATGTAAGAAGAAGTTGTGGTGCGATAAAGAATTAGCGAATAAGAGAACTTAAGAATTATGAGGTTATCAACCATAATCTAGAATATTTTGAAAATATATCTCTATTTAACTGACATAAAGAATAAAATCAACATTGTTAAAATAACAAGAAACTCTAATGAGCTCCATAGTGAAGCAGGGCATTGCACAATTCCTAAAATGTCATGGGATTAAAGAATTTTTCATATTTGTGATACTAAGAGGGTTGAAGATGAAAATAAATTTCTGGTAGAAATTCCTATGTACACCCACATTAAATAATAGTTTCAAAATATTTGTTACAATACTAACCTTCATAACATTTTAACTCACCATCACTATGGTCATCTAGGATCGGTTCTCTTAACTTTTCAAGTACAAAATTAAAATTTTAAAGAAAACCAAATGATTAATTACCTTTTTAAAATTCCGATAAATCAATATTGATCTCTTAACTTTTCAAGTACAAAATTAAAATTATAAAGAAAACAAAGTGATTAATTACCTTTTTTAAATTCTAATAAATCAATATTGAGCCCACCATAATTACCATCAATAACTAATATTGAAAATTCATAATTAATTGATTATAAGATTGAACTAAATGTTTTTTTTCAAATTTTAGAAATTTTCCATTTAGTTTTATAACATTTTATTTTTATAGAATTTTCAAAGTAAATTATAAAATTCCAAACATATATATAAGGGTCTCACTTGATGTCCTTATTGGGTTAGCTCAGTAATAAGAGTGAACACGGTGAGGCCCCATATATGTAATGAGGGGTTTGCGAACTATATATATATATGTCCTTTCATCTATTTTAAAATAAATCTTACATTAAAATAAACTTTTATATTATAATGTTTGGCATTTAAATTTGTACGAAATATTGTAATTATTTATAACCCATAATTGTATATTTTATATTCCTATAATTATTACATAAAGTTGTTATCAATATCATATTTATTAATCAATTTTTTTTTTGTTTTTATAAATCTTTTTAACTTTGAGGGATTGAGGGAGTGGCATGTAGTCTAAAAAAACCGCTACACTAACACTTAGAATGGATAGAATTATTTTGGTGTTTCCTCCCATTATTGTTGAGCTTCAATCCCTAAACCATGTAACAAAACAAACCCCTTGAATTCATACCAACCACACTAATAAAACATAACTTATTAAGTGTCATACTAATATCTATTATTATTTTAGATTTAATATTTATCATATAGAAGAAAAAATATTATTTAACAATATAATAAATTATTATATTAATATTTATGATAAAAAATATATACATAAATATATATAAATAAATAATTTAATAAATTTAATAAATATATTAAAACATATAAAAATGAAAGGAAATAATATTTAAAAAAATACATTTAAACAACAAAGATGTTAAACCTCGATAAAGCATTAAACTTATTAGTCCCTTCCTTTCACATGGCAAGGACTCTTCTAATCGGTTTGCCCCATTTTAAATAATCTGCATGCAAATCTATACAAGTTTAAGTTTACATGAAACCATCATTTCAAGAATTCAAAAATTTGGTTGAATTTATACAAGTTGAAGTTTTTAAACAAAGTTTAGATGGACAAAAACATGAAACCATCATTTCAACTAATCAAAAACTTAGAAATCTTATTTAACCTTAGTAGGGGGTGTAATTTTTCTTCTAAAACTTAGAATAAATCACACATTAATTCATACCTGCAATACATTTATTGATCTTTTGTATTAATGCTACCAAACTTATTGATATTATTTAGAAACCTGAGATGCTTATGTTCATTGTTGGTTTACATTTTCCATTCAAAGAAAACGCTTGAAAGAATTTCAAGAAGACCATAATATAAATCAAATGAACAATAATTTCATATGAGTAATTTCATGCGAGTCATTCCAGTAAGAGTGGTATTATATTTCGAAATTTTCTTAGTTGGATTAAGAAAGACTAACTGAAATTTCAGTTGTGCATTTTGCAGAAGCAAAAAGACAAATAGGAACTGATGTTGTGGACTTGAGACTTTCTCCAGCAATATAGAGAATTTATAAATATTGGAACCGTAGAACCCCATTTATGCCCTATGTGTTTATGTAAAGCTCCTTGCCTATTCTTAAGAGTTATCTAGAACTAATTTCCTACCTTTTCCAATATCATTTTAGCATTAATAAATTTGATCCATTTTTTTAATGTTTAGTTTTCCCATAATTTATTTATTCAATAAATAAGTTTAATATTTTCAATCATAGACATTTCAATGCTTATACAAAACTTAACTCCAAAAATATCATCACAATTATTAATTGAAAGATAAAAAAAAATCTAGATAGTGGAGAACAAAACAAATCTCTGGCTTATATACTTATACATGCATGTACGTGTAGCAATATTATGGATTAAAAGCCTAGAGACTCTTATTTCTAAAAGTTAAGTTAATGTGACAAAAGTTGCTTTGGAATCTAAGGGATGCAGATTGTATTGTAGATTTGACATTGAAAATTTGAAACCAATTCTGATCAGAGCTCGATTCATTACCATAGGGAGCAGCATAGTAGATTTTCGTGATCACATTTTCAAGAAATAGAGTCTTGGTTTATTTGGTCTTATTGTTGTCGAATTATTAGTTGTTCAGGTTACACTATGGATAAATCCTTCTTATCCAAGTTACTGCTAGTTGTTTTGTGTGCAAGTTATACCAAGAATTCCTGGTAGCCAAGTTGAGCCACGGATATCAAAAATTAGCAATTGTTAGTTTTTCTAGATCTTATTAGTCTAATTAGGATTTTTGTCTGAAAGAATAACAAGTACAACTAGATGCATGAGATATAACATATACACAAGACACAAAGATTTTCACCGGGGAAACCATAAAGGAGAAAACCCCGTAAACTTCCTCAGAATAGTATAGTCACAAATATTGTGCCATAAGATGATCAATCCCAATAATACGAAGTATTCAACAGCTATCTCTCTCTCCTCCCTTGTCTCTCTCTCTTTCCCATGCGAACTTGAGTTAGTGTGAGGTGTATCCAAATGAGGGAGAGCGCCTACTTAATTATACTAATCAAGTGACTGGAATTTTACATGACTGGGCCAACCTGTTTCAGTAATTGGGTCGCCTTCTCCTAGAGAGACTTCAAAACCACATTACATGTCGTCACATTGGGGACTATTTCCCTGACTTACAACAAAGGTTGTACCTGAAGGTCTAGACACAATAAAGACATCCCGCAATGAGGAAAACACATCTCCAATGGGGGTACAACAACATACAATGATAATATACATCAGAATATCTTCTGAAGTTACAAATACATCAACACTCCCTCTTAACTAGGAATGTATTCTCTCTCTTCCATAGTGATCAACACATCTGGTCAAGTCTTCATCGCGGAGTCATCATCATGGAGTCATAGATTCATCATCATCTTCTTATCGATCATCAAATGGTACTATCTGTCATCGAAAGTTTCTACAGAGCCATCCCTTTTTCATGTTGGGTGTAGGCCTAGTCCTCATCCAAGTCTTCATCACATCTTTGAGAAATCCATCTCGTAGGGACTGTACAAGACCTTCTTTACATTTTCATGGAAATAACCTGTGTATTATACCTTTATCTCCTCGTATCTAGATCATCTCTTTGGTCCTGCACAAAACAAAACAAAGTACACAGAGCATCCATGGTCAACCTGCGTTCTACCAGTAAAGGAGAAACGTCGAGGTGCATCTCACGTGCTTCATGACCTAATCATCTAACCATGGGAACACACACATATATAGATATATGTAAGGACTAATTGCGACCAAAAAACCTACTACATCAAGACTTTTACGTTCTAGTTCAACCTCAAGGACTTATTACATCTAAACAACATGCATCCAGGATCTTTTCCATTCATACAATATGTGGGACGTATTACATTCGAGTAACCTGCCTACCACGCCAAGGCTCATATTTACACTCGAATAACCTATCTCAGGACTGATTATGTCCAAGGATAACCTACAAGCTTCGCTAGGACTGATTACATCTCATGACAACCTACAGGTTTGATTACGTTCGAGCATCATTATTCACCAGGATTTTTCCCGCTCAGACAACTTGTCTCATTTCCCATGTGAGATATTATGCATCTACTATTTCTAGCATATAATTGTATCAACATTGATTACATCCAAGGATAACCTGCGAGCTTCGTTGGGGCTTATTACATCTAAGGACAACCTACATCACTAATTACACCTAGGCAACCTATGATCTTTACGAGGATTTTACACTCAGACAACCTGTCGCTCTAGCTATACTAGAACACATCACTCCGTCTTTCGAGGAGTCTTGATATAGATCACACCAAGTCTTTCTTTGAAGTACTTAAACTTCACTCTCGCTACAGGCTTAGTCAACACATCGATTATCTACTCACCCATTGCCACGTACTTGAGCTTCACTTCTCCTCTATGCACCATATCCCTGATATAATGGAACTTGATCTCGATGTGCTTCGACTTGTCATGGAAAACAGGGTTTTTCGACAGCTTCACACAAATCTTATTGTCACAGAATATACAAGTCACATCCAACTAGATATCAAACAAGTCTGACAGTAGCTTCTGTATCCACACTGCCTCACAACTACCTGAGCAAGCGAAAACATACTCTGCCTCGATTGTACTCAACACCGCACATGATTGCTTCCTATTGAATGAGGAGATCATGCCATATCCCAAATTGAAGTAGCAACCTGAGGTGCTCTTCCTATCGCTGGTGCTTCCTTCCCAATCTGAATCAACATAACCGTGTAGGTTAATCTTCTTATTCACATCATATTTGAGCCCATAATCCATTGTACCTTTTAGGTACCTCAATACATCATTTGCAGCTATCAAGTGAACATGGCTTGGATCCATCAGGAACTAGCTCAGGTTGTTCATCGCAAATCATATTCCTGTCCTCGTATTCATCAAGTACATCAATGAGTTAATCATCTAACGATACATTGTAGCATCAATCGTCTTGGGTGAAACATCACTCAGAAGCTTCAAGTTAGATGCCATAGGTGTAGCTATTTCCTTGTAGTCCAACGTTTCGAATCTCTTTAGAATATCCAATGCATACTTTCCTTGACCAAGGAAGATCCCATCTTCACTATGCCATGTCTAAGAAGTAGTGCATCACACATTAGAGGAAATTTCAACTCAAAATGGGCCTTTCAACCCTAATTCAAATTCCATGTCATCATGTGTTAGCCAATGAAATTGCTTTAAATTTGAAATATCGTATAGGTCTTAAACAAGTTTTTAATATAAATTTGGGGATAGGTATCATTAACAAAACTACTTTTTTTGTTTGTATTTTTGACATATATCCCTGTGTTTTTACTCAAATTTCAATCGAGAGAGCTCGTTGGATGCGTAATTAAATTCCACATCCAACGAGTATCCACTTTGTAGTAATGGGGTCCTTCAAAAGTATGCAGAGTGAGTACTCGTTGGATGCGTAATTTAATTCCGCATCCAACGAGCTCTCCCGATCGAAATTTGAGTAAAAGCACTGGGAGATATGTCAAAAATAAAAACAAAAAAAATTAGTTTTTTTCTTTTCTTCCTCCTAAATTAATAAATATTATTTTCCTTAGGAGGCCCATTTTTAGTTGAAATTTCCTCTAATGCCTAGGTTTTTCATCTTGAACTTTGTAGCAAGTCTCCTCCTTGCATCTTTAATGAGTTCGTCTTCACCTGTCAGAAACAAGTCATCGACATATAGCAAGAGCATCACTGGTCTTATGTCTTCAAGCTTGAAGTAAATGTTGGAATCTGATTTACTTGTAAATTCTAGGCTCATCAGGAAGCTATCCATCCTTTTGTACCATGTCCTTGGTTCTTGTTTCAATCCATACAATCCTTATTCAATTTGCACACATGGGTTTTCCTGTCATGTGTCTCGAATCCCAGTGGTTGTTCCACGTACACTTCCTCCTCAACTACACAATTCAAGAATATCTCTTGACATTCATCTGGTGTATTTTCCATTTCATAACTATTTTCAATGCAAGTATGGTCCTAATAGAAGTGTACCTTGCCATAGGTGCAAATTTATCTTTGTAGTATATGCCTTGTTTCTGTGAGAAGCCTCATGCTATGAATCTTTCCTTGTATTTCTCGATGCTACCATTTGCAACATGCTTGATCTTGTAGATCCACTTTCAAATCATGACAAACATCTTTTTCGATATTGGAACTATCTCCCAGACATCATTCTTCATAATCAACTAATACTCCTCAATCATAGCATCCTTCCATTATTTCTTTTATGTAGCCTCTTCATAGGTGGAAGGTTCTACGTCAATGATGTCAAACAATAGGGCTACATAGCTAGTATAGGTTTTTTCCCTTTTTCTCTCTCTATGTATTCCTTCTAGAGTGCCATACCTTTCTGTTTCTCATATGAGCTCTCATTCCCATGATGGTTTCCTCTTGTGGGAGTCATCCTCAAGGATTGTCTCTACCATCTCTTGTGGTTCTGCCATGTCGTGATCCTCATGGTATTATGGAATTACTTCTCCAATTTCCATATCTCGAGCTCTCGTGTCTTCAGGTTCCTCGACCTCTTGAATAGGCATCCTCCTGGATTTGAAGTATGTTGAGTCTTCATCAAAGGTTACATCTCTACTGATGTCGATATTCTTGAATCCCTTGAAGTATATTCGGTAGGCCTTTGACGTATCATTGTATACGACGAATATACCCTTTTTCCCAAAAGGATCGAGCTTGGTCCTTTTCTCCTTTGGGATATGTACGCACACCGTGTAGCCAAATATTCTCAAATGGCTAACTTCTGGTTTCTCTCCTGAGAAAGCCTCTTCAGAAGTCGTATTGTCAAGTACTCGATGAGGAGTATGGTTTTCTACATACACAGTTGTCCTTGTTTCCTCCGCTCAAAGGTGCATAGGAAGATATTGGTCATGCAACATTGATTTTTCTGCTTCCATGATGGTTCAGTTTTTTAGTTCCAAAACCCCATTCTGCTGAGGAATGTATGGAGTGATAAACTCCCTCTTAATCCCAGACTCTCTGCAAAGTTCCTTGAATTATTCCAAGGTGAATTATCTACCATTATATGACCATAGATTCTTGATTTTCCTATCATTTTGGTTCTCGAACAAGGCTTTATATTCCTTGAACTTACTAAACACTTTATATTTCCCTTTCAAAAAATATATCCAATTCTTACGTAAGAACTCATCTATAAAGGAAACATAGTACACATACCTGCTTAATGAGCTAGAATACATGGGTCCACATACATCCAAGTGTACTATCTAGTATTTCTTTGGCCTTGGTCTCACTGTCAGGAAATGTCTTCTTTGTGTTCTTTCCCTGTGCACATCCTTTGCAAATTCCTTCATGATTTTCCTATATCTTCAGCAGTCCAGAGATTGATTTGCTTGCCATCGGTAGTGCGTTATAGTGAACATGTGCAAGATGTTAACACTAAAAAGTGTTCATTTGGATCTATATGGTCTAAACCATATACATACATCATATTCCTACCATATTTTCCTTACTTGTGACCTTCACAATTGTATTTCCACAAAAAATGATCTAAAACACCATTATTCCTTCCCATAAATGAAGGCATAGTGAGCATTTATTATGGTTTACCTTCTCTCTCTCCCAAAAAGGGTCAAAAAACCCTAAAAATAGAAAAGGTCAAAAAACCACAGATATATACCATAGGCAAGAAAATACCATGGGTCATCACTTTGGGTTAAAAAACCATACTATAAATACATTGTGAAGTGCACTCCTAAAACACTCATACCGTTTTCATTCACCTATGGTTATGATGCGCCATTTTTCTCTTACCACGTACTTTCCTGCCATTACTCATGTTGCCACGCCACTTCCCATGGTGTACGTTGAGACATTCTTCGTACCCACTTTGGATCCATTCCTTGTTTGAAAACTGGAGAACCAACCTGTGGAGCTGCGGAACCACTTCCAAGGACAGCTATGGTGGCCCATCTGGCAGAAGAAAGGTGTGTTTAATTTTTGTTTATTGCATTAGTTTACTCGATATATATGTTAAAATGATAAAAAAAAATTCTTATAGTTGATAGTTTAGTTTATTTTTTTGCTTTTCCATTGAACTCTTCCTTATGATCATAACGATTTAAGGTTGGTGCTTCTACACGTAATAGGGGAGATATCCCCATTACATTTTTTGCGACTCCACTAGTCGATCCAGACGGATCTTGGTTTTTGTAGGTTTCCATTGTTTTTTTCCTCTGTTCTACCCACATCCGTCACAAATCGAGCCCTCTCGCAGCTGATCTGAACCATTATTGCATCATTTCCTACCCCCTGTCCCTAGTCAGCTCTATTTTTTTAATTTTTTTCTTGTTCACGATGAGTTGCTCTTATCCGGCTAGAAGCCATGACCCAGTCTCTCCTTTTCGCCCAATAATAATGACCTAGCTCGCGCATATAGCCCCAATAAGAGCGACCTGGTTTAAAAATCCTGATCGCTCCTGTCTCGGCTTCTAGAGTGACCCCAGTCACTACTATGACTTAGTTTCGAGAGACCCTCGTGCGCTTAAACCTCTATTTTGCACGACTTGACTATTTTATGCTCAGATCGCAACTGTCCCTCTATTTCGTGCAACCTAGATCGCACAAGTTCCACCAACATGTACGACCAATAGTTTTCAGTCTGTTTTATGTGCTTTTGATTCCTGTTTCATACCCCTTGTCTGTCCCAGACCCTGTTGTGACCTATTTTTTGTCTAGAACTTTCTTTTTATAGCCCCTTGGTAAGTGTTCAGATCCCACCTGCTTGGTTTATGAGTCATTCTAGTTGATATCAGTGGTTGAGACCCCATACATGTTTCCTGCGGTTGATTAGTTCCTAATATTGCTTATTTGATTCAAGTATATTTACTTATGGAAGAAAATTTCTATTTTGTAGCATATTTACTATTCTTTATTGTTCTTTACTGCATTATATTTGTATCCTGGCAGTGAGATTGGAAAATATTCGCCATGGATTGTTGGGTTTGGCATACACATCAGTTGCACACAATTAACACCACCTAAGTGAAAATCTCGGTTCATGACCCCGAGTAAGCCTTAAAATTAACTTAATACAACCAACATTGTAACCTCAGTTGAGGATAAAACAATATTGTAGCTAAGTTAGGACTTTGGGGATAGGAATCCAAACAACACCCATTTGTCACACACATATTGAGACATATTTGTTTTCCATTAGGGGACCAAAATCCTCTTGTATTTGTTGACACAATCACAACCAGTTTGTTGGGAGCCCCCTTGCTCAGCAAGAGTAAGCTGCAATGAAGGGGTTCCAAAATTCAAGGTGGAATACCGCACTCCATCTTGCACAGAAGGATAAACCTTCATAGTACTCCTTGTGCATGTGAGCATATACTGGGTGTCAAGGGCCAAAGGGCTGAAGCGTCGGTAAACTGAACGGACGTGTCATGAACGAGGTATCCTAGTGGCCATTCTTATAGGGCTCTTTTACCCAGAGGTCCTTCTTGGTAGTGGGATTATCTTATCCTATATTGTTCTTCCATTTCGTATTGTCTGATTGGGATTTCATCACCTTATTGAGGATATGATTTGTGAGGGGCTTCCAGCTTCTAGTTAGGAGCTTGCTTTCACTTATACCCCATAGGTTAGTGAGTCATTTTTATTTCTTAGCTAGTGTTGCTTGTTGGATTTCTATCCATTTTGTTGTATACTCGCCTTGTTGGGACCCACTATCGTAGTTTAGTTTTAGATATTGTTGTTGGCCCGTGAGCCTCCATTTCATACTCTCTCCTCCGACACAGTCGATTGTAGTTGGATTTTTGAGCCTATGATTGATCCTCTTGAGTTTTCATTCATTACATAGCACTCGATGTAGTTATTCTATCTCCACCACGCTACTCACATAGGATTAGGGGGAACACCCCCCCAGTTCGGTTCTCTGAACCATCACCGTCAGATCCATCTTCGACGTCACTCACCACCTTTGTAGCCACATACGACCTCTAACTCTGATTCAGATTCCTATCAGTCCGAACCCACCTTGTTCACTTCTCTATCTAGCCCCATGGCTGGTGCACATCCTGATCCCTTTAAAGGGGGGAATGTTAGTAGTGGGATCACATCCATTCAACCTACCATCATAGGTATCCCTTCCACTGGGCCTATAGGCCCTGGTCCTAGTGGGCCCGTTTTCACTCCACACACTATTGTTGGTTAACTACCCACTAGTGGTGGTCCCATTCTAGCCACCGTTGTCACTACTATTCCACCTTTTGTACCTAGGGGCAGTGGCCATTCCACGTCAGTTCCAACTATTCCTTGCATACCAGTGACTTTTCCTACTGTCGAAATTCAACCTCATCCACCCCCATTTATGCATGGGAACTACGTTCTTGCAGCTACCGGCACCATTTTTGTTCCTTTCCAAGCCAACCTCGGCTCTAGCTTACCTTTTATGGCTAGTCTCAATCTACCAAATTTGGCACGATTAACCAATGACCCCATTCGTCACCACCCCCCAGATGGCCTCCTATGCCTACCAAGATTCCCTTAGACATGCCTAATTTTGAGGGCAATGTAGGAGAGGCCCCTCAAAATCACATCATGTCATTCCACCCGTGGTGTTCATATAACAACATTGTGGATGACTCTGTTCGATTGAGGTTGTTTCAGTGCACACTTATGGGTGTTGTGACCAAGTGGTACATCGAATTTCCTTCAATACTTCCAATTACCCTTCTATTATGACAAGTGAGTGGAGATCCTACTATCTTGTCGCCATACCACAACTACCCATATCACGAATCATACACATGAATGACATCGCAGCCATAGCCTGTGTAAGATCCAGTTATACGATGGGATCTTCCTTGATTGGTTCCTCAAAACCTTACTTCCCCCGATAGCCAAGGATGTCGCATCTAAGCGACCACAAACCGAGGAAGAAGCCATCCTTAAGGCTCAGCAGTTTGATTTGATCTATGCCCATTCTAGTTACTTGTATACTGTTATACCTAATGCTCCCCGGTCCGACACTTCACGTCATGAGACGTTGGGGGCATCCCATGCTATGGATGGAGTTATCAGCTCCATTACCTAGCATCCTAAGTTTTATCCGGACTCTCCCATGATGCCACCCCATCCTAGTAACACCCATCGTGTTTCCCAACCAATTTATGCCCTCGATTATTCACGTGTGATGACTCAATCTGGAGCTACTTCCTCTTATGCACCTCACAATTATGCCCCTAATTATTCACACTTAATGGCTTAGTCTGAATCCACCCCTTCCTCACCAACTCCTCATGTTAATGGACCGACTTATATGAAACACTCGTTTTCTGGCCAAACGATCGTATTTGCAACCGCTCCAACACTTCTAGTCTATTATGCACCACCTGTGCAACCCACTCCGACTCCAACCCCGACTCCTCTAGTTTCTACGGTACAAGTCTACGCACAGCAGAACCTTTCTAACCAACCCACCCCCAATAACCAACAAGGGCAGGTAAATAAAAAGAGAGGTAGGAATCGAGGAAAAAACAAACACCAAGGAGGTGGCCAGCAGGCCAACCCTCCAAACAACAACGGTGTCGAACCCCCTGCACAGTCCAATGTCTCTCTTGACTTGGGAAAACTCCATAGTTATAAACTAACCATCTATGTTCTATCTGTAACACTTACAGCCACTACACTCATCAGTTTCCCCACATGGATCCCGTCAAAAAACTTCTCCACAATGATAATCAACATGATCCTAATGCGGTTGCTCCGACTCCGCCAAACCCAGCACCTCCAGGTCCTCTACCTATGGTGCTCCAAAAATCCATACCCCACCAAGGAATGGTTGCAACCCAAACCTTAGCCCCACATGATCCCCAAACCACTGCTCCAGCCCAACCTGCTAAGGCTGGTGTCCATCACCTTATGACGTTATCATCGGAATTCAACCTCCAGACTCGACGAAACCAGTATGGCTCCACCACAAAAATCGTTGACGCATCAGCAATGTATACCTCTACCACTTCTGGCATGCCTCTAAAATTACCGAGACCCACCATCGATGTGGCTGCCAAAGTCCCATGGTTCTCTATGCGTCGTGTTGCAAACAACGCTACTGCCAAAGCTGCTCTCAACTACAACATAGTTTGCGACTTGGCCCAATCTCCTACAACCATCTATGCTTTAGAAGTGCTCAAAACTTGTCCATCATAGCGTAAAGCGTTGTTGTCCGTGCTAGTTTTTGTTGATCCCTCTGTTTCTAGATTGATCACTTTCGACCTAGGTCAAGGAGAAACCAGGATTCCATCAAACTGTCACCTTCCAGGTTCCGTTCACAATTTGGAATTTGGTCATACATTGATGGATTATTGATGAGGGGGAATCCATCTGTGTTATGTCAACCTTCATTTGGAAAAAAATCGGGTACTCTACCCTTCAACTTTCCACCACCACTCTTCATGCCTATGATGGCCGCTCTACTCAAACCCAAGGTATTCTCACGAATGTTCCTGTTGAGTTAGCCGACAAAAAAGTTTTGATTGACATTGAGATTTTCAATGCCCAACTTGATTACAACCTCCTCCTAGGACATAGCTATATGTATTCCATGCGATTCATGGCCTCTACTATCTTTTGACTCCTGATGTTTCCTCATGATGGGAAAATCGTCATCGTTTACCAACTGACGTACTACGAGCTTTCAACTCCTTCGCCCTTTCATTCCTAACTATGCGACAAACGTCCATGGTTTCTTATGATTGCTCCATACCAACATTCCTTTTGTTTGGGATAAGAATGTCCTAGATTCTTTTGATGCATTTAAACTCTGGGAATTGAACCCAAGAGATAGAACAATTACATTCACAAAATTGCTAATCAAACATGCAAAATTAACACCAAAGGAGAGTGAAATTGGAGCATAACACTAATCTGTATTGAGTAAGTGTACAATATCCAACCTTATGAATTAATAGGCTGCTATAATATATAATTACATGATATATTAGAATGCATAAAGATTCCATTCGAAATAGTCAAAAAGCAGACTTACCAAAACTAGTCAAATCCCCCATAGGTTGATAAAGCAGTCTGCAAATCTAGGTAGATGCTCACAAATTGGCTAAGTAAAGTAGGAAAGCTAAAGAGGGATGGAAAGACAACTCATACATGATTTTATTTGGAGAAAAGGAGGGAGGATGATGTGGGAAAAAAACAAGGCAGTTACAACTAGTCTAGCTTTTCCTTTGCCTCAAATCATAAATAAAACAAGGCAACTTTACAGAAAAAATAGATATGCGCTTTGGAGAATATGGAATAAATTACACATGCTAAAATCGATTTCCAGGATGTTTCCCAAGTGCTCCATGACTCAGTTTTAGCATGTGTTGACTTCTAGGACATGTAGAAGGCAACTAGCATAGAGTGGAATCTAGGAAATTAGGTAATAAGACAAAAATGATCAAATTAATGTCTAAGGTAGGTAACTATGGGTTGATTATTCTAACACCCCACCTTAATCCTAATTTTATGAGTAAATATCAGAAACCTATAGGGCCTAGCAACAAGGCTTAGTCACCCTTTACATACTTCTTGTCCATACAACCAAGGAAAGAGGAAAAAACCCAATGGGAAAATCTTCCCTTAAACATGGATAGGAAAACAAAATTTGGAAATATTGTCATCAATCATACTTCACAGCATGATCGGAAATATCCAGTAGTGATTTGAGATTTCTGAATGTCTTCTCACAAAAAAACCTTTGGTGAAGATGTCTGTTACTTGTTCTGAAGATGCACAAAAGAGTAAATGAATGGTACCATCATGCACAAGTTGTCTAATGTAGTGCATATGGATCTCAATGTGCTTGGTATGCTGTCTCTGAACTGGATCATTGTAGATTCAAATGGTGCTATGATTATCATAGTAGATAATAGTTTAAAACTATGATTCGAAGACACGTTCTCCAAGTATTCCCTGCAACCACAAACATTGAGTTGTTGCATTTACAACTCCTCTATACTCTACTTCTGTAGATGAGAGTGCTATGGCACTCAGCTTCTTGCTTGACCAGCTGATTGCTCCTTCTGCAAGCATGAACACATATCATGATATAGACTTTCAATCTGTGTTTTCACCTACCCAATCAAATCCAGATCATATTTTGCTTTGTATAAGATCCCATGACTTCTTGTTCCTTGAACAAAGTTTAGGATCCTTTTGGCTGCTCTCCAGTGGATCTCATGAGGCTAATAAATGTATCTTGAAGCCACACTAACTGCATAATATATATCAGTCCTATTGTGTGTAAGATAAAGCAAACACCCAATCAACTTCCTATACAGTGTATTATTTACCATAGGAGAAGAACCTGCTTCTTCAAGCTTAACCCCTGAAAGGAAGGGAGTCTTGCTTGGCTTGCAATATTTCATGTTGAACTTGTTTAGAAAATCTAAGGCATACTTGGACTGATGTACTTTTATTCCATGTTGGGATTGAGAAATTTCGAGACCCAAGAATTGGCTCAACAATCCCAAATCTGTCATAGAAAATGCATGGTTCAATTGCATCCTTCAAGGAGGCAATCTCTTTCTTTGAACTTCCTGTAATCAGAATTTCATCCACATACAAGACAATAATCATCAAAGAACCATGAATCAGCTTCAAATAGACATTAGGATCAGACTTTCATCGAACAAAACTCAGTGATAGCAAAAAACCATCAATCTTGGCATACCAAGCCCTGGGGGCTTGCTTGAGCCCATACAATGATTTCTTTAACATGCACACTAAAGATGGATTAAAAACAAACCATTCAGGTTTCTACATGTAAATTTTCTCATTGATATCTCCATTTAGGAAAGCACGCTTCACATCCATGTGATGTACCTCCCACTGCTTCGAAGCTGCAATGGCTAAAGATAGCCTTTGGGAGTCCATCTTTTCCACTGGTGCAAAGGTTTCATTGTATTCAATACCATGTACTTGTGAGTAACCCTTGGATACCAATATTGCCTTATATTTCAAAGGTGAACCATCAGCAGCAAACTTAGTCTTGAAAACCCACTTACATTGAACTAGCTTCCTCCCTGGGGGAAGATCAACCAGTTCCCAAGTGTTGTTCTTCTGGAGCGAGATGAATTCTTATTTCATGGATGTTTTCCATATTGGATCATGTGCTACATATTCATATGTTTGTGGATATTATTCAACCATCATATATTACTTCTCATTAAATAGAGGATCTTTCACACAAAGGGCACTCTCAAATTGAGATCTAGTCATCCTAGTGTCACTAGGATTTCCAGCTAGTTCCCCAGCTGCATGAATGGTATTTGCTACCCATTTTGGTCTTGTAGAACTGTTAGGATCTGCAATCAAATAATCATTATCAGACATATCAGAATCATCAAACTCATTAGTCTCTTCACTTACAATCAATGGATCTAGTGATGAAGAAGACTCTCCAACGTCAACTGCTACTAAAGGCTCTTCTTGGAACTGAACACTTCTTTCAATGAAATGTTTGTTAGTGCTAAAGTTGATAAGATTGTACCCTTTTGAATCTTTAGAATACCCAAAAAATAGGCACTCTTGGCTTTGGGGCTTCAAAGCCTTGCTCTTTTCTGTTGGAATTCTAGCCCAAGCCTTTGATCCAAAAATCCTAAAAAATGGGTCACATCTGGCTTGTGCCCACTCCAAGTTTTGAAAGGAGTCATACCATCAAGCTGCTTATGAGGAACCCTATTCTAGATGTAGGATGCATATTTTATAGCCTCAGCCCAAAACTTTGGTGGCAAATTCTTAACCTCCATCGTGCAGGTTTCCATCTCCTTCAATGACCTATTCCTTCTCTCAGCAACACCATTTTGTTGTGGTGTGTAAAGGATCGAATGCTACATCTGAATACCCACATATTTACAATACTAAATGAGCTCAGACTTGACATACTCACCACCATGTCAGATCTGAGGATCTTCAGTTTCCTCCCAGATTGGTTTTCAACCAAGGCTTTAAATACTTTGAAGAGGTCAAAAACTTCAGACTTATGCTTTAGGAAGTGAAACCAACAATACCTGGAAAAGTCATCTATAAAAGTGAGTGCATATTTGTCTTGACTCATGGACATATGAGGAAATGGACCAGCAATGTCACTATGGATCAACTCAAGAGGTGCAGAGGTTCTCTCATGACTAGCTCTCTCATACTTGTGCTCTAGGTGTTTTCCTAGGATACAACCTTGATAGACTCCCTTACAAAACTTGATCTTTGGTAACCCTATGACCATATCTTTTTCACTCAAATCAGAAATATACTTGTAGTTAAGATGGCCAAAATATTTCATGCCAAAGCTTGCTTGCCTCATTAGCATGAATCAGAAGAGCAGAGGGGTTTGAATAGGGTAGAAAATGGGAAAACATGTATACCTTCGAAGTGTGATCAACAACACCTTTTGCTATGACTTTACCATTCAAAATCTCAGTGATTTCAACATCATCAGGGGAGAATATGACCTTATTTGGATACCCAGTGTAAGTCATCTTATACACTAATAATATATTAGAGGCAAGACCAGGAACATACAACACATTATTGAACTTACCATGGTTAATATCAATCCTTCCCTTCCCCAAACTATCAGTGAGAGAGTCATCTCCCAAAACTATTGGTGTAACTTTCGACATGTCAAGAGAAGAGAATGCCTCTTTTTTCAAAACCATATGTCTAGAAGCCACAGAGTCTATGATGAAGCTAGGTGAGCTTGATGTGCCAGCAACCAAGGCATGTACTCTCTCTCTATCCTCTAAATTTGATCCTCCTTCCCTCTTCTTTGAGCAATTAGGAAGGGAGATATTATTCTTCTCCAGGATTTGGGTCAACGTGTCAATTTGCTTCTTCATACAAGATCTCTCAAGATGATAGCCCTTACTGCAGTATGCGCACTTTCCCATTTCTCCTTTGTACTTCTTCTTCTAGGAGTTCTTCTTGGAACCTTGGGTCTCCTCTTGAGACTTAGACTTGTCTCTCTTTTTCTCAAGTGGATTTTTAGATTTTTTCTTGCTTTTTGAATCCACCCTTGAATCTCCAGCAACCAAAGCTTGGTCTTTGGAAGGTTTTATTGTGCCCATCATCACCAACTTATCTTGTTCCTGTGTGAGGGATTCCATGAACTCTGCAAGCTTAGGCATCTTCTAGGCGCGAGCTATCAAATTGGTGGCATGGAAGGTCGAAACAAACACTGAATAGTTAGGGCCAAGCTTCGAGAGTATGGCCAAAACTAGTTTATATTCCTTTTTTTCTATCCCACACTATTTCAACTGCAAAACAAGGGCCTTAAACTTGGAAAAGTAGATTTGCAATGATTCAAAGCTACGGGGACTCAAGGAGATCAGCTCATTCTCGATTTGACGTCCTCTCATCTCATCTGTCTTTCCAAAAATATCTACAATATTCTCCCATACTTCATTAGGTGATGTCAATCCATCAAGATGGAAGAGGAGGTCTCTTGAAATTCTCAAACACAAAAGACCATAGGCCTCATCCCTCCTGTTGTGCCATTTGATTTTCTCTATAGTTTCATTGGGCTCTGCCTTAGTTTTCATATTCACCTTGTAGAGACCTTTCGCTCTCAACAATATCTCCATCTCAGCTTTCCACTGAAAGAAATTGAATGGAGTCAGATGATCTTCTGAGATTGTTCCATAGCTCAGAAATTGTGCCCTTTAGTCAGCAGAATATTCTCCCAGTCAAGATGTAGAACCTAAAATAGCAATATGGAAGGAGATAAATTGATATACAAAGGCTCTGATACCATGTGGAAATGAACCCAAGAGATAGAACAACAACACTCACAAAATTGCTAATCAAACATGCAAAATTAACACCAAAGGAGACTGAAATTGGAGCATAACACTAATCTGTATTGAGTAAGTGTACAATATCCAACCTTATGAAGTGATAGGCTGATGTAATATATAATTATATGAGAGATTCAAATCCCCCATATAAAAGTCAAAAAGCAGGCTTGCCAAAACTAGTCAAATCCCCCATAGGTGCATAAAGCAGTTTCCAAATCTAGGTAGATTCTCACAAATTGGCTAAGTCAAGTGGGAAATATAAAGAGGGATAGAAAGACAAATCATACATGCTTTTATTTGGAGAAAAGGAGGGAGGATGATGTGGGCAAAAAACAAGGCAGTTACAACTAGTCTAGCTTTTTCCTTTTCCTTAAATCAGAAATAAAACAAGGCAACTTTACAGAAAAAGTAGATATGCACTTTGGAGAATCTGGAATAAAGTAGACATGCTAAAATGGGTTTACAGGATGTTTCCCAAGTGCTCCATGACTCAGTTTTAGCATGGGTTTACTTCTAGGACATGTAGAAGGCAACTAGCATAGAGTGGAATCTAGGAAACTAGTTAATAAGACAAAAAATGATTAAATTAATGTCTAAGGTAGGTAACTATGGGTTGATTATTCTAACATAAACAAGATCTAACTTCCACTTCATTATTGTCTCCTCCCGACTTCACTAAGGAGTTCATCCTCTATGTGTCTGCATCCGAAAATGCCATCGTTGGAGTCCTGGTCCAAGAAGACGATGCTCTTCAAGACAATGTGATCTATTATGTAAGTGAGAAACTTTCTGGACCCCCTCTATGTTATCCACATGAAGAGAATATGGCCCTTTCCATCGTCTTTTCTATTCAGAATCTACGCCATTATATCCTCTTGATTCGCACTCAAGTCGTGGCCAATTCCAACCCCATGAGGTATCTCTTGAGCCGCCTACTTGTTCAAGTTCGTGCTGCCAAGTGGCTTGTCGTTCTCTAGGAGTACGATTTGAAATTTTTTTCCCCCAAAAGCACCAAATCTTTGGAGTTAGCTACCCTAATGACATACCTCCCTCTGTCATTTGCTTCACCACCGATCACAATTAACCTTCCGGATGAATTCCTATTTTTCATTTGTAGGAAAGACCCATGGTATGGGGGAATTATCCTGTATCTGTGCACTCAAAAATTCAAGGCCCATTTAAGCCGCCAATATCGACTATGCATTCGACACCAAGCTTCTCACTATCTCCTCATTGGGGATGGCATGTACCGTCACGGTGTCGATACTATATTACATCACTGACTCACCCATGATGACGATGAAAAAGTCCTGAATGACTATCACAGAGGATCCTGTGGTGGCCACCTCTCTAGTTTGGCCAATTCCCAGAAGAGCCTCCATGTCGATTATTTTTGGCCCACTATCTTTCTTGATTGCATCCATGAATTCAAACATTGCCGCAATTGCCAACTCTTTTCCCCAAAATCAAGGACACCTCCTGCATCGTTACATCATGTCATCACAGTCGTTCCCTTCTGTAAGTGGGAGATTGACTTGATGACTTATAATCCTACCTTGGTCATTGGTCATAATTACATCATTGTGACCATTGATTATTTCACCAAATGGGTTGAGGCCATGCCGACATTCAACTGTAAAGTTGATACGGTGACACAGTTCTTTTTTAACCATGTTATCACACATTTTGGTGTCCCCCAATATATAGTCTCAGACCATGGTTCTAATTTTGAGAACATTGTTTGGGCAGAGTTGTCTTCCATGTTGAAGTTTAAACACCAGTACTCCTCTGCATATTATCCTCATGGAAATGGACAAGTTGAGGATGTTAACAAGATCCTCAAACCCATGCTTGAACAGATGGTGAAAAAACATAAATCCAACTGGCATGATTTTATTTTTTCTGCCCTCTGGGCCTACTGGACATCAATGAAGACCACCAATGGTTTCACCCCTTTTGACTTGGTCCATGGTGTGGATTCGGTACTTCTCATTGAGTGCCATATTTTGTCGCTCGTCCTTGCCATTGAAATTTTTCCCGATACATCCCTGTTAGAACAATGCCTACTTATGCTCAAACTAACTATTGAGTATCGTCTTTCTGCTCTTCAAATGATTGAAGAAACTAAGACTAGGTCGAAGTCCCATTTTGAGTCCCACGTCTACCCTCACACATTTAACAAAGGAGATCTAGTCCTCATATACGATCAAGCCAATGATAAGTTAGGAAAAGGAAAGTTTGACTCCATCTGGTACAACCCATATGTCTTCCATCGATGCCTCATAAAGGGAGAATGCATCCTTGCTGAATTTGACGTCCACCTCTTGAAGAATCCCCGCAACGGGCTCTACCTCAATAGGTTCTATGCCTGAAGTCTCCCACCATGTATTACACTTGTGTCATAGCTTTTCTTTTTTGTTTTGAACCATTTTTGTCATGATTCTTACAGTTTGTTTCCTTGGTTTCTCCAGATGGATCCTACCTCGCATCACTATGTTGGGTTCGCTGAAGGAGCAAGTAGATGGTGTCCTAATCTCGCCTCGCCTGCGTGGGTCATTTATTCCCCTTCACATCATTTGATCCATATTGATGGAATGTGTGTTGGTATTTCTACCAACAACCAGGCTGAGCACGATGGTGTCGCTTGTCTCCTAATCGATTCCCTCCATTTGGGTATTTTTCATGTTGATGTCTTCCTAGACTCCCAACTTCTTATCTCCCAGTTGAATAACCACTATCAGGTACGCAATCCTTGTCTCTTTAGAACTTTCCTCCGCACTAGACATTTGGCTAGACATTTTGAATCCATTACATTCATTCAGGTTCTGAGAAGTCTCAATAGTGTAGCAGACCAAATGGCTAATGACGTTCTAGAGTGGCACATCAATCATCACATATAGGAAATAAAACTGCATCATGCATCATCATATAGTCATGCATACATATTTCATATACATCATATAGGCATCATCATATAAAAAGACTCATAAAAAACACATAAAAAGTGCATCAACATGCATATATATATCATGTCATAATGTTCAGTACAAAATGAGAAGCTCCACATGCTTTCTCAGTTGATCATACATATAGTACAAAAATCCCTAGGCCCCACTGCACCAGGGGCAGCATCACTAGCTTGTATCCAGAGTCATCCTCCTCATACTCTGGGTCAGTGTCCTCCTCCATTAACACATCATCTTGTGCCACTACTCTGACATACTCAACAGTGACTGTGATCCTCCTCATCAAGGGGATCCACTCTAGAGGAGCATGGTATCATGTGATGATCAAATCGTCGTCAAGATACAAACATATGTCATTAATGACCCCATCCAGTAAGCGCTCAATCAAGTTGAAATGAGTCTAGTGTACTCTGGTGCCTCATGTGCTCGTGAGTAGGTGGATCTAACCCCTCCACTCTACCCCTCTGCCTCTAATATCTTGCTAGAGGGCGTGGCCTGATGTCTGCACATGTACAGAGTATGTCATCAGTATCCATCACACACATACACCGGATACCACTAAGCTATTAAACTATATATGAACACAACAACATAAAGCATCATGTATATGTACCATCAGGTCCCCAGGCATGTCTTAGAGGTCAAGGCATGTCAAGATCCCCCCTATAATCCATACATGTGTATAGATAGTCCTTTATCAGGACTGGTAGCTTCCATGACTGCTCAAATATCTACTCGGTAAAGAATCGGCCCACTAAGCCACCTTCCTCCCTGATCATCATCTCGCTCCACCTCTTCATGCGAATCTCGTAAGGTCCTCCCTCATGCACCGCAATATGCAGTCGTAGAGTAGGAAGTCCCTCAAAAAATAATGAGCACAAGAGCAAGGGGAAATGGAAATCCCCTCCCACTGAACTAGCATGGTTCATCGCACATCGAACCTGAGTCAGGTACATCTGGGCCCACCCAAACTAGGTGCCCCTCAGCGTACACTCCATAATATGGAGATGATCACCTGATATCTTGTATAGTCTCGATGATCCCAGTATCTCTAGCACTATCACTTCCACAGCCTGAGTCTCAAGACTATCATTATTGCACACTATAATGTACGATGAGTGCATTGATGCAAAGGCATAGCAATGCCTCTCGCAAAGGTCATTCAGTGACACCCCATGTGAGAGATTTGGCGTAGCATCGTCAATCACACCCAACATAGGGAGCCCAGTCTGAAAATAGGTATCAAGGAGCGTGATCTTGATCTGCTCTTACTGGATGATAAAACACTCTGCATCCTGATCCCAGAAGTTCGCCAGCTTGTCCAGCAATAGCTTTGTTAAATGCATGAGAGGGATCTGGAAGTACTTCCATAAACCACAGTGAGCAAGCATGTCCTGCACTGCTGGATCATTGTGCACCTCCTCTCAGAGGTTCCCAATATCTCTCTCTCGCCACGCCACCCTAGGAATCCTACACATACACACAGTCCCTCTTAGGTCCATTCATGCCCAAAAAACTCATCCTAGATTGAGTCACTTATGTTCGGCCTTTTTGTGCAACCCAAGTCGCTCAAAAACCCTCAACAGAAGCAACCGGGTCACAACTTTCATCCCAATAGGAGCAACCTAGGTCGCACATTTTCCCACAAAATTTTGACCCGGCCCCAAGAACCCTCTGAGCTTGGAACAGGCCCCAGGATGAGCAATAACATAAACAAAACCAGTGGAAAAGACGGTTTCAATGAGAGCTCTTACCTCCAAGTCATAGATCGAAAAACCATCATTCCAATCAAAAGAAATTAGCAGTTTTCCTCTGGGGTTCTCTAATCCAACTCAGCACTGACAAGTAAAAATGACACATTTCATGTGGTCCCCCCCTATTTATAGGCATCCATTTGGTCTAGTTTTTCTTCTATGCACCACAAAGTCATCCGGAGTCTGTTTGAGATGTCGTTCACACCATCGGGTTTGGTTTTACACCCTCTGTATTTTGATGAGGCCCTTGTCTCATTCTCTCACTATGATTTTTTGATCCATTTCTTGGAAGTCCCCTCGATTTGTGTTCCATCATGTGAATATCCCATTGTATGTATTGGCATGTTCATGAGCCCTCCGCTCCATCCATACTGCACAGTTGGCCATCTTTACCTCCATCCATCATCCCACAAATGGTCCCCATCAGTGTTATGCATCTATTCCTCTTAGCCATGTTCACAATGTAACCTCTTTCCATATATCAAACACTTCCCCCTTTCTTGATTAACCATTACGAAGATTTTGTTAAGCTCTTTTCTAACTCCTAAAAGAATGAAAAGATTGTCGAGCACACTTACTTCCTTTCACACTCGTTAAAGTATTTGAAAGGGCGTCTATGTGGCCTCGTTTATTTCCTTTTTGGGGCCCCATATACTATTATAAGAAAAGGATCACCCTAGCACCTTCCATCTAGGAACGTTTCCCTTTGTATCCTTTTATGTTTTCTCGGACATTGGGACCAAACTTTACAAAAAAAGCTCATTATGGGTTGTCTTTTAGCTCTTTTCCAGCCCTCTCATAAAGAAAAGTTTGTCGAGAAAACTTGGTTTCATTAATGCTCATAAAAGTATTCAAATGATCATCCAGTCAGTATAGGTTTACTCTTTTTTGGCATGGTTGGACTATCAACGGTAAAGAATTATTCCTTACCCAAAAGTTGGGAGAGCTCTTGTTTATATACTTTTATCCTTTTTTGGCTTATGAGACTATTAACGAAAAAGAGACCACACTGGAGTCGTATTCTTATTTTCATACTCTCTAAAAATGAAAAAACCATTGAGCATTTACTTTCTCGAGCTCGCTAAAAATCCAGGAGATCATGTCATATTCAGCTTACTTATATCCCTTCTTCATGCTCCTTGAACTATGAAGAAGGCCCAAATGGTGTCTTTAGGTGCCACCACATATGATATCACAGTATGGCATCTTCCCCCCATTAGTTCACCTTTGTTCTAATTATTCTATGATTTGGATCCCCTAGATACCACTAGTCCAGTTACCTCCCTCAGTATTTCCCATTTGCAATTATCTTCCCAGTATTATAGCATGATCCCTCTAGCATGAGACAGTTTTATTTGCTGCGAGGTCATCCCTACCATCATACTCTGAACAAAGGAAGTTTGATTCCCTCGTACTCCCCTTCCCCTGTTTCCCCATTCAGTGTGCCAGTCCCCAGATTGTTCCACATCTTTGGTTATCCCCCTAGTGCTTATAGTCAAGGACACATCATTGCCTCGATTAGTTGTAGGTTTTCCTTTGTCAACATTAACACATCTATTCCAGAGGATAGACCCATAGGTCCCTATATCCTGGTTTCATCCACCTCATTGATGAGTTCCTTGGACCACTTGAAAGGATTCATTAGTGCTTTGGAGTTGGTTTTGTCTCACGTTCTCGACTTTAGCTACATCATCGCACCATTGAGATTAGTACAGGGTATTGGTCCGTTCATAATTTGGTCAAAGACCCTGGTTGTCATCTGACTCTAGCACATTGGTGAGTCTACTATGGGACCCACACAGTTTCTTGTCCCTTGTCGAATTATTACGAGGGAGTGGAGAGACTACTATATTTTCGCCAAACAATAGCTACCCATATCACGGATCATATCCATGAATGGCATCGTCATCGTAACATGTGTAAGAGCTACTTAAACGATAGGATCTTCCTTGATCAGTTCCTCAAAACCTTACTCCCCACCATAGCCAAGCATGTCACATCTGAGCGACCGCAAACCAAGGAAGAAGCCATCTTTGAGGCTTAGTAATTTGATTTGATCTATGCCCAGTCTGGTTACTTGTATATTGTTATACCTGATGCTCCTTAGTCTAGCACATCACATCATGATATGCCAAGGGAATCACATGCTGTTGATGGAGTTATCGGCTCCCTTACCCATCATCCTTAGTTTTATCTGTCCTCTCCCATGATGTCACCCCATCCTCGTAACACCCATAGTGTGTCCCAACCAAGTTATTCCCCCAATTATTCACGTGTGATGGCTCAATCTGAAGCTACTTCCTCCTGTGCGCCTCACGGTTATGCCCCTGATTATTCACACATAATGGCTCAGTCTGGAGCCACCCCTTTTGCACCAATTGCTCACGTTCATGGACTGAATTGTACAACACACTAGCGTTATGTCCAAACATCCATATTAGAAGCCGCTCCAGCTCCTCCAGTCTATTATGCACCACCTATGCAACCCACTCCGGCTTCAACCCTAATTCCTTCGGTTTCTACGAGACATGTCTACTCATAGAAGAACCTTTCTGACCAACCTGCCCCCAATAACCAATAAGGGAAGGGAAAGAACAAGAGAGGTAGGAATCAAGGCAACAACCAACCCCAAGGAGGTGACCAGCATACCAAACCTCCAAAAAAAAACAATGCCCAACACCCTGCATAGAACCCCCAACGTCCCGCTTGTCCTGGGAAAAACCCATAGTTATGAACTAACCATCAGTGTGTTATCTGTAAAACCTATGGACACTACACTCATCACTGTCCCCACATGGCTCACATCCAACAAATTCTCCAAAATGATAATCAACATGATCCTAATGCAGCTGCTCTGACTCCACCAAACCAAACACCTCTAGGTCCTTTGCCTATGGTACTCCAAAACCCCCTACCCCACCAAGGAATGGTTGAAACCCAACCCTTGGCCCCACAAGCTCCCGCAACCACTACTACAACCCAACCTACTGAGGCTAGTGTCCATCACCTTATAACGTTGTCATCGGAATTCAACTTACAGACTTGATGAAACAAGTATGGCTCCACTGCAGAAACCGTTGACCCACCAACGATGTCTACCTCTACCTCTTTCGACATGCCTATGTACTTACCAAGACCCCCCACCAATGGGAAGCCAGATTCCCATGGTTCCATATGCATTATGTCGAAAACAATGCAACTGCCAAAGCTGCTCTCAACTACAAAATAGTTTATGACTTGCCCCAATATCCTACAGCCATGTCCTCTTTGGAAGTGCTCAAAACTTGTCCATCACAACGTAAAGTGTTGTTGTCCGCACTAGGTTCCATTGATCCCTCTGATTCTAGGTTGATCAATTTTGACCTGGATCAAAAAGAACCCATGATGCCATCAATTGTCTCCTTCCAAGTTCCAGTCACAATTCGGAATTTGGTCGTATATCGATGCATTATTTACGAGGGGGGATCCACCTGCATTATGTCAACCTTCGTTTGGAAAAAACTCAGGTCCTCTACCCTTCAACCTTCCACCACCGCTCCTTGCGCCTACAATAGTCTCTCTACTCAACCCCAATGGATTCTCACGAATGTTCCTATTGAGTTAGAAAACAAAACATTTTTTATTGACATTGAGGTTGTCAATTCCCAACTTGATTACAACCTCCTCCTAGGATGTAGCTATATGTTTTCCATGCGATCCATGGCCTCTACTGTCTTTCGACTCCTGATGTTCCCTCATGATGGGAAATTCATCACCATTAACCAACTAACGTACTATGATCCGAAGGGGTCCGTAACACCAGAACATGTCCTTCCCACTGTTGACACTGCCATTGACAGTGCATCTATTCCATCCTTTTTTGTTGTTGGCCCAGGATTGTTTTCCAACACTCCTATGACGGACACCTTTTTTTCCTTACCACCTCCACCTTCTCTGACTGATGTATTGAATTTGTGCACTAACTATCACATCCAGTACCATCCCGACCACATCGAAACCTTAGTCGCAACCCCAACCACAGTCATCTCATAATTATTGGGGTTCGTTCCAGATCCACACGATTCCATTCCTTTTTCCACCATCTGGCATCATGAGAAATCCGGTCATGGCAACTCTCAACCTACCAAATTTTATGTTAGGAATTCCTGTGTGGTACCTTAATCCACCCACCCCACCCCTAATTCCCTAGGTTGTATTGAGTCCCATCCAACCCATTGAGACGGTGTCACACCCACCTCTTGGTCCATCAAATACTACTCTCTCGATGCCTACCCCTCCTCCTCCAAAAAAGGTTGGGGGAAAGGCTGCCAAAGAAACGACTGAACCACGTTCAACTCCTACTTGTGCATTGTATGATATACAAGGTCATGAAACACAAAACTGTCCATATTTTCCTCTCCTTCATTCCCACATGGACTCTATGGACCAGATCAATGGTGCCCCAATAGTCACCATCCTGGATCCACTGGTAGTTAAAAACAAGCCATTGCAAACCAACCATCCTTCTGTAGTTTGTGGCTTGTATGGTCATTACTCTCACCATTTCCTAGAATTTCCTGAGTATCAGTCAGCTCTTTGCAACCTTCGGAAACACTCCCATGAATTCGAAGTTACTATCCTCAAGGAGATACACCCTTCGTATTCTTTCTCGGACACAACCAACACCATATACATGATCTCTAGTTCCAATCAGGGATAATTTTAGGGGAGAATTTTATCCCAGTGGGCTATTTTTCCATGTTTTTCTCCCAAAAAAGATTCACCATTTTGCATTTTTTGAAACTCTGTTTCTCCCAATTTTGATGGGGTAAAAATTTTTCACCCTAAAAATTGCCAAATTATTATATAAACGATATAAAATCCTTGGAAATTAAAAGATTTTTTGAAAAATATCGCCAATCATTTTATAGTTGGCATTTTAAGAATTGGTAATATTCGCCAATATTTATACACTTTTAAATAATTATGGTTCCTTAAAATCATCCCTAGTTCCAGTAGTCCTTACGTATCCTCGGTCATAGAGGATCCCTCTAATCTATCTACACATTGTTTTAACAACGATGAGGAAATCCTTGAATCTCTTTCAACTCCTGAGTACCCTTGGGATGATATGCATCATATCTCATTCTTTATCCCTGATGAATCCCTTTCATCGTCGAATCAGTACTCTGTCGAATCCAAAGACTTCATCCATGGAAAAGTAGACTGGTTCAAGAACCCCATTCTAGCACCCGATGCCTTTGAAGAGGGGAACATGGCTAACATTTCGCCAACTATTAAGGTCAATATACCAACCAAACCCAAGGTATTTGAAGATATTACACTCGGATCATCTTTCTCCCCTGAAGAAGTTGATTCTTAAAAAGCACTTTTTTCAGGAATTTCGTGATATTTTCACTTGGCCCTATACCGATATGCCTAAGATTCATCCATCTATAGTTGAACAGCATATCGACATATGGCCTAATGTTGCGCCCGTATTCCAAAAGAAAAGACCCATTCACCCCTTAAAGGCTCATGCTTTCAAATCTAAGATGGAAAAAATGCGTAAAGCAGGTTTCATATACCCCATCCTGTATACCACTTGGGATTCTAATCATGTTCCTCTCAACAAAAAATAAGGTACCATTCACGTTTGTACTAAATTGTGTGACTTGAACTTGAAATGTCCCAAAGACAACTTCCCCACTCCATTCATTGACCAAATCATTGATGTGTGTGTCGGCCATGAAGTCTTTTCTTTCATGGATGGTTTTTCGGGTTATAACCAAATTCAAATCCAAAAAGAGGACCAGTACAAGACTGATTTCATAACCCCCTAGGGAACATTTCCATATCGGGTTATGCCATTTGGCCTTAAAAGTGTTGGAGCCACTTTTTAGTGGGCCATTACGTTTTTCTTCCAAGACCTTATCCATATTATCTCGATGACTTACAACAAGTTTTCCTACAATGTCGCAAATACAACGTTTGCTTGAACCCCCTCAAGTGTGTGTTTTGTGTCCCATCTAGGAGTTTAATCAGATTTATCGTATCTCAAAAAGGGATCACAGTTGATCCTTTGAAGGTTCAAGCCATTCTAAATATTAACCCCCCACATACTTTGCACCAACTGTAGAGTCTCCAAGGAAAGGCCAACTTCCTTCGTTGTTTCATTCTGGACTATGCGACAAAAGTCCATGGCTTCTTACGACTGCTCCATACCAACATTCCTTTTGTTTTGGATAAGCATGCACAAGACGCTTTTGACGCAATGAAACAAGATCTAAATTCTACTCCATTGTTATCTCCTCCCGACTTTAGTAAAGAGTTCATCCTCTATGTTTCGACATCCGAAAATGCCATCGTTGGAGTCCTAGTACAAGAACACGATTCCCGTTAAGAGCATGTGATATATTATGTAAGTCAGAAGCTTTCTGAACCCCCTCTGCATTATCCACATGAAGAGAAGATGGCCCTTTCCATCGTCTTTTCTATTAAGAAGCTATGTCGTTACATCCTCTTGAGTCGTACTCAAGTTTTGGTGGATTCCAACCCCATGAGGTATTCCTGAGTCGCTACCTTGTTCAAGGTTGTGCTGCCAAGTGGATTGTCATTCTCTAGGAGTACGATTTGGAATTTGTTGCCCCCAAAATCAACAAAGCTTTGGAGTTAGCTTCCCTAATGACAAACCTCCCTCTGTCGTCTTCTTCACCACCGATCACAATCAACCTTCTAGATGAATTCCTATTTGTCATTTCTATAGAATACCCATGGTATGGGCGCATTCTCCTGTATTTGCGCACTCAAAAATTTAGGGCCCATTTAGCCGTGAAGATCAGCAATGCATTCGATGCCAAGTTGCTCACTACCTCTTCATTGGGGATGTCCTGTACCATCGCAATGTCGATACCATCTTACACCACTACTTTACCCATGATGATGGTGAGGATGAAAAAGTCATGAATGAATGTCATAGTGGAGCTTGTGGTGGCCACCTCTCTAGTTTGGCCACCGCCCAAAGATCCTCCATGCCGGTTATTTTTGGCCAACTATATTTTTCGATTACATTCATGGAGTAAAACTCTACCGTAATTTCCATCTCTAGTCCCCAAAATTTGGGACACCTCCCATGTCATTACATCATGTCGTCACAATCGTTCCCTTATGTAAGTGGGAGACTGACTTCATGACTTGTAATCCTACCTCAATTGATGGTCATAAGTACATCATTGTGGTCATTGATTATTTCACCAAATGGGTTGAGGCCATGGTGACATTCAACTATAAGGTTGATACGGCGGCACAGTTTCTTTTTTAACCATTTAACCACACGTTTCAGTGTCCCCCAACATATAGTCTCAGACCATGGTTCTCATTTTGAGGATGTCATTGGGACAGAGTTTTCTTCCATGTTTAAGTTTGAACACCAGTACTCCTCTGCATATTATCCTCAGGGAAATGGACAAGTTGAAGCTGTCAACAAGATCCTCAAAACCATGCTCCAACGGATGGTGGACAAACATAAATCCAACTTCCATCACTTTCTATTTTCCTCCCTCTGGGCCTATTGGACATCAACAAAGACCACCACGGTTTCCCCCCACTTCACTTGGTCCATGGTGTGGAGTCCATACTTCCCATTGAGTGCCAAATTTTTTCACTCTGCCTTACCGTTGAACTTTTACCCGATACATACCTATTAGAACAACACATATTTATGCTCAAATGAACCAATGAGGATCGCCATTCTGCTCTCCAAATGATTGAAGTAGCTAAGACTAGGTTGAAGTCCCTTTTTGACTCCCATGTCCACCCTCGCACATTTAGCGAAGGTGATCTGGTCCTCGTATATGATCAAGCCAATGATAAGTTAGGAAAAGGAAAGTTGTATTCCATGTGGTACGGCCCATATGTTTTCCATCGATGCCTCTGAAAGGGGGCATACATCCTCACTGACTCTGACGACCACCTATTAAAGAATCCCCGCAATGGACTCTACCTCAATAGGTTCTATGCTTGAATTCACCCACCATGTATTACACTTGTGTCATAGTTTTTCTTTTTTGTTTTGCACCCTTCTTTGCACAAGTCTTACAGTTTGTTTCCTTAGTTTCTCCAGATGGATCCTACCTTGCATCGTTGACAAAGAAAGTAGATGGTGTCCTAATATCGCCTTGACTGTGTGGGTCATTTATTCCCTATCACGTGAGTTGATCCATATCGACAGAATGTGTGTTGGTATTGCTACCAACAACCAGGATGAGTATGACAATGTTGTTGGTCTCCTGACCGCTGCCCTCCACTTGGTTATTCGTCATCTTGACATCTTCCTATACTCCCAACTGCTTGTAACTCAGTTGAATAACTATTATCAGGTACATGATCCTTATCTCTTTAGAAGGTTCCTGCACACTAGACATTTGGTTAAACATTTTGAATCCATTGCATTCATGCATGTTCCGAGAAGTCTTAATAGTGTAGCAGACCAAATTGATAATGATGTTCTAGAGTGTCACATCAATCATCGCATATAGGAAATAAATCTGCATCATGAATCATCATATAGTTATGCATATATATGTCATATAGATTATATAGGCATCATCATATAAAAAGACTCATAAAAAACACATAAAAATTACATCCATGTGCATATATATATCATTTCATAATGTTCAGTACAAAATGAGAAGCTCCATAAGCTTTCTCAGATGATCATACATATAGTACAAAAATCCTCCGGCCCCATTGCACCAGGGGACAGCATCACTAGCTGCTAGTCAGATTCATCCTCCTTGTACTTTGGATCTGTGTCCTCCTCATCGGAGTCCTCCTCCTCCTCCATTGGCACATCACCCTGTGTCGTTGCTCTGACATACTCAGCAATGACTGCGATCCTCCTCATCAAGGGGATCCATTCTAGAGGATCATGGTAGCATGCGACGATCAGATCATCGTCAAGATACTGCCATATATCATCAATGACCCCATCCAGTAATCACTCAATATCAATTTGAAGTGATTCTAGTGTACTTTGGCACCTCATGTGCCCGTGAGTGAGTGGATATAACCCCTCCACTATGCCCCTCCACCTTTGATAGCCTACTGGAGGGAGTGGCCCAATGTCTACACATGCACAGTATGTAATTAGTATCCATCACACACATACATTATCTACCACTAAGCTAGTCAACTATATATGAATGCAACCGCATAAATCATCATGTATACGTACCATCAGGTCCCCAGGCATGTCCAAGAAGTCGAGGCATGTCAAGATCCCACTGGTAATCCATACCCTCATATGGATAGTTCTCTATGAGGATTGGTATTTTCCTCCACTATGCAAATATCTCCCAGGTGAAGAATCATCCCACTAATTCACCTCCCTCCATGATCATCATCTCTCTCCACCTCCTCATGTGAGGCTCACAAGGTCGTCCCTCACGCACTACCAGATACGGTTGTAGAGTAGGCAGTCGCTCAAAAAATAATGAGCACAAGAATGAGGGGAAAGATAAATCCCCTCCCACTAAACTAGCATGGTTCAGCACATGCTGAACCTGAGTCGGGTACATATGGGCCCACCCAAAGTAGGTGCCCCCCATCACACTCTCCACAATCTGGAGATGAGCACCGGAGATCTTGTGTGGTCCCGATGATCCCAATATCCCCAGCACCATCGCTGCAACATCCTGAGTATCAACACTCTCAATGTCGCACACTATTATGTACAATGAGTGCACTGATGCCGCAGGCATAGAAATTCCTCTCGCAGAGGTCATCCAGTGACACCCCATGTGAGAGCTTCAGCGCAGTGTCGTCGATCACACCCAACATAGGGATCCCAGTTAAAAAATATATATCAACGAGCATGATCTTGATCCGCTCCTCCTGGATTATAATACTGTCATGTCCCAAATTTTGCATTGGGTCACAATGGCCTATCACATTTTCCATATTCATGAGAGTTTGTCAAATTGATGCTAATGGTCAAATAATTCCCAAGGAGGAAAATTACTAATCCTAGGTTGGGGGTGGAAGCTTTGGTATTGGAATAAAGGAGACAATGAATGATGTTTGAAAATTACAATGGAATAAATATTTAATAAATGATCTAAAAAAATAAATACAAGAGAAAATTGAAGTGGCAATGGAGCATGGAGACATGTAGAGACTATGGGACCCACACAAGCTATAATTTATGTGCCACATGTCATCCTCCTCTTGCAATTTCGAATCCATGGGAAGTCTAAAGGTTCTTGGATGAGTTATAAGGATAATACACTTGGCCATATGCATCATAGGCTGAATTTGGGAGGAAATATAGCTTACATGGGAAAGGAAGAGTCAATTTGGAGCTAGTGAGACACTTGGACTAGATTCCCTAGATGTATGAGAACAATGATGAAGATGCTATGACACCTATGACACAAATCATATTTGAAGGATGAAATCTGGCACATCTGTCATGTCAGGTCGAAATAGAGCATCCAAGAGAACTCTCATGTGAGTTGAGGAAGCTCAAATGGGCTCCAAATCGAATTTGCGGAAGGTGGAAGGCTATGAAAGGGACAATTCATGGAAAATCATGAGCACACACCCGAATTAGAATTGTATTGATTTTGTGGATGGATTGGTAACCTTATAAGGCTAAATATGTTTATAAAATACAGGAATCAACTAAGAGAATAGCTTTTTATCATTTGTGAATTGTGGGATCTAGTGGATGACTAGTTTTCTTGCCTTACCCAATTTCGATGGTGAAAGATTCCCATCCAAGTTGGTGTTTGGATAGGCCACTCAGGTCTTTCATGGAGCTTTAATATAGTCTTATTTGCAGGTGTAAACTACATGTAAGCTTTTGTATTCTTCTATTGCAGCACTTTCTCTCAACCATTTCTAGTTTTTATGGCATATTCTTGCTCATGGAGGGATTGTGCTTTTGGTGAGCTATTGATCTCTTTTGTAAATATTATAATGCTCAATTATTTTATGTTCTGATGTAAATTATCTGTATTTCAAGTTTAGAATGCTCTCAGGTCTAAATTCCAAAATATTTCATGTAAAAATGTTAAACAATGAAGAAATAGTGCCATTTCCCCACTATCTTGTTGTGCACCATTGTAATGCTAATGATTTAGAATTGGGAGAGATTTTCACTGTCCATTACTGATTATAATAATCTCAAAATTCTATTTTCTTCATTCTCAGAAATTATCAGGTCTAAATATCAAATAGTTGTAAGAAAAAGTGATTATTAATGAGCAAACAATGACCATTTCCCCACTACATTGATGTATGCTATGATAATGTTGATTATTTCAAATGGAAGAATGTCTCTTTGATAAATTTATGGTGAATGGAATTTAATTAATGTGTATTACAAGTTTCATGTTCAGTAATTAAGCATCATAATCCATTTTACTCATTTTAATTGCAATGGGAGAAGATTTGGTGCCTTTTCCCCAAGGGTCGAAATTGTGATTTGGGATCTGTTTGGGAGAGATTCATAACATAATATATAAAGTGAACCATGATGCATATGAGACCTTAAAAATTTCCCCCATACATACCCTATCTCTGTTCAGAAATTCAAGTGACTTTGGGATCATTTGAGAATCCATTTCCGACAATTACCCAGGGGAAATTATAGCGCCAATTTGGTAGTAAAGACTCCTACTTTGAACAGAACATTAAAAAAGTTTGCAGAAGTAATTGGGGGGTCATAAAACATCCATTTACATCATATTTAATTTCTATTATTATTCATGTACCTTCTGAGAAAATTTGGGAGAATTTGGGTCAATTTGAAGTTCTAGACATCAAAACTAGTCAAGGTTCAAAATTGGGGAAAAAGTGAAAAATTGATCATTTAATAAAAAAATTCAAAAAGGGACATTATAGTGGTATAAAATCATGATATTTGCACCTGATGTAGTATAATATTTAGTATTACAATAATTCAGGGACCCCCATTAGATATTAAAACCCAAAAGTTCTTTTGTTGAAGAGGAAACTATGACTAGGGATGAAAAGGGAACCTCATATGATGGTGAGGAGCTTATAAAAATTATGGAACCTGTATTTTAAGACATGACCAATAATATTATGAAATGATTCAAATTTTTGGCTATCCAAATTTGGGAAAAAATATTTATTTTAAGAAAACCAAGGGGGGAAATGCATCAGCTTTCTTGAAGGAGCAAAAGGAGGAGACCCGTGAACCACCTGGTTTTGAAATAGGTGAAGTAGAAGAAGTAGTACATGAAGAGGATTGAAATTAAATCCCAAGTGACTCTGAAAAATATGAAGAGACATGACATGAGTATGAAATAGTTTCTATTGAAAATACTGAAGATAATTTTGAAACACATTCTACCATGGAAATGAAACAAAGAGAATCTAACGATGGATGCTTGAACAATGAAGGAGTACCTAATGATGGGTGCTCACACCTCTATGTTGGTGACATAGGGATCACTTTTGAAAGTGTTTATACAATCCAAAATTCCATTAAACATGAAAATTAAGACCTTGTAGCAGTTGAAGAAAAAACAAGCTCAACTTTCCCATCACCACTTGAGATTCATGAAGTTGGTCCAAGCAAGAAGGAAGAAGATGAGGACGTTCATTTGCAATAGCCTCATTTTCTTGAAGGGCCATTAAATATGAATGAAAATAAGATCAAAGAGGCCCAGCATACTCCAGGACACCCAAGCATTGGTATCAATTTTTTATCGGAGAGCTACTTCCTTGGAGGAGTCATCCTTCCTTGAAGACATGGAGAAGATTCAAAAAGAAATGTGAAACATCAAAGGTAATTTCATGTATTTTATTTTTTATATAAGAGATGTAATTGAGCTTAGTGAATGGTTACATGAATCCTACTTGAAGAATAATGAAGTTATTCATAAGATCACAATTCAAAATGAGCAACTTCTTGAAAAGCTGCAAGACACTTGTTTTTCCTCCTATGTGTTAGATTTTTATCATTTGATCAATATGATATGGGATCTTATATGAGAGAATAAAACGCACAGCAATAATCACAAGAGATAAGAGACATAGATATTTTTCCTTGGGGAAACCATAAAGGAGAAAATCCTACAACTTCCTCAGAGACAGAATGAGCACCAATAGAAAAAAGTAAGACCCAAAAAATAAATATGATCTCCGACAGTTGTTCTCTCTCTCACTTGTGCGAGCTCCTCTTCTCTCACTCATGCGCTACAATTGAGTGAGTGCGTGTTTCAAATAGAGAGTCTCACTCTCTATTTATACTTGTTTTCCACTTGACATTTACTCTATAGGGCCGACTTCTCTAGGAGAGTCTAATAACCCTAATACCCCTCAACTATGGGGAATATTTCCCCAACGTACAATGGAGGGTTAACCTCAATGACTTTACGTGAATTTATTATATTAATGACTCTCCTAATCGAAGAAACAAACATCTCTACCGGGGTACAATGAAATACAATATAAAATATACAAGTGAATACATTCTAAAGTTACAAATATATGAACACTTCCTCTTAAATAGGAAGGTATTCTCTTGACAAAGTTCATCAACACAAGTATCTGGATCATCATCAAAGCTAGATCATCTGCTATCTTGAGCAAATGGTGCTATCTCTCAATTCTACTCGTCATAGGAAGTTCTATAGAGCCAGCCTTACAAGATGTAGGCCTAGCCTCCACGTAGGTCTTCACATCTTCAGTACTTATATCTAACCATGGGAGGAACCAATCCTGCCACCATGTCAGAAAGGAACAACACTTATATCTGTCCATGGGAGGAACCAATTATTCCACCATGTCAGAAAGGCACAGCACTTACATCTGACCATGGGAGGAACGAATCTTGCCACCATGTTAGAAACACACAACACTTACATCTAACCATGGGATGAACCAATCCTACCACCATGTCAGAAAGGCACATCACTTACATCTAAACATGGGAGGAACCAATCCTGCCACTATGTCAGAAAGGCACAGCACTTACATATGACCATGGGAGGAACTGATCCTACCACCATGTCAGAAAGGCACATCACTTACATCTGACCATGGGAGGAACCAATCCTGCCACCATGTCAAAAATGCTTTCAGAATCATCACTTCCCCTTGGAAGGAACCTCGATCTGATGAAAACCAAGCTTCTCTCTGAATTACTCAAACTTCACTCTAGCTAACAGCTTGGTCAACACATCGGCTATCTTTTCGTCCATCGCAACATACTGGAGCTTCACTACTCCTCTCTGCACCATATCCCTGATATAGTGATATTTGATCTTGATGTGCTTCAACTTGTCATGGAACACTGGGTTCTTTGACAACTTTACACAAATTTGGTTGTCGCAATATATACAAGTAGCATCCAGCTGGAGATCAAACAAATCAAATAGTAGCTTCCTTAGCCACACTACCTCACAACTAACCGAACAAGTTGCAACATACTCTACTTAATCTATACTCGATGCCACTCAAGAATGCTTCCTGCTAAACCAAGAGATCACACCTGATCCCATACTGAGGCAGTACCCCCAAGTGCTCTTTCTATCAATTGCACTGCCTTCCCAATCCGAATCCACATAACCCTCTAGGTTAATCTTTTGATTCTCTTCATATTTGATCTCATAGTCAAATGTACTCTTCAGGTACCTCAGAATATGCTTTGCAGGAATCAGTTGAACATGTCTTGAATCTGTCGGGAACTGGCTGAATGTGTTCACAGCAAAGAAAATATCTGGTCTCATGTTTGTCAGGTACATCAATGACCCAATCATCTGACGATGCATCGTAGAATCAACCAACTTTGATGAAGCATCACTCAATAAATTCAAGCTCGATGCCATATGTGTGGTCATGGCCTTACAGTCCATCATTCTGAACCTCTTCAGGATCTCTACTGCATACTTCCCTTGTACCAAGGAGATTCCATCTGCATTCTGCCACACCTCCATGCCTGGAAACTAGTGCATCATACCCAAGTCTTTCATCTCAAATTCGACAGCAAGATTGCTCTTCGTGTCAGCTATCAACCCATCCTCATTTTTCACAAACAGGTCATCCACATATAGTAGGACTATCATCGTGTTCCCTTCCTCAGCCTTATAGTAAAGGTTGGAATCCACTTTACTCTTGGTAAAGCCCAAGCCAATCAGGAAGCTGTCAATTCTGTCGTACTGTGTCCTGGGTTCCTGTTTCAAACCATACAGGGTCGTCTTCAATTTTCACACATGAGTCTCCCTGTCATGTGTCTCAAAACCGACTGAATGCTCCACATACACTTCCTCTTCTACTACACCATTCAAGAACGTTGTCTTGACATCCATCTGGTGTATCTTCCATTTCATTACTGCAGCCAGAGAAAGTACCAATATGATGGAAGTGTATCTGGCTACAGGTGCAAAAGTATCCTCATAATCTATCCCTTCTTTATGGGAGAAGCCAAGTGCCACAAATCTTGCTTTATATTTATCTATATTGCCATATGCAGCATGCTTGATCTTGTAGATCCATTTAGAAGTTATAATAGACTTCCCTTCTAGTCTCAAGACCATATCCCAAACATCATTCTTCATGATCGACTGCTACTCCTCGATCATAGCATCCTTCCATTATTTCTTTTTCGCTGCTTCTTCCTAGTTGGAAGGTTCTTTATCAATGATGTCACATAGTAGGGATACATAACTGGAGTCGGACCTAGTTCTCTTCCTTTCTCTGTGCATTTATTCTGAATCCCCATATCTCTCTACACCTTGTATAGCCTCTCGTACCCATGCAGGTTTCCTCTTGTAAGGATTCTTCTCCTGGGGTGTATCTACAGGTTCCTGAGGTTCTTCCATTTCTCGATCTTCTTCTGGATTTGCATCGTTCATAGTTGTGTCTCGGATCCTGGTTACTTATGTTTCTTCAATGTCTTCAACAAGTATCTTTCTGGATTTGTTGTAAGTTGAGTCTTCGTTAAAATTCATGTCCCTGCTAATGTCGATATTCTTGAATCCTAGGAAATATATTCTATAAGCTTTCAAGCTTTCACTATATCCCACAAATATACCCTTCTTTCCTGAAGGATCTAACTTCATCCTCTTTTCTTTCAGAATGTGTATGTACACTAGACAACCAAATATTTGGAGATGGCTAACTTCTGGTTTCTTACAAAAGAAGAATTCTTCTGGTGTCTTGTTCTCAAGTACTCTATGCAGAGTGCGGTTCTGTACATACACAGTTGTCGTAGCATCTTCTACCCATAGATGCATAGGAAGATATTGATCATGAAGCATTTCCCTTCTTGCTTCCAAAACCATTCTATTCTTCCTTTCTGCAACCCCATTTTATTGTGGATTATATGGAGTGGTCAACTCCCTCTTAATCCTTGACTCTCTACATAATTATTTGAATTCATCTGATGTGAATTCTCCGCCATTGTCTGATTGAAAGGTCTTGATGTTATTCTATGTGTGGTTCTCGATCAAGGCTTTGAATTCCTTGAATTTACTGAATACTTCATCCTTGATTTTCAAGAATTATATCCATGTCTTCCTAGAAAAATCATCAATGAAAGAAACATAATATACATACCCACTCAATGAAATGGATGACATCGGAGTGGATTATTTCCAAGATTCCTTTTGCCTTGCTCTCGCTACTTGGAAATGTCTTCTTTTTGTTCTTTCCCTTTTCACATCCTTTGCAAATTCCTTCATGCTTTTCCTGGATTTCTGGAAGACCTTCAACAACTTTTCTTGCAAGTGGTAGTGCCCTATAGTGCACATGTGCAATCCTTCTATGCCAAATTTCACTTGGCTCTATTGATTCATGCACCAAGGCTTGTTCTTGTTGGACCTTTAATTTGTATAAGCCTCCCTCTTGCTTTCCAATCAATACTGCATCATCTATAGTCTTCCTCTTTGGCCTGTTAGAATAATCAAACCATAGTTTACCCATTTAGACATTAATTTAATTATTTCTGTCTTATTATCCTAGTTCATGTGTCCCACCTTGTGCAAGTTGTATTTTACCTATCCATAGTGGTCAAACTTGCCCCATTTGACTCATGTAGCACATGGGAAATACCAAGGAATCAAATATACTTTATTCCTGGCCTCCTAGGTGCCCTTCTTCTTTTTCTGCTTTATTCCCTACTTTTTCAGTGTTTTAAGGCAAATAGAAAAGCTAGACTAGGTGAGGTGAAACTAGTTTTTTGTCCTCTTCATCCTCCACTCTTTTCTCCATGAAAAAGAATGTATGAGCTGCCATTCCACCACTCTTTATCTTTCCTAAGCCATTTTTCCAATTCGTGAGCTCCATGATAGATTTGGGATAAGCTTTTTACACCTATGGGGGATTTGCTTATTTTTAGTAATCCTACTTTATGCTAGATTCGAATTGCTCCTCATGCATTCAAGTCTCTGATGTATCTTATTTATTCAGAAACCTATTATTTTACATGGTTGGCTATTGTACAACAATTTAATACAGTTTAGTGTTCAGCTCCAATTTCAGCCTCTTTTGTGAGTGATTTTGCATGATCAATTGTTAATTGTTGTGAGTAAAATTAATCTATCACCTAGTTCAATTTCCACATGGTATCAGAGCCATTTTATATTGTTATCTCTCCTTCAAAATTGTTTTGCAGGTTCGACATCAGTGACTGGGAGCCTTCTACTGACAGCCAGGACAGATTTTCTAAGCTATGGATCAATCATGGAAAACTATCTTGAATCCCTTCAATTTATTTGAATGGAAAGCAGAGATGGAGATACTGTTGAGAGAAAAATGCCTCTACATGGTGACTATGGCAACAGAAGCAGAGCCCAATGTAGCTGCAGAGAAGATAAAATGGCAAAACAGGAGGGATGAGGCTTATGGCCTCCTATGTCTGAGTATTTCCAGAGACCTCCTTTTCCATCTTGATGGATTGACATCATCGAATGAAGTATGGGAGAAGCTTGCTGATCTTTTTGGAAAGACAGATGAGATGAGGGGAAATCAAATCAAAAATCAGCTGATTTCTCTGAGTCCAACAAGCTTTGAATCCCTGCAGCTATATTTCTCCAAGTTCAAAGCACTAGTTTTGCAGCTGAAACAGTATGGGATCGAAAAGAAAGATGATCAACTCGTACTGGCCATCCTCTCGAAGCTAGGCCCTAACTATTCAGTGTTTGTTTCAACCTTCTATGCCACAAATTGACTTCTCGAACCTGGAAGATGCCTAGCCTTGCAGATTTCATGGAATCTCTCACACAAGAACAAGACAAGCTGGTGATGATGGGCACCATCAAACCATCCAAAGATCAAGCTTTGATTGCTGGAGATTCAAAGGTGGATTCAAAAAGCAAAAAGAAAGCTAAAAAGCCACCTGAGCAAAAGAGAGACAAGAAACAGTCTCCGGAGGATCCACAAGGTCCCAAGAAGAACTACCAAAAGAAGAAAAACAAAGGTGAAATGAACAAGTGCGCATACTACAATAAGGGAAATCACTCTGAAAGCTCTTGTATGAAAAAGCATATAGACATGCTGACCCAACTCCTGGAGAAGAATGGTATCTCCCTTCTAGAAAGCTTAAAGAAGAGAGAAGGAGGATCAAGTTCAGATGACAGAGAGAGAGTTCATGCTCTAGTTGCTGGCACATCAAGCTCACCCAGTTTTATCATTGATTCTGGAGCTTCAAGACACATGGTTTCGACTAAGGAGGCCTTCTCCTCACTGGAAAAGTGAAAAGGACCATCTATAGTACTAGGAGATGACTCTCTCACTGAAAGTTTGGGTAAAGGAAGGATAGATCTTGATCATGGTCAGTTCAGCAATGTGTTGTATGTGCCTGGTCTTGCCTCCAACCTCCTATCAGTGTACCAGATGACCCACACTGGGTCTCCTAAGAAGGTCATATTCTCCCCCGATGAAGTTGAGATCACAAATATCTCAACTGGTAGATTCATTGCAAAAGGAGTTGCGAATCATGCTCAAAAGGTATACATGTTCTCACACTTCCTACCTTACTCAAACCCCTCTGCTCTTCTGATTCATGCTAATGAAGCAAGAAAGCTTTGGCATGAAAGATTTGGCCACCTAAACTACAAATATCTTTCTAATCTTAGTGAAAAAGAGATGGTCATAGGGTTTCCCAATATAAAATTTTCCAAAGGAGTCTGCTAAGGTTGTATCCTCGGAAAACACCCAGAGCACAAATTTGAGAGAGCTAGTCATGAGAGAACCTCTGCACCCCTCGAGCCGATCCACAGTGATGTTGCTGGCCCATTCCCTCATATGTGCATGAGTCAGGCCAAATATGCATTGACTTTCATTGATGAATTTTCCAGGTATTGCTGGGTTCACTTTCTGAAACAAAAGTCTGAAGTTTTTGGCCTATTCAAAGTCTTTAAGGCTTTGGTTGAAAACCAGTCTGGAAGGAAACTCATGGCCCTCAGATATGACAATGGTTGTGAGTATGTCAAGTATGATTTTATTAATTATTGTGCAGATGCAAGTATTCAGATGCAGCATTCTATCCCTTACACACCACAGCAAAATGGTGTTGCTAAGAGGAAGAACAGATCACTGAAGGAGATGGCAACATGCATGATGGAGGCCAAAAATTTGCCACCAAAGTATTGGGCTGAAGCTATCAACTATGCAGCCTACATTAAGAATAGGGTGCCTCATAAATAGCTTGATGGCATGACTCCCTTGGAATCATGGAGTGGGCACAAGCCAGATGTGACCCATTTCAGGATTTTTGGCTCAAAGGCTTGGGCTAGAATCCCAACAGAGAAGAGGAAGGCTTTGCAGCCCCAAAGCCAAGAGTTTGTTTTTGTTGGATAATCTGAAGATTCAAAAGGGTACAAGTTGATAAATTTGAGCACAAACAAAGCCTTCATTGAAAGGTGTGTTCAGTTTGAAGAAGAACCCCTTGCAGAAGTGGAAGTTGGTGAAGCCTCTTCACCACCTGAACCTCAAGAAGTAAGTAAAGAGTTTGTTGAACATGCTGATTCTGATTTGTCCAATGGAGATGAGTTTATTGCAGACCCTAACATCCCTAAAAGGCCAAAATGGGCATCCAAGACACTACATGCAGCAGGAGAGCTAGCTGGAGATCCCAATGACCCAAGAAGGACTAGATCTCAGTTTGAGAGTGGTATGTGCATGAAGGATCCTATGTTTGCTGAAAAATGATATTTGATGGTGGATTATGATCCTCAAACATATGAAGAAGCATCAGGAGATCCAAGATGGAAAACATCTATGAAGGAGGAGTTCAGCTCACTCCAGAAGAGCAACACATGGGAGCTAGTGGATCTTCCCCCAGGGAGAAAACTAGTACAGTGTAAGTGGGTCTATAAGACCAAATTTGCTGCTGATGGTTCACCACTGAAGTACAAGGCTATATTGGTAGCCAAGGGCTACTCACAGGTTCATGGCATAGATTACAATGAGACTTTTTCCCCAGTGGCAAAGATGGATTCCATCAGGCTAGCCTTAGCCATTGCAGCCTCAAGGCAATGGGAGGTACATAAAATGGATGTAAAATGTGCCTTCCTAAATGGAGATCTAACTAAGGAGATATATATGCAGCAGCCTCAAGGTTTTTCTACTAACCCTTCTCTTGTGTGCAGGTTGAGAAAGTCATTGTATGGGCTAAAGCAATCCCCCATGGCTTGGTATGCCAAGATCGATAGCTTCTTGCTATCACTGACTTTTGTTCGGTGAAAATCAGATCCAAATGTCTATTTGAAGTTATTTAATGGTTCATTAATGATCATTGTGTTATATTTTGATGACCTCCTCATTACAGGAAGCTCAAAGGCTGAGATTACTTCCTTAAACGGAGCTATGAACCAAGCCTTCTCCATGACAGATTTGGGGCTCTTAAGTCAATTTTTGGGGCTTGAGATTGCTCAAGCCAAAGCTGGAATCAAGGTGCACTAGTACAAATATGCCTTGGACTTGCTGAACAAATTCAGAATGAAGGATTGCAAAGCAAGCAAAACTCCTTTCCTTTCAGGAGTGAAGCTGGAAGAAGCTGATTCTTCACCTATGGTAAACAATACACTGTATAGGCAATTGATTGGATGTTTGTTGTATCTGACACATACTAGACCTGATATTTGTTATGTAGTAAGTGTGGCTTATATATTCATGGACCAGCCTCAAGAGATCCATTGGAAAGCATCCAAAAGGATCCTTAACTTTGTTCAGGGAACAAGGACACATGGGATCTTCTATAAAGCAAAATCTGATCTTGATTTGATTGGATTTACTGACAGTGATTGGGCAGGTGATAGCACAAACAGAAAGTCCACATCGGGATATGTGTTCATGCTTGCAAAAGGGCCAATCATCTGTTCAAGCAAGAAACAGAGTGCCATTGCACTCTCATCTACAGAAGCAGAGTACAGAGGAGTTGATAATGCAGCAACTCAATGTTTATGGTTGCAGGGTTTACTTGGAGAGTGTGGATTCAAACCAGAGTACTCAACTACCATCTATTGTGATAACCAGAGTACCATTCGAATCTACAAAGATCCAATTCAGAAGCAGAGAACCATACACATTGAGATCCATATGCACTACATCAGAGAACTTGTGCATGATGGCCTCATTCACCTACTCTTCTGTTCATCTTCAGAACAAGTAGCTGATATCTTCACCAAAGAATTTTGTGAGAAGACCTTCAAAAATCTCAAATCACTGCTAGGGATTGCTGATCATGCTGTGAAGCATGAGTGAAGACAAGATTCTACAATTTTGTTTTACAGTCCATGTTTAAGGGAGGATTTTCCCAAGTTGGTTTTGCTTCTTTCCTTGTTTTAAATGGACATGCAGTATGTAAAGGGTGACTAAGCCTTGTTTCTAGGCCCTATAATTTTCTGATATATTAATCATAAGTCAGGCTTAAGGGGGGGTGTTAGAATAATCAACCCATAGTTTACCCATTTAGACATTAATTTAATTATTTCTGTCTTATTAGCCTAGTTCATGTGTCCCACCTTGTGCAAGTTGTCTTTTACCTATCCATAGTGGTCAAACTTTCCCCATTTGACTCATGTAGCGCATGGGAAAGCCCAAGGAATCAAATCTGTTTTATTCTTGGCCTCCTAGGTGCCCTTCTGCTTTTTCTGCTTTATTCCCTGCTTTTTCAGTGTTTTAAGGCAAATAGAAAAGCTAGACTAGGTGAGGTGAACTAGTTTTTTGTCCTCTTCATCCTCCACTCTTTTCTTCATGCAAAAGCATGTATGAGCTGCCATTCCACCACTCTTTAGCTTTCCTAAGCCATTTTTCCAATTCATGAGCTCCATGACAGATTTGGGATCAGCTTTTTACACCTATGGGGGATTTGCTTATTTTTAGTAAGCCTGCTTTATGCTAGATTCGAATTGCTCCTCATGCATTCGAATCCCTGATGTATGTTATTTATTCAACAACCTATTATTTTACAGGGTTGGCTATTGTACACTGATTTAATACAGTTTAGTGTTCAGCTCCAATTTCAGCCTCTTTTGTGAGTGATTTTGCATGATCAATTGTTAATTGTTGTGAGTAAAATTAATCTATCACCTGGTTCAATTTCCAAATGGCCACATAAGGAATTTTCCATCTACAAATGCAACCCTCGCACCTTTTGCATCCAATGCAAATATGGAGAGATAATTATTCTTTAGTCCTGGTACAAACAAGACATCCTTCATCTTCCTAGATTTTCCAGAGTCTAGCTTATAGGAGGATTCTCCACTACCTTTTATGGGATATTGGTAGGCATCCCCAAGTTTTACTTTATGGGGTGACTCATGTTCATATAGTTTCACAAAGTATTCTTTGAATCCCTTCATATGTTTGGAAGCCCCACTGTCTATGAGCCAATCATTACTTCCATGTGTAACAGTCCCCATGAGGGCAGAAATCAAATCATGCTCTTCATCACTTGAAGAATCTTCACTTTCTTCTTTGACTCTCTTCCTAGGAGGTTTATCATCCTCTGCAGTGTGAGCATGATGTTTTCTTTTGATGTCCTTCTTCTTGTGGGAGCTACCTCTATTTCTGGGACAATCTTTAGAAAAGTGTCCTTTCTCATCACAAGTATACAATCTGAGTTTAGATAGATATTTGCTATATCTTCTAGGGATATCTTTCTGGTGAGAATTCTTACCTTTGGGATGATGGTGGTCCTTTCTAAATTTTTTAGTGTGTGCTTCGAGATCTTTATCTTCACTTCCCATATTTTCTTCTTTAGCTACTATCCGAGCTTCCTCTTGTGAGCATTCCTCCCACATCCTACTAGAAGTGATTAACTTGATTCTAGCACAAATCCCTTGAATGAAGGAGTCCCATGACCTAGGGATACCATTCAAGGTGGTCATCAAAATTTCTCCATTCTCTACTTCTTCTTCTACTGCTTCAAGTTGTTCTTTGATTTGAGAGACCCTTGTAAAGTATGACTGTATGGTCTCTGCATTCTGGATCTTTACATTGTTCAACTGGTTTCTCAAAGTCACTTCTGATTTATATTCTTCCCTTTAAATAGTTTGGTCAAATAATCAAACATCTCTTTACGTGTCTTTAGGGAAGACACCTGTAGTATAAGGTGATCCTTGATAGAATCAGCAATAATCCTCTTGGCCTTAACCAAGTTCTTCTTGTGTAAGGATTTAGCCTCATCTCCCTCTGGAACTGGAACTTATCCAATTATGTAGGTGTCCAATTCATTTTCTTCAAGAACCAGTGAGATCCTATACTTCCATGCTCAGAATTTTTCAGCTCCTTCAATATTTTCATCAATCTTGGTGTGATGAGACATTAAATGAGAACCTCAAATGGAAATACAAAAGATTTAGATCATACCAATTTGAGATGTCGGAACTGGATCTGGAGCTGATCTTCTGCAGTGTTGGTTTTCTAGTTCAAGGGAAAATTATGGTTTGACTTTCCCGGAGCTATACCCAACCAAAAACTTTGATATTGGTCTTTAAACTTAGATTTTAAGGAGGAGAGCAATCTTATGTTGGGCTCACTCAAAAATTCCACTTCTGTGAAAAGCCCTAATTTCCTGTTGTAGTGGTAGGTCAAAAACTGAAAATGCTTAGAATCAGATTCTGCTTCAATGAAAAGATGCACCCTTAAATGGAGAGTCAACCTAGCCTCCTTTTTCTCATGATCTGTAGAGAGAGAGCCAACAGATAAGAATCCCTAGCTTCTGCAGCTGAACAGTGTCTTCTTCTCAGGTTAGCTTTGATACCATGTTAGTTTTTTATCATTTAATCAATATGATCTAGGATATTATCAGGGAGAATAACATGCACAACAATAATCACAAAATACAAGAGACACAAAAAAAATTTCTTGAGGAAACCAAAAAGGAGAAAACCCCGCAACTTCCTCAGAGATAGAATGAGCACCAATAGCAAAAGTAAAAACCAAAAACACAAAGATGATCTCCAATAGTTTTTCTCTCTCTCACTTGTGCAAGCTCCTCTTCTCTCACTCATGCGCTACAGTTGAGTGAGTGTGTGTTTCAAATAGAGAGTCTCGCTCTCTATTTATACTTGTTTTCCACTTGACATTTACTCTACAGGGCTGACTTCTCTAGGAAAGTCTAATAACCCTAATACCCCTCAACTAGGGGGACTAATTCCCTGACTTACATCGGAGGGTTAACCTTAATGAATTTACATGACTTTATTATATTAATGACTCTCTCAATCATAGGAACAAACACCTCCGTTGGGGTACAATGAAATACAATATAAAATATACAATTGAATACATTCCGAAGTTACAAATATATCAACACTATGTTTCAGATTGTCAAATGGTAGATTGTTTGGAGGATTCTCATGACATGGTGGATCTTGATAAATGTGAAAATTTGAATGTGCTTTATGTGTTTGAAGATGAACCTGAAGAGATCCAAACACTTGATGTGTTGGAACAGGAGCTTGAATTGTCTCTTGATGAAAGTTATGCAATTTTTAAAGAAGAGCATGATTCCTCTACATTGGAACCAAGCTATGACAAAGGTTTCACACTTTTGAAGGAGATGCATGGTACTAACCATATGGATCCTTCCCATGATGAAACTTCTGCACGTTTTTATCATTGGTCAAATAATTTCCCAAGAGGAAAATTACTAGTTTCCTAGGTTGGGGATGGAAGCTTTGGGATTGGAATAAGGGGGACAATGAATGATGTTTAAAAATTAAAATGGCATAAATATTTAATAAAGGAGATAAATAAATAAATACAAGAGAAAATTGAAGTGGCAATGGAGCATGGAGACAAGTGGAGACTATGGGGCCCACACAAGCTAGAATTTATGTGCCACGTGGCATCCTCCTCTTGCAATTTCGAATCCATGGGAAGTATAAAGGTTATTGGATGATTTATAAGGATAATACACTTGGCCATATGCATAATAGGTCGAATTTGGGAGAAAATATAACTTACATGGGGAAGGAAGAGTCATTTTGGAACTAGTGAGACACTTGGACTAGATTCCCTAGCTCTATGACAACAATGATGAAGATGCTATGACACCTATGACGCAAATAATATATGAAGGATGAAATATGACATATCTGACATGTCAGGTCGAAATTGAGAATCCAATAGATCTCTCATATGAGTTTAGTAATCTTAATGGGATCCAAATCGAATTTGGGGAAGGTGGAAGGCTAGGAAAGGGAGGACACATGGAAAATCATGAGCACACACCCGGATTCAAATTGGATTGATTTTTTGGATGGATTAGTAACCTTAGAAGGATAAGGATGTTTATAAAATATAGGAATCAACCAAGAGAATATATTTTAATCATTTGATAAATTGTCATTTGTGAATTGTGAGAACTAGTGGATGACTAGTTTTCTTGCCTTAGCCATTTCGAGGGTGAAAGATTCCCATCCAAGTTGGTGTTTGGAAAGGCCACTCAGGTATTTCATGGAGATTTAATGGATTCTTATTTGCAGGTTTAATCTACATGGCATCTTGTGGATTCTTCTATTACATTACTTTCTCTCAACCATTTCTAATTTTTATGGCATATTCTTGCTCATGCAGGGATTGCGCTTTGGGTGAGCTATTGATCTCTTTGGGGAAGCTTCTAATGCTCCATTATTTTATTTTATGATTTAAATTCTATGTATTTCAATTTCATAAGGATATCATGTCTAAATGCCAAAATATTTCATGTAAAAATGTTAAACAATGAAGAAATAGTGGCATTTCCCCACTATCTTGTTGTGCACCATTGTAATGCTAATGATTTAAAATTGGGAGAGATTTTAATTGTACATTACTGATTTTAATAATATAAAAATGCTATATTATTCATTCTCAGAAATTCTCAGGTCGAAATATCAAATGGTTGTAAGGAAAAGTGATTATTAATGAGAAAACAATGACCATTTCCTCACTACATTGATGTATGCTATGATAATGCTAATTATTTCGAATGGAAGAATGTATATATGATATATTTATGATGAATGGACTGTAATTAATTTGTATTACAATTTTCATGTTCAGTAATTAAGCATCGGAATCCATTTTACTCATTTTAATTGCATTGGGAGAAGATTTCGTGCCTTTTCCCCAAGGGTCGAAATTGTGATTTGGGAGTTGTTTGGGAGAGAGTCATAAAATCATGTATAATATTAACCATGATGCATATGAGACCTTAAAATTTTCCCCCACACATCCCCTACAGTCTTTCAGAAGCTCAAGCGACTTTGGGATCATTTGAGAAGTCATTTCCGACAATTACCAAGGGGGAATTGAAGCCCCAATTTGCTAGTAAAGACTACTTCTTTGAACAAAACATTAAACAAGTTTTAAGAAGTAATCGGGGGTTACAAAACATAATTCAACATCATGTTTAAGTTCTATTATAATTCATGTACCTTCTAAGAAAATTTAGGAGAATTTGGGTCAATCTAGAGGTCTAGACATCAAAACTAGTCAAGGTTCAAAATTGGGAAAAAAGTGAAAAATCGGTCATTTAATAAAAAAATTCAAAACGGGAAATTACAAAGACACTCTAAATCCTAGTCCTAGAAGCTCACTAGCTTATCCAATAATATCTTTGGTGAACGCATGAGCGAGATCTAGAAGTATTTCCATAACCCACAACAAGCGAGCAGGTCCTGCACTGTTGGATCATCGTGTACCTCCTCTCGGAGGTTCCCAATATATCACTCTCGCCATGCCACCCATGGCATCCTATACATACACATAGTCCCTTTCAGGTATAGTCATTCCCAAAAAAATTATCCTGGGTTGATTCTCTTATGTTCAGACTTTTTGTGTAACCCAAGTCACTCAAAAACCCGAAACAGGAGCAACTGGGTCACTTTCGCCTATTGAACAAGTGTGAACTGGGTCGTGCATGTCTCCCCGATAGGTGCAACCGAGTTGCACCTATCATCCTGATAGGAGGGACATATGTCCCACATTTTCCCTCGAAAAGTGCGGCCCGGACCTGAGAACCCTCTGAGCTCTGCACAGGCCCCAGGATGAGCAATAACTTAAATAAAACCCAGTGGAAAAGATGGGTTCGACGAGAGATCTTACCTGCAAGTCATAGATCATAAAACCACTGGTCCAGTCGAAAAAAATCAGTAGTTTTTCTCTAGGGTCCTCCACTCCAACTCAGCACTCACCAGTAAAAATGACACATGTCGTGTGGTCCCCCCTATTTATAGGCCTCCATTTGGTCTAGTTTTTCTTATGTACACCATAGAGTCATTCGGAGTCCGTTTGAGACATCGTTCACAGCACCAGGTTTTTTTATGCCCTCTATTTTTTTATGAGGCCCTTGTCTCATGCTCTCACTCTGATTTTTTAGGACATTTCTTTTAAGTCACCTCAATTTACGTGTCATCACGTGAATCTCCCATTGTATGTATTGGCATGTTCACAACCCCTCTGCTCTATCCATACTGCACAGTTGGCCATATTTACCGCCATCCATCGTCCCACAAGAGGGCCCCGTCAGTGTTCTACATTTATTCCTCTTAGCCATGTTCACAATGTAAACTCTTTCCATATATCAAACACTTCACCCTTGCTTGATTGACCATTATAGATTTTATGTTAAGCTCTTTTCTTACTCCTAAAAGAAGGAAAAGATTTTCGAGCATGCTTGCTTCCTTTCACGCTCGTTAAAGTATTTTAAAGGGCGTCTATGTGGCCTCATTTATTTCCTTTTTCAAACCCCATAGACTATTATAAGAAAAGGATCACCCTAGTACCTTCCAGCTAGGAACATTTCTTTTTGTATCGTTTTATGTTTTCTCAGACATTAGTACTATACTTTACGAAAAAGCTCATTATGGGTTGTCTTTAAGCTCTTTTCCAACCCTCTCATAAAGAAAATATTGTCGGGAAAACTTGGTTTTGTTCATGCTCATAAAATTATTTGAACAACCGTCTAGTCAGTATAGGTTTAACATTTTCTGTCCTGGTTGGACTATTAATGATAAAGAAGTATTCCTTCCCCGAAGGTTGGGAGAGCTCTCCTTTATATACTTTTAGCCTTTTTTGGGCTTAGGAGACTATTAACAAAGAAGATACCACACTGGAGTCTTCTTCTTGTTTTTAGACTCTCTAAAAATCAAAACACCATTGATCATTTACTTTCTCGGGCTCGCTAAAAATCCACTAGATCGTGTCATGTTGAGCTTACTTCTATCCCTTCTTTGTGCTCCTTAAACTATGAAGAAGGCCCAAAACAGTGTCTTTAGGCACCACCACATATGATATCACAGTATGGTAGCTTCCCCCCATTAGGTCACCTTTTTTCAGAGTATTATGCAATGAGTATGCCTTGGATCCCCTGGATACTACTAGTCCAGTTACCTCCCTCGGTATTTCCCATTTGCAGTTATATTCCTGGTATTACAGTTATGATCCCTCTCCCATGAGTCAATTTCATTTGATTCCAAGTCATCCCTACCACCATACTCTGAACAAAGGAATTTTGAGTCACACGTAATCCCCTTCCCATGTTCCCCCATTCAGTGTGTCAGTCCCCATATTGTTCCACATATTTGGTTATCCCCTCGTGCTTCTAGTCAAGGACACATCATTGCCTTGATTAGTTGCAGGTCTCCCTCTATCGATGCCAACACATCTATTCCATAGGATATACTTAGAGGTCCCTATATCCTGGTTTCATCCACCTCATTGATGAGTTCCTCGGACCACTTGAAAGGAGTCATTAGCAAGGTAATTTTTAGTGGTGAAATTTCGCCAATTGGCTATTTTTTTGTTTTTTCAAAAAAAAAAAAATCGCTATTAGGTGTCTATTATCGCCTATATTTACATAAAATATGTTTTTTTTATCATAATATTCTCCAAATTTTATACATTTCAGTGTTAATTTTATGTTTCATGTTGAAAATTTTGCTACCAATATATAAACATGTTTTTTCAATCTAGAAAAATCACCTAGAATACTATACTTAAGTATAATATTAGAATCCTTAAAAAATGCCCTGGTCATTAGTGCCTTTCGAGTTGGTTGTGTCTCACGTGATTGACTTTAGCTACATCATCGCACTGTTGATATTCGTACAGGGTATTGGTCCATTCATTATTTGGTCGAAGACCATGGTTGTCACCTGAATCCATCACATTGGCAAGTTTACTATGGGACCTATATAGTTTCTTGTCCCTTGTGATTTTCGCGTTGCGTTGGCGACAGTTTTCAGAAGCCCCCATTGTTGTGCTTCCATGTATCTCCAGTACTTAATGTGATATATTGTACCACATAGATTTTGACTCTCAGTCATTGAGTCCCTCCAGTTATGTACACTTCCAGATCTAGCAGAGCATCAGTTGTGACGATATTTCATTCCATGAGAATGCCATTGTTTCTATGTATCATTTCTTCAGATCAGCACTATATTCAGCCTCCCATTGAGGCCACCGTTATGTATCATCATTTGTATATGTATTGATCATCTCCCATGTTTTGAGCCTTGATCCCGTTATTTATTCTTTTGACATTGTTACGATCACGGGTATGCCTGCCTCATCCATATACATGTCACACATTATATGTATCTCATCCATTTTTTAGAACCAATCATAAAAAACCAAAAGCCACCATAGTTCAAATGAGGAAGCTCCAATTCTCTGGGGGTCTCTCTAGTCTCTCCACTATTGTCACCATTATTCCCATGATCCTATGATTTCTATCGACCATACAATGAGCTCCAGCCCTCACACATCAAGGGGAAATCTGTTAACGCTAAAAAGTGTTTACCTAGCTCTATATGGTCTAAACCATATACATACATCATATTCCTACCATGTTTCCCTTACTTTTTACCTTCACAATTGTATTTCTACAAAAGATGGTTTAAAACACCATTATTCCTTCCCATAAATGAAGGGATATTGATCATTTAATATGGTTTACCTTCACTCTTTCCCAAAAAGGGTTAAAAAACCCTAAAAAGGAGAAAAGGTAAAAAAACCACAAATATATACCAGGGCAAGAAAATACCATGGCTCATCACTTTGGGTTAAAAATTCATACTATAAATACATTATGAAGGGCTCTCCAAAAACACTCATACCTTTTCATTCACCTATGGTTATGCTGCGCCATTTTTCTCTTACCACATAATTTCCTTCCATTACTCCCATTGCCACGCCACTTCCCATGGTGTACGTTGAGACATTCTCCATACCCACTTTGGATCCATTCCTTGTTTGATAACTTTCCGTGGAGACAACTAGAGAACCAACCTGTGGAGCTGCGGAACCACTTCCAAGGATAGCTACGATGGCCTATCTGGAAGAAGAAAGGTTTTTTTACTTTTTGTTTATTGCATTAGTTTAGCCGATATATATGTTAAAATGATAAAAATATTTTCTTTCAGTTGTTAGTTTAGTTTAATTTTTTGCTTTTCCATTGAACTCTTCCTTATGATCATAGCGATCTAAGGTTGGTGCTTCTGCATGTAATAGGGGAGAAATCCTCATTACACAATCCTTATGTGCCATAGTTTGCTTGGTTCAATTGACTTGTGAACCAGTGCTTGTTTAGGTTGTCCCTTTATCTTGTAGAAGCCTTCGTCTTCTTATCCAATCACTGTTGCATCCTCTATTATCTTCCCTCTAGGCCACATTAGAACTCGACCATCAACAAATTCAACTCTAATTCCCTTTGCATCTAGTGCATAGATGGAGAGAAGATTCTTCAATCCTGGAACATATAGTACATCCTTCATCTTTAAGTATTTCCCGAAGTCAAGCTTGTATGAAGATTCTCCACTCCCTTTAATGGGGTATTGGTAATCATCCCCAAGTTTCACCTTGTGAGGTGACTCATGTTCAGACATATTAACGAATGATTCATTGTATCCCTTCATGTGTTTAGAAGCTCCACTATCCACAAGCCAATCATTGCTTCCGTGTGAGATAGTGCCTGTAAGTGTTGATATTAGCACATACTCTTCATCTGAATGATCCTTCTCTCTTATGAATCTTTTATTTGTTGGTTCATCATCTTCAGCGACATGAGAATTATGTCTCCTTTTACTTACGGGACAATATTTTGCAAAGTATTCATTTTCATCACAAGTATAGCATCGAATATTTAAAGGATCTCTCTTGGTATTCTTTTGTTTCTTGTCCTTCTTCTTGTTGGGATGAAATTTCTCCTTCTTATCCTTCTTCTTGAAGTTCTTCCTGGTGTGAACTGTGAGAGATTGATCTTCATTTTCTCCCATGTTCTCTTCTCTTGTCATGAGTCGATCTTCTTCTTGTGCACATTCTTCTCGGTGTCTGCAAAAAAGAGATCAACCTCCTTATTTCACAAATTCCTGGAATGAATGATTCCCATTATCTAGGGAGACCATTCAAGGCAGTCATCACAAATTCTCCTTCTTCGTAATTCTCTTCATTGCTTCAGGTTAATCTTTGATTTGAGCAACCCTTGTGACATAAGACTGTATAGTCTCAGAGTTTTTTATCTTCACATTCTTCAACTAGTTTCTCAAAGTCATATCTTGGTTGATGATCTTTCCTTTGAACGATATCTTTTTCAAAGAATCATATACTTCCTTCGGTGTCTTGAATGAAGACACATGCAGGATGAGGTGACCCTTAATAGAATCTGCAATGCTTCTCTTGGACTTATCCATGCTTCTCTTCTAAGAAACCTTAGCCTCATCTCCCTCTGGTTTTGGAACCTCCTTATTGATGTACTAATCCAAATCATTTTATTCAAGGATCGGGGAGATTATGTACTTCCATTCTCGAAAGTTGTCAATGCCTCCAATATTTTCCTCAAGTTGAGTATGGTTAGTCATCTTTTCAAATGAGAACCTCAAATGGAAATAGAAAATATTTAGATCTTACCGATTTGAGGTGTCTGGTCTGGTTTCAAAGCTGGCTGCCCTAGGGTTTTTTAGAGAAACCCTAATTTTCCAAACTTTGAGTTTTGGAATTCTATTTGGACAAAAAGATGAACCTCCTTGAGGTGTGTATCTCAGCAAGGTCTATTTCTAAAGACTGAGGTGGGAATCCTCTCAAACTTGATTCCCTAGTTTCTCCCGACACTAGTGACAGGGTCAAAAATTAAATTCTTCAAATATGAGACTTCTTCCACCAAAATATGTTCCCAACTAAGGCGAGTTAACCTAGACCTATTTTCTTGATGATTTGTGGAGAGACCACCTTGAACTAGGAACCCTTGGTTTCTGCAGCTGCATAGTGCCTTCTTTCAGAGAGGATCTGATACCATGTTAGTTTTTCTATATCTTATTAGCTGAATTAGGATCTTTTTCTGAAAGAATAACAAGTACAACTATATGCATAAGATATAACAAATACACAACACACAAATATTTTCATAAGGGAAACCATAAAGGATAAAACTCCTCAAACTTCCTCAGAATAGTACAATCACAAAGACTGTGTCATTAGATGATCAATCCCAGTAATAAAAAGTATTCAAAAACTATCCAATATCTCTCCTCCCTTGTCTCTCTCTCTCTCTCATGTGAACTTGAGTGAGTGTGAGGTGTGTATGAATGAGGGAGAGGGACTCCATATTTATACTAAGCAAGTGACTGAACTTTTACATGATTGGGCTGACCTATTTCACTAACAAGCTTGACTTATTCTATAGAGACTCCAAATACACATTACATTATGTCACATTAGTGACTATTTTCCTGACTTATGATGGAGGTTGTACCTCAAGTTCTAGACACAATAAAGACATCCAGCAAGGAGGAAAACACATCTCCAATGGGGATACAATAGCATACAATGATAATATACATCATAATATCTTCTGAACTTACAAATACACAAACAACCTCAACCATTACAAGATTTAGAAGATGATGTACAGGTCGCATATTTTTTTGTAAAGACAATCAATCCACTTTAATGTTTTCTGCATAGGTATCCTTGTTGGTGAATTATGTTCTTACATTCACAAGCATAACTCCAAACACTACATGCTAATTACAACTTTGAAATTTTTCTAAAATTATGTTCACTTAATACATGTTTTTTAAAATTATATTCACGTTGTTTTAATTTAAGTTTTTTCTTTTATTTTAAGGAGATTCGCATTTGCAAGAGACAACACTAAGTATTTTTACATCATTTATATAACTAGAATTGAATTTTGATACAAATATATTCATATTCACACATGTACCACTTTTATAAACAAACATAGATCCATTTTAAACTTGGATCTATCAAGCACCGAGAGGGATTTTAATATCCCATATCTAAATAAGATCTTAATATTAACTCTTACTATTGATAATTATCAAAATTGAATAAGATTTTTACAAATGATTGAGTATGTTCTTCAAGTAGGCACAACACGGGCAGTAAGGACATAAACTCATAGTGGTAGAGGGTTAGTGGTTGAAACCAAACGACAGGATTGGAAACTAAAATTTCAGATCCATAAGAACCTATATGTTGGTCCCTTTTATGGTTTTAGCATCAACGAGGCTGAATTCTAGTCCCAGGCTTCTGGGTGTCCCAACCAGTGCCAACTAAGATTGAACAATCAATTCCAATCAACCAAGGATTATGGAAATATGAGGTGAGTTATAATTCATTTTTTAGTCATAAAATATCCATTTTACCAGGTTCATAATATTTCTTGATATTTAGGGAGGGTTTGGGTGAGTTTTAGGAAAAACTAGTAAATTTGGCCTAGAGGTTGCTTACGCAGAGGAGGATTCTCAAACACTGTACGAACTCAAAAAAAATAAGGTTTTGTCAATTGTTTGTGGTTTTTGGAAGAGTTTATAACCTATAAAAACTTACATAATGCAATTTGATCTTACATATCATTTATAGCATCAAAAACTATAAAACTAGTCAAAATTTACTAGCTAAAGAGCATGGGTAAGAAAATAAAGATGAATTTTGATTTTGTATTTTATCATACCTAAAAATAATGATTATCAAATATTTATATGAAATATATTAAGAATAATAAACTCACATATTATTATCATCTCCATTACATCATTTTCTATTCATAAAACTTACAAAAAGGATCATTCAATGAGCTTTGGAAGACTTCTCTCATGAAAATTTGGAATTATGACCTTCTTGAGCAGAACGCTTATTGTATATCAGAGATCAGAAATGTGATAGGAATATGAGAATTTTGGAAATATATTGGAGGAGCTTATATCCCTCAATGGTTCCCAAAACTAAAGAATAGTAGCTTGCAACTAACACCCAGAACCAATATGACAATCCTTGGAGCATAAATGAAGTTTCCTTCACTAGAGCTTCACTTCCAAGGATGAATGGTTCAACTCTGAGCTTGAACTTGGTGTTCAATGTCTTTTTCTTGGATCTATTTGTTTGCATTGAATAAAGGAAGAGAATATAGAAGAGAATGGGAAGCTTGGGGTGCATCACCCAAGGTGGCTTATGCACATCACTCAGACTAGAAGCTTAGTTTCACTCAACATAAAAATACCAATCGTTAAAAACCATGAAATGGATTTGAAATCATTATTTTATAGACTTGAGTGATTTTTTAAGCTAGTCATCCACCTTTTGAGCAAGTTACCCTCTTGCAAACCATAACCCTAATCCATGAGTATGCCATCCTTGAGGAAATTAGCAAGTTGAGACTCTAGATGATGTTTCATTGCTTGCATCATTCAACCAAAGTGGAAATTACTCCCTCCTTGAATAAAAGTTGTCTTCTTCATGACTGATTATGTGTCCCTGCTAGCATCTTTTCACCAAATTGGAAACTGAGCGCTCCTTGACCAAATATTTCCTGCTCTATGACTGACTGCCTTTCCTACACTTTATTCTTTTAAAATTGCCTTATGTTTCCTTGCTTTTGACAATTGCCATATTTTTCTGACATATATCTTTTTCCAGTTTTTTGTACAGTTGTTATTTTTCATCCTAAGCAAGTTGTCCTCCCTAATGTGCCCTCCTGACTTTAAAACTCATTTCCACATGTCATTATTTATCATACTAATTAAATAATTACATACAAATAACCAAAATTTAGAAATTAAACTAGCACATGCCTCCAAGATATTAAATAATAAAAATTCCCTAGGAAGACTTCATTTAATTCATTTAAAACCCCCTAGGCACTTGACATGGTTAAAACTGAATGTCCTTCAAGGGAGGGACATGACATTCCTCCCCTCTCAAGTCTACGTGTCCTCAAGCAAAATAAATCCAGGGTGCTGCAAAAAAATTTCACCCTCCCAAGTTACATCTTCACTAGGAAACCATTTCCGCTACACAAGGTACTCCATAATGGTCATATTCGTAGGCCTTCTTTCTCTGGTCTACAAAACATTTTCTAGCACTAATACCAAATGTCCTTCATCATCAAGAGGTGGAAGTTCTTCTAATACAATTATTTGTTGGTCTATTGCTTTCTTTAAACAATATACATGAAATACATTGTGGATCTTGCTCTCCGGTGGCAACTCCAATTCATAGGATACTTCGCCAATCTTCCTTGGAATTTTTTAAAGCCCATATAACTGAGGTTGGAGTTTCTCAGCTCCCTTTTTCTTCAAATATTACTTCCTTTAAGGTTTCAACCTTAAGTAGACTAAGTCTCCTTCTTGGAAGACTCTCTTAAACCTATGCTTATCAACATTCATGTTCTATTGGTTTTGTGCAACCTGCATATTTTCTTTGAGTGCCCTTAGTATGTCTTGATTGTCCTGAAGCCAATTTTTGGTTTTTTGGGTTCTAAAATCCCCAAACATCATATATGAAAAATATGGGGCCTAATATCCATACAAATCTGTGAATGGATTCATCCTAATGGAGAGGTGAAAAGTGGTGTTATACCATAATTCTCCTAGGTGGAGCCATGTGGCCCAATATTTATGTTGTCATGTGACATAGTTGCATAGGTATCCTTCAATCCATTGATTCACTTTCTTAGTTCTACCATCATCCTGAGGGTGATAACTTGTGCTTAGATTAAGATTTGTTCCCGCTAGTTTGAACAAAACTTGCCAAAAAACACTGGTGAACTTGTTTTCCTAGTCACTCATTATGGTTTTGGGTAACCATGCAGTCTAAAAAGATATTTGAAAAATAATGCAGCAACTTCACTAGCTAATATAATGAAGGTGACTGCAAAGAAATTTGCAAACTTGGTAAACCTATCAAACACCAAATATATGTTATCTTTTCCTTGGACTTTCGATAGCTCAGTGATGAAATCCATAGAGACACTTTCCTATTTCTGTTCTGAAATAGGGAAAGGTTAAAGGAGTCCAGTAGGGTGTGTGTGCTCCATTTTGTTATGTTGGCATGCAATACACTCCCTCACATGCCTTATAAAATATTCCTTGAGGACGTCAGGTGAACCTCTCTCTTACCTTCCGACAAGTCTTCAAAAAACCAAGGCGTCTAGCCACTGGTGCATTATGTGCAGCTTTTAGGATCCTCTTCTTTAGTTATGATACATGTACTAATAAAATCATGTCCTTTTAATATATGAGGTCATTATGTACCTCGTACTCCTCATTGTGTATTACCCCATCCAAAATACCACATGCAAACTAATTTTGTAAGTATTTAATTCCCAATTATACCTTTCATTCAGTTAGCATTTACAGCAAAGAGAGTGTGGGTTTGGGGGAAAGCACATCATCCACCACATTCATATTTCCTTTCTTGTATTCAATGTGAAAATCATTGGATTGGAATTTTCTTACCCATTTCTGTTGTCTATCATTAAGCTCCTTTTGGGTAAGGAAGTTCCTTAGACTGTTGTGATCACTCTTCATTATGAACTTGCTTCCCACCAGATATTGCCTAAATTTGGTCGATGCATTCATGATGGCCATCTCCTTGTCATAAATAGAATACAAACTTTCATAATGCTGGAATTTTCTTCTCTCATAGGAAATGGGGTGACTTTATTGCATCAAAAAATCTCCAATACCTTCCCCTGAGGAATCACTCTCCAACACAAAAGGATTGGTGAAATCAGGTAATGGAATCACAGGAAATTTGTTCATTATTTCCTTAATCTTATGCAAAGCTTATTTTTCTTCCTCGTTCCAACTGAATGACCCCTTCTTGGTCAGATCTGTCAAAGGTGTAGTGAATTTGGAGTACCCTTTGACAAATTTATGGTAATAGCTGCAGACGCCAATGAAGGATCTCAAATCAGTGAGGTTTATTGGGCTTGGCCAATCCAAGATGGCCTTGATTTTCTCTTGGCCTTCCAGCACAATTCTCTTCCCAATGTCATTGTTCGGTGACCTGCCATGTGGGAGGTTTTTTTTAAAAACCTTATGCTTATGCAACAATTTTTTTTATGTCTTTTGGCTTGTAGGAAACATTGGTAGAAGTTCATTCAATGGGGATCTGTCACTCAGTAGTCCATTCAATGTCCTCATGCCTCATAATGGATCTCATACTATTGGAAAAAATTAATTGTCTTGGGTAGGTGTTCATACCCTTCAGAACTACTTGTTTCCCCTAAGCATATTTGAAACTCATTTGGGGTATTTTGTAGTTCATGGAATGCTCCCCAATGGATTAAATCCATTGTAATCCCAACACCATGTTGTTGTCTGCAATATTGACAACATAAAGTTTTCTTTCAAAGTGTAATATCCTAGATTCACTTGCAGGTTTGGAATCCACCGATTGCATTCCATGATGTTGTTTCCCAGGATGACCACAGTGAACCATTCAAAGGATTCAGTTGGTAGATTTATTTTCTCCACTATGGTTTCATCAATAAAGTTGTGTGTGGAACCCCCATCAACAATAAAATTGATTCTTTGGCCTTGCAATATTCCTTTCAGCCTCAATGTGTGGAAACAGGGAAATCCATTAAGAACTACAATTTTGTTGTTGGTTTGAGGGGGGTGCTCCTCTTCTTCAGTTGTCTCACCCTCTGCAAGTTCATATTCTTCCACAATCTCCTCTTCATGTTTGGAGAACACTTCAATATAGTGTTCTTTCCCCTTAGCACACTTGTGGCCCAGAACCCAAGGTTCTTGGAAGGAAAAGCATGACTTCTTCCTCCTTAGTTCATCTTGATCTTTGTAAGAGTAATATTTCTTGTCAAGGGCACAAAATTTCCTCATTGGAGGTCTTTGATTTTGAATTTATGGGGCATGGGGGTATTGGGAGGATACTTGCTCCTTGGAATTACATCTTGCAGATCTCTATTTCTTCTCACCACTTCTTCCAAGGTTGAGGGTTGGTAAGCTTTCACCAGCCCTTTCAAAGGTTTTTCTAATCCTTCTGTAAAAAAAAAGGATCAACCTATCCTCTGAGATATTAGTGACCATCACTGCCAATATTTGGAATTCATATATGTAGGCTTCAGGAGTTCCAACTTGTTTGACATGTGCTAATTCTCGGAAAGAGATATCATGATCTCTCTGGTCAAACCTTTCTGCCAATATCTGGGTGAATTATTCATAAGTAACCACTTGATCATGGCCCAAAGTATTCATAACATGAAACCACCATTCATTGGCCTACCCATCAATATGTAGGGCTATCATCTTGATGGAATCCCTCTCATCCATATGATTTAATTGCGAGTAAGTGTCCAATTTCTAAATCCAAGAGTTTACTGTGCACTTGGAAATGCCATCAAAGTAGGGTAGGATGATCTTTCCAATGGCATGAATTCTCTCAAAAATATAATATGGAAGACTTTGGACTCCTCGGAGGTGCCCTCTATACTGATTTTCACAAAAATGTTTGAAATCCAGATCCCTTCTACACTCATCACTCTCAACATTGATAAGCAACATACATCTCCTCCCATGAAGCAACTAATTCATTTTGCAATTCATTGTCTTCTTTGGGATACTCCATGAACTTGGGAATGGTAGGTCGAGGATGCAAATTAGGTTCATCCTTGAACTAACGTGTCCTATTATACATCCCTATCTTGGAGAACATAGATCAATCCATGATCTTCCTCTCTTCAGGATGGGAGGCAATGTTGCTCCCTTCCCCATGTTTTGCACCTAACTGATCGCTAGGAAACCTCTGGTCTATTGACCAGATTGAATGATATTGTTCAAAATATCTTGCATCCCTTTCAACATACTCTGCACAAAAATTCTGAAATCATCCTTCTTGTCCATCTCCCTGAGGAATATCCCTTCCACAGAGTCAACTTCCTCTTCTTCGGAGGTCTTCCTTTTAGAATCTCAATTGAATTTTGTACTCGTTAATGATTATCAAGAAAAGGTATGGAGGACCATGCTCTAATAGCACCATAATATTCCATATCTAAGTCATATATCAATTTTAACTCGTAATTCTGATCATTATCAAAATTGAATAAGATTTTTACAAATGTTTGAGTATTTTCTTCAACAAGGCACAACATACGCAATAAGGACATAAACGAAGAGTGGAAGAGGGTTAGCAGATGAAACCAAAGGAAAGTTTTGGATACTGAAATCTGATATCCTTAAGAACCTATATGTTGGTCCCTTTTATGTTTTGAGCATCAATGAGGCTAAAGTCTACTCCCACACTTCTCGGTGTCCCAACCGGTGCAAACTGAGATTGAACAATCAATTCCAAGAAACCAAGGATTATGGAAGGATGGGGTGAGTTAGAAGTCACTTTTTATGCATAAAATATCCATTTTATCAAGTTAATAATAGTTATGGACGTTTAGGGAGGGTTTGGGTGAGTTTTAGGAAAAACTAGTAAATTTAGCCTAGAGGTTGTCTACGTAGAGGAGGATTCTCAAATAATACACAACCTCAAAAAAATCAGGTTCTATCAGTTTTTTTTTGTTTTTGGATGATTTTATAACCTACATAAACTTACAAAATGCAAATGGAGCTTATAGATCATTCATAGCATCAAAAACTGTAAAACTAGTTAAAATTTACTAGATGAAGAGCATGGGTAAGAAAATAAAGATGAATTTCAATTTTGTATTTTACCATACCTTAAACTAATTATTATCATAGGCTTATATTACATATATTAAGCATAATCAACTCATATATTCTTGTCATTTCCATTACATCACTGTCTATGCATAAAACTTACAAAAATTCTCATTAATGAGCATTGGAAGACTTCTCTCATGAAAATTTGGCATTATGACCTTCTTGAGCAGAAAGCTTAATTTGTATCAAATATCATAAAGGTGATAGGAATATTAAAAGCTCATAAATATATTTTAGGATATGATCTCCTTCAATGGTTCCCAAAACTGAAGAATAGTAGCTTGCAACTAACACCTGACAACAATTTGACAATCCTTATAGCATAAGTGAATTCTCCTTCACTGAGACTCGAATTCCAAGGATGAATGGCTAAAATATGAACTTAAAATTGGTATTCAATGGATTCTCCTTGGCTCTATGTGTATGCACTGAAGAAAGGAATATAAGGTAGAAGAGAATGGGAAGCTTGGGGCGCATCACCCAAGGTGGTCGAGGCACATCACTCTAACTAGAAGCTTAGCTTTACTCAACATCAAAACATTATTGATCAAAAACTGTGAAATGGAGTTGGAAGCATTCTTTTATATACTTGAGTGACTTTTTGAGCAATCCATCCACCTATTGATCAAGTTACCTATTTTCAAACCCTAACCTTAAGCCATGAGTGCACCATCCTTGAGGAAATTAGAAAGTTGAGCCTCTAGATTATGTTTCCCTGCTTGCATCACTTAACCAAAGTTTCCCTCCATGAGAAAAAGTTTCCTTCTTCATGACTGATGATGTTTCCTTGCTAGCATCCTTTCACCAAATTGGAAACTACACCCTCCTTGACCAAAATTGTCCTTCTTTATGACTAATTTTTTTCCTCCACTTTCGTCTTTTAAAACTACCTTGATTTTCCCTGGTTTTGACCGTTTCCATCTTTTTTTTATAGATTGTTTTTGCCAGTTTTTTGTACATTTTCTATTCTTCATCCTAGGCAGGTTAGCTTTCCTAATATGTCGTCCTAAATTGACAACTCATTTCCACATGTCACTATTTGTCATACTAATTAAATAATTACATACAAATAACCAAAATTTAGAAATTAAGCTAGTACATGCCTCCATAATATTAAATAATCAAAATTCCCTAGGAAGACTTCATTTAATTAATTTTAAACCCCCTAGGCACTTGACATGGTCAACATAGTAATGTCCTCCAAGGGAGGGACATGATAGGGATCTATTTTTTCAAGCAATAATAATACAATTAAAAAATAATAAAAATTGAGGACAATTGTTTATACCTACCTCAATCTTAAACTTGCACTAGGTTACAATGGCATAGCCAATTTTCAAACTTGAACCTGCACTAAGTTGCAATGGAATAGCCAATTTTCAAACCAATATTTGAGGTTATATATCTCATCTCCAAGTTTATAAATCTCAAATCCCACAAGTGGGGTAGATTAACTCCAACTAGATGGGAGAGAACACTAGTACTCCCAAAATATCCAAACCGCTCATACAAAAATTCCATCAAGCCTATTCATTGCACCATCAAAATCTACCTACAAACCCATCATAAAAAAATGACATCAATCCTATTCATTGCACCATCAAAATCTACTTGGAGTTGTTGATAGCTACCATATTCTAAATTACTTGCTTAAAAAAATGAGTTCTAATTGTTTAATTCCATTTGAGTTATAGTAATATTGCTACGAAGTTCTAAATGACTTTGTTCTTTCTTTTATATTTATATATATTTGCTCAACATAGAGATTGCCACAGTTAATCAAAATTAATGCTTTTTGTACTTGCTTAGAAAATCTACAACTAATCAAAGTTAAAGCTTCCAGTACTACTTAGCAAATCTAGTTACGAACATGTCTCGAATCTATAGGCATGGACTTGCTGCCTCAGCAGCCCATCTTGTTATGTCCCCGACAAGGGGATATATATGAATCGCTCAAGGCAATTATTTGAAGTATTTTGTTGCAACTTTAAAAAAAGCATATAATTTTTGCTATAGTTCGTATCAATTTTTTTTTGGGAATTATTTAAATTTTGATTTATCTTGTTTTTTATTGGTTTATATATGTGACGTAGGCATGGGACTTCGTGCCCCAAGACTCGGCGGCAAGCTTGCATAAGCACGCATTGATTTCTATGTTTTTCACGTCTTATTGTTCAAACAACTTTTTATTTCTGCACCTGACATTCTCTTACATCCTACTTAAATGCAACTGACCTGCTATGGCTGTCATCCTGGACTGTCCTGCGTTCAGGCTCAACAGACCCGTGGCTTTCTAAAGTGAGGCCACGATCACATTTTCGAATGGATTCTTTTAATAAAGCTCCATGATGGCTGTAAATACTCTGTAAGGTAGGGATTCTAAAGCAGACTCCGGTAAGACAGACTCGGGTAAGACAGACTCCGGTAGACTCAGGTGGAGATCTCAAAAAAGAGATTGTCTTCTTGAAAAGCGATAGCAAGAGCGTATGATGGAGTCGTCGCTGGTGGGATGGAAGTGTTTATATAACGTGCTTAAAGGGTACGAATCCACTCTCCCTTAGTAGGAGGGGAGCATTATACTACCCAATCCTCAAAGCTTATCATGGAAAATCTCATAAATTCTCTGCAACTCATGGAGATAACAGAGAGACCCCTCTGTGGTTTGAACAGCAAAAACAACAATGCAATTTGCTGCGTAGTTCTGGTATAGTTTCCTTTACGAGCAATAGAGCTGGTAGAATCTGGGAAATCCCTGAGAGAGCCAATATTTACGGCATATCAGCCAGGGAATCAGCCCTGTGGGATAATAACAATATTAATGTGTATATTGAATCTGTATTATTGTGCCATAACTTTTGTACGGAGAGTTGATTTTGGTTATAGATTTTATTTCTTAAGCAGCCAAGAGACTAACCATGACAAAGATGCTGAGAGGAATTGGAAAGAATGTCTCCCCAATGTCAATTCCCAGCCATACAGCAAACGGTAGATCAATCTTTATCATCCATGAATTCTAACTCTCAGGAGGATACACCACTTAATCAACGCCACTGCCACAGCCGTCGTGAAGGGCTCAAACGGAAAGAGGAGGAGGAGGTGCTTCATGAAAGGCTCGAATGGGAAGAGGAGGAGGAGGTGCTGGACAGAGTGGCAGATCTTCAGAATGCCTGCAACGTCCTCCAGCCCCTCGCCACTCTCATAAATCATTCCACCAAAGGATGAATGCTCCTACTTATTAACGAGTACTGATCAATTAATTGTATAGCTTTGTGTCAAATAGTAGAATAAAAGACTTACCAGAGATATACTAGTAGCTCGCAGGCGAACGAGTAACGTTAGTTATGAAATGAAGGCGGGACCGCAGGAGCTCACCCCGAAAGACCTACACCTGATTACTCATAATGCTTACCAATGGAAAGGGAAATCTGTCCAAAACAAAAAAGACTTGAAGCGGATCCAATACCAAGACGCCTTTAGAGGCACTGGTCAGTGAATTTAGTAAAGAATTAGAATGATAAGAAGGTTGTAAGGCAGTTTCCGCTCGGTAATTGTTTTGGAGCGGATAGCCAGCTCCACCAAGGCAGAAGGGGAAGGCTTTCTAGTAGTGAAAGATATCCAGCTGAAGAATAATTGTCAGAGAACAGATCCAATTTACCGAGTTTACTCTATCATTGACCCCGATTCATTTGCAGCACCAGCTGACCTTCACTCCGTTCCAGATTCACTAGCGACTCAGCGAGGAGTTGTGGGTTGATCATGGTATATAAGTTGTCTTTCTTTATTATTGTAATTTGCATTCTATCGACAATTTAACCCATGTGCGTAGTAATGTTTGGATTTTCGTTCTTGAAATTACATAATTGAATTGAAGTGTTTATAAGTAGTTGAAATTACATAATTGAATCGAATTAGTATATGAATTTTTATATATTTTTTATTTATAGAAAAAATTTTAAAAATTAGAAAATGTAATATACTTTGTTAAAATTAAATAATTTTGGATTTTCGTTCTTGAAATTACATAATTGAATTGAAGTGTTTATATGTACTTGAAATTACTTAATTGAATCGAAGTGTATGAATTTTTATATAATTTTTATTTATAGAAAAAATTTTAAAAAATATAAAATGTAATATACCGGGCGTCTTAGAAAAATTGGTTATGCAAATTCTTCATTCATTCATGTCATTTTTCTTGTTGTATTTATTACATTCTTGTTATTCCGTGGCATAGTGAACTGTGAATCTAAGATATATGTGTAGTTTTACTGGTGGTGGGTGGACAAGCTATTCCATGACGGGCAGCAGCATGCAAGTGGGTGATCATGTTTATGACTACCTCTAAAGCTTTTATCTCTGCCATAGAATGCTCCAGTTATCTAAGCATTTTGTTGTGTCTTCCTCTTTTACATTTATTGTATATGATAATATTGCCATAGCCTTTACTCATTCCTTGGTCTTGGAACTTCGAAACGTGAAAAAGTATCATTACTGCAGTGTTTTTCCTCCGCATGGTGTGAGGAATATTCCCGGAGAAATTTATGCAACCTTGTGTTAAGTGGAAAATATTTGTGGTAAATTTGTAGGATTTCCGGAAATCTGAATCGTACTTATAACATCCTTTAGATAGCAAATATTTTAACTTAAAGCATGAATTCTAATGGCTTATACAGGTATAAGAATTGTTGCATATTGATTTATAATATGTTTATTTTTCTAGAAATTTTAGGATAAAATTTAATATCTAACTCCTTCTGTCAAATTCCTAACTCTCGAAGGTCTCAGCTTGATGGCAGGTATACGGGTTGTCTAGAAAGGAGCCGCGCTAATATTTCTTAATCTTTAATCTTCGGCTCGGCTTTGTTCATCAATAAATCCTAATTAGCAAGTCAAATCCCTATTGAGTTAAGGTTTTTTTATTTGCTCAAACTCTTTAACAATGAAAGGCATTATAATTTTTTGTTGACAGTATGATTGCAAATTTTTGGTGACCTCCTAACTCGTGAAGGTCTCAGCTTGATGGCAGGTATATGGTTTGTCTAGAAACGAGCAGTGCTAATATTTCTTACTCCTTTATCTTCAGCTCAGCTTAGTTCATCAACAAATCCCAAGTGGCAAGTCAAATCTCTATTGAGTTGACGTATTTTATTGCTCAAACTCTTTGACAATGAAAGGAATTATAATTTTTTGTTGACACTATGATTGTATATTTTTGGTGACCGTCGTCATAACCCTTTATTATATGAAGTTTGTTTTTTAATCTACCCTTACTTAGCTAGGGTTGCAGTGGATTTGTTTATCACAATTCTCCCAAGCTATAGGTACAATAAGTGATCATTTTCCTTTCCCTCAAGTTTGTTTACTTCACAATATAATATATGCACTTTGCTACGATTTAGTAACCTCAAGTATGTTGTTTGTGGGTTGCAGCAGAAGGCATATCCACCGCCCTAGACAGGTATAACCTACCTTTTTTAGTTTGAGGTTTTTCCTTAAATTCATTAAACACATTCAGATGGAATTTCTACTCTCACATATTTATGTTGAACAAAGGATTACCTACATTCTTCAAATTGACATATTTTGTTGTTAAATTTTATAAAAAGTTGATAAAAAATTAATAAATATAAATATATACATATATATAAAAGAGATTTGCATTTCTTTAATTTTTATGATATTTTTCCATGTATAATAAATTCACACTTAACATGAATTTATAGTACTTTTTCTTTTTAAATTACAGTAAGATATTTTTATTACTTTAATAAGTTTTAAGTATCCCATATATAGCTTCCATGAGAGCAATTATATTTCTATATTGAAGGTTTGTATATTTTTCAATATATAATAAATTTACACTTAACATGAATTTACAGTACTTTTCTTTTTGAATAAGAGTCAGATCCTTCTGTTACTTAATAAGTTTTAAATATCCCATATATTGCTTCGATAAGAGCAATTATATTTCTATATGGAAGGTTTATATATTTTTCAATATATAATAAATTTACACTTAACATGAATTTATAGGACTTTTCTTTTTGAATAAGAGTAAGATCCTTCTATCTATCAATGTAATAAGTTTGAAATATCTCTTATATAGCTTCCATGAGAGTTATATTTCTATACTGAAGGTTTATATATTCGAAATTTATGTTTCTCATATTCTTAATAATCACAGTTTATCTTTTAAGCAAAGCTATAGATTATATACTCCATTTATGTTTCTCATATTCTTGATAATCACATTTTATCTTTTTGTTTCTCATATTCTTGATAATCATAGTTTATCTTCCAAACATTTTATAGTCACCTATAGAATTTGAATAATGAAGTTGGCAGATCAACATAGACAAGATCTTCCACCTCGTTCTCTTCTCATGCACCAGGCACTCAATTTAGACAATATCTCCCATCTCATAATGCATCAACAAATGTCTCTCTTTCATCAAGTTAAAGAAATTAAAAAGTGGTCTGAATATCTGACTTCAAGCTTGTTCTCTTCTCAGGCACCAGGCACTCAATTTAGACAATATCTCCCATCTCATAATGTAGCAACAAATGTCCCTCTTTCATCAAGTTAAAGCAATTAAAAAGTGGTCTGAATATCTGACTTCAAGCTTCAAGGATTAACTCACAGTTGTGTGCCATCCTTCGGCGCTCTTCAGATAGCCTTTGTTGCAGTTAAAGCAGGCAAGTCTCAAGCCAAAGTGGGAGATTCTGAGAACATATCTCCACCCACTGATACCTCTGGAATGTCAGATGCTTTGCAACAAATTTTTATGTTTCCTCCTCCATTCACAATCATGATTTATGGTAAAAACAACCACCCATCAGAAATAGCACATGCAGTCAAGCACAAAAATACTACCATAATCAAACTTCACATTTTTTGTGTGCTAGTAGAGGGGGTCTTCCATAATCCACTATTACTCAAAGCCCCACATAGAGTCTTTGACTTATCGATCTCTCCTATCATCTCAATTTGACTTGTGAATTGAACCTATGATTTATAAAGTTTGTCTACAAACGTAATCAATTACAGGCATGAAATATACAGCACATGCAGTCAAGCACAGAAATACTACCATAATCAAACTTCACATTTTTTGTGTGCTAGTAGAGTCTTCCATAATCCACTATTACTCAAAGCCCCACTTAGAGTCTTTGACTTCTCGATCTCTCCTATCATCTCAATTTGACTTGTGAATTGAACCTATGATTTATAAAGTTTGTCTACAAACGTAATCAATTACAGGCATGAAATATACAGATCTATATATTTAGATCATCTGAATTTTGAATATATAAAACACTACTAGTGTATAAAATACCATTAGTGGATAATCGATGAAATATACAGATCTATATATTTAGAGCATCTCAATTTTGAATATATAAAAAACTATTAGTGTATAAAATACCATTAGAGAATATATAAAAAACTATTAGTGTATAAAATACCATTAGTGGATATTTGATGAAATATACAGACCTATAGATATAGATTTAGAGCATCTCAATTTTGAATATATAAAATACTATTAATGGATATTTGAACAAAGTATTAGTTGTATTTTTTTAATAATTGTATTTTTTTAACAGTTTTTAATGATCTTCAAAAAAACTAAGACTAAAGTATCCACCTGAAAAGCATCCACGTACATAAATCAAGCATCAATGTATATAAATCTCTATGATCTCCAAGAATACTAAGACTAAAGTATCCACGTGAAAAGCATCAATGTATATAAATATCTAAGCAGTACAGATCCAAAAGAAACACAAAGATGATATAAATTTTGAGCTTTTATTTAAAACAAACTAGTGAAAAGGGACTACCTAATGTGTAATATCCATTCAACTAAAATAAATAAAATTAAAAAAAATAGGTGATCAGTTTAAATCTATATCTGGAAGATTAAAAAAATCTCACAACAAAAATCTAAGATTATGATCTGAAATGTCCTAGGCCATGGGAGCCATTGGTGCTCTCCTTGACATACATATAATCGAATTACATCCTACACTGTGTGGACAAAATTACGGTGGGCACACTGTTGTTACAGTGTTAGTTATTTTTTTAATATATGACAAAGCATCGCTGAAAGAATAGAATGGATGGAAGACTCGACACCTGGAAATCTTGCTTATTGAAACACGAGCTCATTAAATGGTTTAGCATAGCGAAAAAATAACTTCCTTATGAAATAGTGGAAGCATACGGGTAAGATGATATGTATCGAAATTGAAGGATGGCACAACCCTCCTACTATAACACCACTGTGCAGAGGGAGTTGGTGGTGACTAGAGTCAATATAATACAGGTTGTGGCCCAATATTTGATTAGAGATGCCGCCGTCAATGATCGAGTCCTGATGTGTATCGTGGGGATGTAGGGGCGAGGATACGACTGCTTCTGATCATTTCTCCCAAAGTCCAGGTTTGCTCACTGTACGCAACTCTTTGCTTTGTATTTTTTAAAAGAAGTGCATTTCTGTTATTTTCTTTGCATTGTCAATGAAATGAACCCGAAATGAACCAAGTACCTGTATTTAACGTGAACTAGGTCTATGTCACTTGCTTTGCATTTTCAAGTAAACGAATTGACTATATGTTGCTTTGCATTTCCAATAAAATAAACTAGGTCTATGTGCTTTGGTTTGTATCTTAAGCCAAATGAACTGTGCCTATGTCCGTTGCTCTGCATTTTCAGTGAAATGAACTAGGTTTTGTCATTTGACGTGGTGGACAGTCTTTGTATGAAATGAAGACTTCAACCATTTTCCTATTTCAATATGGCGGATGGAGTGAACATTTCTTGGTAATCTATTAGAAGAAGTTCAACTGAGATCTAGTAAAGTCATGGCAACTGAAATCTTGTGAATTCGTTGGTTGTCTTCAATGTTTCACGATGCTTGGTTCAAAATCAGCGATTGTGTTCTGGTAATTTCTGGTAATCTGCCGCACATGAAGCAGGCTGGTAGCGAGTTTGGAGCTTTGTGCAATCAATGCTTGATTCGATGATATAGTGATAGCATTCTTCTCTTCCATGTTTGAATAGTGTCCTCGAAATAGGGGTAGAATAAAACAATATAATGTGATAATTTCTAGCAATAATGATCAATTTATGGTGGTGATCTCAGGTGATTTATTGATATCTCCACTGATCTTGCAAATTTTGAAACCCTATCATTCTGTTCTATGATACGGTATTTTGACACACTATGGTATTAGTTTTTGCAAAATAAAATGAACTGTGCTTCAAAAATTCAGTCTGCATGACCCAATTTGTGAGCCTTATAATCATGTTGTTGACCAAACCTTCCACTTCCCAATAGGTGCTACTATTTTTGAATGTCATCAAGGTGTTTCTTCACTCAAGCTGTTTCTTCAAAAATTCAATCCGCATGACCCAATGGTATTAGTTTCTGCAAAATAAAATGAACAGTGCTTCAAAAATTCAGTCCGCTATTCCAAGACTTCTGAAGATATACCACCAGCATAACTTTGCTCTCCAAACTTGATTCATTAATGCCCTCCCCAAGGCCTCTATTTATACTTTGGGAAATAGAGTGGTTTCGAAGGTTGAGGAGGTTGAGATAGTTGGGGTGGTTAATGATTAGGGCCCAACTAATCTCCATTAATCGTGATTTACATTTTTTAATGTCGAATCAAGATGTATACGACTATTAATATAGGCAACCCACATATGACACGTGATTTGCTTAAAGGAAACCCGCGTATGCTGATGTACACGGGTTGCAATGGAGATAGTCACGTACAGTACGTGAGTTGTCAATGGGAATAGTCGCGTACGTACGTGAGTTGCAATGAAGATAGTCACGTACGCCATTCAACACTAAGAAAAATAATATGGCAAGCTGGTTCAAGGGTAAATGAATCTCATGTCATGCCCATCTATAGTGTTTTGGAAAAATTCAATCCTAAGATGTCCTTTTGTGTACCAACATAAGAAATGTCAGCACTCAGATGGAGAAGTGCCATTTGGGTTGATAACAGATGCCCCCTAATGTGTGAGGTCAGAGAGAAACGATGGCCGAAAGACATTATAATATTTATCTTGGAGAACTTAGAAGTCCAATGGAGCAGAGGTAGTACCTGAAACAAATACATAATAATGTCATATACAAAGTCATATCTGAGGATGCTATGTTCAATATACTGGAACACTAGCTCCTTTACAATATTTGAGTACATCATATAGTACGGGTACAAGACCACGTATATTACAAAGGTGGATCGAAGCCACAATATACAATAATGATGAGTCTTCAAAGATCTGGAAGCTGTGTAAGTGACCACAACATAATCTTGCGCAACTTAGTCCATAGATATGAAACTAAAGTCTTCATCAAAAATCCCAAAAATCCAGTACAATCCAAGCCATGTGAATAGATGTTATTGAAGTCGAACATGGATAGGATTCAACAGATTGTCAACCAATAGGTGATAACTGACAACTGAAGCAAAGTAATTCAAAAAAATGAAAGTGAATCATAAGCTATGATTGTCAAAACTCTAGGTATTCATCATCAGGAAGTGTTGATGTGGAACCATGCTGTGATGAGGCAGGAAATAGATCCTCCAACGGATCACGAGGGTGACTAGGAACTGGGTAAAGGAAGGGAGACACAAGTAATAACAAATAAGAAAATGATGGAATTAGGATATAGATCAGATACAGGGCTAAGTCCTTGAACAGTGAGCACGACACAGAGATGACCCAAGGCAGATTTTAACTTTATAGATAGTAAAACTAGACTTATCTGCCATGTAGGAGACATGATTAGATTCCCCAGGTAGAACTGATAAGAGGAGGAGTAAGAAACTCGAAGTAATAGCTGAACTGAAAGTGAACACTGAGACATGGGTATCAGAAAAGACAAAGAGTGTTATGTTCAAGGAGGACATGCTGCCACCGAATGAGAACCAAAAGAAAACTTCTTACTTACCTTCCCTATTAAATTTTAACAAGTCCAGGAAAGTCAATTCAAATCTCTCTTCATTTTTGACAAGATTGAAGAGAAGAGGGAATAATGCTTGATAATGTCATTGATTCGTGGATTTTATGAGCCCGAACTATTACATGCTCACTTGGTGTTTTCATGTTTAGAGAGTCTGAAAAACTCCAAAGAAGACTCCAAGGGGGGTCCTTTTTCATCCAATTTAGTCTCCTTAGGCCGAAAAAGTATAAAACATACCACAGAAGAACTCTCTTAACTTTCGTAGAAGAAAAGGTGAACCTTTTTCATACTTAGTCAGGGAGGTCCGAAAAAGGTTAAATTACCACCTACCCAATGCTCCTTGAAGGGCAGCATATAGCTTGAGTTTTACGAGTGTGAAGGAAAGCAAGATCACTCGGAAAGATCCATTTGAGTATGAGAAATGGGGCTTACAACAATAGACTCGATGCTTTTTTCTTGGTGTTTAACGAGCATGGTGAAGACATAAGGTACACTCAGAATCTTTTTCATGTTTAGGTACATAGCACGAAAAAGAGAAAACTGAGCTCATGCCAGGTATTCCTTTTCCATAAATTTAGTCCCTCGGGTGCAGAAAAGTGATAAACCTGTACTTGAGAATACTCTTCTCAATTCCATAGAAAAGAGAGTGATCATTTCTCGTATTATTCCACATGGTCCGAGAAGGAGATAACCTACTACCAATGTGGATTCCCATTCACGTATTGTTAACGAGCTTGAATGGAGAAGTTTACTCGGCAGTCAAGTCTATTTTCAGGAGTTAGACCTGGGCCTAAAGAAACTCCATAAGGGAGGGGAGTCCTATAAAGGGATAGCTTGTAAAAAGAGACGAAAATGAGGCTCAATTTGGCGTGAAAAATAGATAAAAAGATTTCCCTGAACCTATGACAGTTGCAGTATGAGTATCAAACGACAATAAGTAGGTTCTAAATGAGGATACTGATGGGAGGAAAGTCCTATCCACGGAAGAACAATGGTAAAAACAAGGAACTAATGGTTAAAGATACCATAGTTCGTGGTCGAAGTGTTAATGCTAGGATCAAGATGGATTAGGTATAAATGCAGAATGCATGTGAAGTGACCAAAACCATCCTATATGAGCGAAAAACAACTTAAAAACGACCATAAACATGTCGCATGGAAGAAAAGATATGGCATTAGTTTAAAAATTATGAACTATAGGGAAAAAACCCACTTTAAAAATAAATTTTCTATAAATAGTTCAAAATATGAATAAAAAACTCACCATTTGATTTTTAACCATAAAAAGACAATTTTTACCTCTACCTTTGATTGCTTGTTGTGGACGATTTGGTGGACCATTTCCAAAACCGCAAGTGTCAAGTAAAACTATACTCCATGCTCTTTCATTTGATCCAAGCAATTATCAATTTGGAGCCTTAAATTCGTGTTTTCAAGTGCCCTCAAAGCATGGACGCTGTGTACGCGGGTATGGTATGTTAATAGTTGCGTACACGCATTCTGTACGTAGTTTGCCCGAAAGACAGTCGTGTATAGTACGTTACTTGCCTAAAAGACAGTCGTGTACACTGTGCGAGGTAGAAAAAGAATGTATAGGGTCAAAAAATTCAAATTTTATATGAATCTAATAGTTTGCAATTGCTTGTTTATTAGATTGAAAGATGGTGCTTCAGTGGAGGGAGAGGGAACATGAAGACATGGACCAAGAAGATCTTCAAGATTCCCCCACAGTGAATGTTTTACGTCAAAGTGGGTTGTCAAAGTTTTTATGTGCCTCACCTATGTGGTCAAATGTCCACCTCTTAGAGTTTTTGATAAACTATTGGGATCATGATCTAGGCATGTTTGACCTTCAAGATGAGTTTTTAGAGATTACATCGGAGGATGTCTATTTCATTTCCGGTTTATCAAGACGGGGAGCTCTGGTGAACTTGGAAGGTACCGGCAGAGGTGGTGACCCTCTAAGTGTACAGAACTATATAGACATATACTGCCAGCCAGGCACTCAAAAGAGGGGTAGTTGCAACCCTATTGTTCACATTCGCAACTTTCCTTTACAGGTATTGGCGAGCACTATAGTGAGGGTTGCAGGGTCATCATCACTTCACCTTGCAACTCGGAACCAAATGAGACTAGCAGTAGACTGTATGTAGGGAGCCCTATATGATTGGTGCTCGGGAGTGATCCTGATGATGAGAAAATAGCTCTCTGACTACAAAAGAGGCAGGAGGAAGAATTTTGGTTATTATAGCATGTTAGTAGCCTTTTTCTTTGAGAGAGTGTCGGGTTTGAGTCCTGCAGTACCATTGCTAGTTTGTTCTTCCTGTCATCCTAGGCTGAGTAGGTGGGGAGATATCTTCCTCTGGCAGGGAGGTGGTGGATCGGTCCAGAGTGTCTATGACAATGACTTCTACTTTTGGTGGGAGCGACAATTTCCAGATTTGGAGCAATTTCCATATGCTGGATTAGATTTCTGAGGTGATACCGACCTTGTCCTCCCTCAAGGAGGAGCATGGGGAGAGTTAGGTAATTTTTATTTTCAATTTTTTATTTTTTTTTATGAATTTTAATTATATAGATATATACATATGTATACGAGTTCTAATCCTTTTAAAATGGCAAAATGCAGATATTGGACTAGTTTGCCCTGTTGGGCATCCACACATGTATGTGCATCCTGTTTTGGGAGAAGACCAGGGTTTGATTAGGGTTCTTGAGGGGAATCTATCTAGGATTACCTAGAAAGTACCTACCTTACAGATTTATCACATCCCTGCCATCATGTAGAAGCTAGTGGTTGGTGTACCACATGTCTGGATATGCCTTCTGAGGTGGGTAGCCAGAGTAGTACTTGTGTATATAGATGTTGTTGAGGCTGCTGAAGCTGAGGACGCTGAAGAAGACCAAGCACAGGGTGATTGGGGGGACCAGAGAGGTCCAAGAGACCAGGGTGGTCAAGCTTAGACCTAGGATCATTTGATGGACTTNTCTGCTGTATATTTTTATGTAAAATGTGTTAAATGCCAATCCAAGATATAATTAGCATATGCATCAGTTAATGAATTTTGATTTCTTGGAATATGATTGATTGTAATGAACTCAAAATTTATTTCCAATAACCTAACTTGCATAAACTGACATAATAGAATAGGGTTCCGCACCTAATAAGCCCGATTGAGCTGGGAAACCACCAGTTGAGAGTCCAGTCAGACTTCCAACTGAGTGATACCATGTGACAAAGCATCCCATAAAAGCTCAATGACGACCCTTTATTCAGCGACATTATTGGTAGTAAGACCTAAGCAAGCGCCTCCTGAGGCAACTAGCTATCCTGAGGGCGAATAAATGACCCATGCAGCTGAAGCCAAATTACAAGTGTGGTGACTGGCACCATCAGCGAAACCTACGAACCACTCGAAAGACATCTATGACAACCAGCAGATGGTATAAAAAACACAAACTGATGACCTATTGTACATAAAAATACATACAATAAAATACAAGAAAAAGTGTTAAGCCTAAGCATAGTAATTTTTCAGGTAGAGCCCATTTCTAGGCTCAGGAAGCTTATTCCCATCGAAATCAATCAATTCATATGCACCCTTCTTTAACACCTTTGACATGACATAAGGCCCCAACCACATAGACCTGAATTTTCTTGCCCCGAGGGGTTCTTTGTCTTTGTCCCAAAGCAAAACAAGCTCCCCTTCAGAGAAAATCCAAGGCTTGACCGATTTATCGTATTGGCTTTTGACCCTATTTTTATGAGCTTGGTTTTCTATCAGCGCATCTCTACGCTATTCATCAAGATGTTCTAAATGTAATAGACATTCTTCCAGCTCAGTCGTATCAGGTAACACATGAATAGAAATTCTTAAGGATGGGATTTCACATTCAATTGGGGTAACGGCTTCCACTCCATGAATGAGTTGGAAGGGGAAAAACCCTGTAGCAGTTTTCAAATTGGTCTGATATGCTCAAAGTGCAGGATACATCATGATATGCCAGTTGGAACAGGCTGCATTAATAGTACGTTTGAGGATAGTTTTCAAAGTTTTATTAACAGCCTCAACTTGACTGTTTGCTTAAGGATAGAACGAAGATGAATGTTCTTGTCTAAATCCTAGCATAGTGGTCAATTCACTCATCATGCTATTTTGGAAATGACTGCCATGGTCAGTGACAATCACTTTAGGTATACCGAATTGTGCGATAATTTGATTGAAAACAAAAAAAGCTGCAGTTTTCCCGTCAGCTTTAAATGTGGGCATTGCCTCTACCCATTTCATAAAATAATCTACAGCGACAATGACATATTTGTGCCCCCCAACCGAGTTTGGGTTACACGTCACGTAATCAATCCCCCACTTCATGAAGGGGGCCACTGAGATGACGGGAAATAACGGAGCAGGATGTGACACCATCTTTCTGGTGTAAAGCTGACAAGGATGATAGCGCTTCATGGCTTCCACACAATATTTAAAGACAGTGGGCCAGAAATAACCGACATGTAATATCTTATGGGTCGTTTATAACCCAGATAAATGACCCCCACACGCTCCACTATGGGCATCATTTAGGACAATATTCACTTCCTCGTGGGTAATACATCAACGCAAAATGGAATCTACCCCCCTACGATATAAAGTATCTCCTATAATGAGGTAGTTCTTGGCATGTAGGCCTAGTTTACATCGTTCTTCCCGCAAGAAAGTTGCAGGATACTTCAAAGTCTGGAGATAGATAAGTATATATCCGTACCAGGGGTCAGAGGTGGAAATAAAAAAGATATGCTCATCTAGGAATGAGTCTTCTTCAATGGCTGCATCTTCCTCTACTGGAAATTCTGCAATGAGCTCAGCAAAAACTAAGGATTTTTTGGATTTGGCGGATTGAAAATCCAAGTCGAACTCTTGGAGAATGACTATACATTTGTTGAATTTGCCTCCAACTATCCGTCTAGAAAAAACATATTGAAAAGGATTAACATCTGCCACTACCATCGTAGTCCTCAGTAAGATGTAGTTACGTAACCTCTAAATAGCATAAACAGCTGCTAAGGCCAACTTCTCAACGTGGGAATACCTAAATTCAAGTACGGCTAAAGCACGACTAAGATAGTAGACGACATGCTCTTGGAGCTTATTGTTCTCCTAGACTAGGAGTACCCCTATGGTCGACTCAGATGCAGCCAGATACAATATAAAATCCCTAGAGTAATCTGGCGGCGCAATAATGGTGCCAACAACAAAGCTTTTTTTAATGCCTCGAATGCGAGTTGTGCAATTTCATCCCATACAAATGGGGTTTCTAGTTTTAACAGGTGCATGAAACCTTTAGTAATCTTGGCATAATTTACAATAAAACGTCGAAGAAAATTGGACTTCCCCTGCAGGATCTGAAGCTACCTGATAGAACGAGGAGGAGGCAGATTTACAATGGCCTCAACTTTCAAAGGATCCACCTAAATGCCTTTGTTAGAAACAATAAATCCGAGCAGTCCCCCTGACTCAACACAGAAAACGCACTTGTGGGGATTCAAGCGAATCTTATAGTATCTGCATCGTTCAAAAATAAAACGCAAGTGATCTAGGTGATCGATCCTTGTACGAGAATGTGCTGGTAGATCATCAAGGTAGGGTTCGACAATGGCTTTAATATCATGAAAGGCAAAATTCATTGCCCGCTGAAAGGTTGCCCCAGCATTTTTCAATCCAAAGGGAATTTTCTTGTACGTGAAGCTACCCCAAGGACAAATAAAATTTGTTTGATGTTGGTCTTCCAATTTAATTTGAATTTGATTATATCCAAAGAAACCATCCATAAACAAAAAGACTTCACTTCCTGCACAAGCATCAATAATTTGATCTATAAATAGTGTGGGATAGTTATCCTTAGGACAGGCTTTGTTTAAATCTCGAAAGTCAGTACATACGTGTATGGTCCCTTGCTTTTTGTCAACAAGAATAGGGTTGGATACCCATTTTGTCAAAGCTAAGGGATAAATGAAACCAACTTTCAGTAATTTCTCAACTTCAGCCTTTACTGCCGCCACTTTACACGGGTTGACAGGTCTCAACTTTTGCCGAACAGGTTTAGCGTTAGGGTATGTTCGTATTTCGTGCTCGACTATAGATGGATCAATGCCTAGCATCTCCTCATATGACTAGGAAAAAACGTCGTGAAATTCCTTAAACAAGGCCGTATAGATCGCAATCTCCTCAGGAGAGTATTTTGCACCGATATGCACATTTTCCACAAAGTTAGGATTTACAGAGATGTTGATAGGGATAGTAGCAAAAATATTTTCCATGTTCCCCTCAGCAAACATTCCTTCCCTTGGTAAGGGATTAATGGGCATATCAACATCGTCTACTAGTCTCATATGAAACTCTTGGTTCTCTATCCTGCTTAAGACTAGAAGAAAATAGGATCGATGATGAATATATTCGTAGATATTATCTCATCCGCACATGACTTCCAGAATGGCTTCATCCAAAGGTAAAACCATATCTAAGCAATCTCTAGAATGCAAAGAGTTTTCTACCCAAGCAGGCAAATAGGCTTCTTCCAGTTCCTCTGAGACCATGAGGGGGACCAGAATGGGATCAAAAACGGTATGGGTGATAGCTTGATAAGCCACTTCCGCTACCGATACTAGGCACTTCAGGTTCATGGTGGGAACGGAGAACCCAAGGATTAGTCCTATCAACAACCGTAGCTATAGACTCCCCCACACTAGTAGAACCTATATAATTATTCGGAGCTGGAAAATCAAATGTGCCCATCAATGATGCGTACATTCCGGCCCCTAAGCTCTCTCAAGCAGGTTTAACCTGATCAACCAATGGTATAGTGGACTCATTAGATTCCATGCGGCCTTTTCGAGTAAAACTAAATTGGTCAACAGTAACCAAATTCCCTTCATGTGGAAACATTACCACCTGAAAGACGGCCGATGCAATAGCAGACATGGCATAAGTCCAACTTCTCCCCAAGAGCAAGTTATAATCCAAAGGTGCATCAATCACTTCTACCTCAATAGACACTGCATTCCCTGCCAGCTTAATTTCAAAAGATGGTAGGATACCATGTGGACATAATCACCTTCCGTAAAAAGCAGTAAGTAGGGTGTTTGACAAGACCAGATCTAGGGATCCAAGAGCTTTCCAACAAGACAAGGACATAACACATGTAGAAGCACCCTTGTCGACAACTGCTCTTCCAATGGTCTTTCCACCATGGATGACATCTATCGATAAGGCTACATGATATGGTAGGCGAATTTTGAGATCAGACAAATTAAATTTCGCCATGAGACTTGACGAGTCTATACTGCCTAAGGCTGCTAAGAGTGCATCCCGCTAGGTGGGACAACTCTGTAACACCTCGAAAGCCGACATTACACCAGGATTTTGGGCTAAGTCTTCAACTATGGAGTAGTTTGCTGCAGCCCTAGCATTAGGATTATGCAAGGTATTCTTAAAGACACCTTTCGGTATCTTGGGCATAATTTCGGCAAGTTTCTCAATCGTGAGAGGGTTAAAAGTTTCACCTATTGACTTACCCTTCTCCGAGGTCTCTTTTTCATAGTTCTTGTTCCTGGTCTGTAGTAAAGTTTGGGATCGAACCATGTTGATATAATTGGGGTCAAGAGAATTTGGGGTGCCCCCTGCTGCATTTGAATCTGAAGTAGAATTATGTCCCTAGGGAAAAGGATCCTTCAGGAAAGCCGGTTGTTGGGCTTTTAACAGCTTCTAAGCTTGTTCCATGAGGGGACATAGATGGGTAAGGTGATCTTCATGGCACAACTTACATGGGAATTTCACCTTCTTCTTTTCTTTCTTTCCCCCATCAACATTGTTTGCAGGTTTTTGCTTGTTTTGGTTTCCCTCCCCTTTCTTCCCTCTCTTCTTTTTCCCATCGGGCTACTGATTGCCCTTCTAAGAGGTTTGTCCAAAAACATTCGCATTTTGGGGTGAGGGGGCAGCCTTTGCTGCCTCTGCCATAGAATGTTTGACGGATAGATGATGGAGTTGTTTGGCCAAATATTCTACAGTGGGAGAATTCACGGAGCCAACCACACCATTAGCATGGGTTCCAGGCTTAGGTTTCTCTGCATCGTGCATTGGCCTTGGTGCCTCCTAAAGTAGATACATCCTTAGATATATAAGGCAATAGGGATTTAAGGAACCATTATAATAAGAAATCAGGAGGAATAGTGGCTTTAATAAGGCTCTTCCATCTTCTCCATTCTTAGATGTGATCCAAGATATGGATGGCCTTGTTCTGCCAAAAGGTAGACAACAAGTCCGTTCCAAAACCATATCAGACAGGAAGCTAGAAGTGACTAAGGAATACATTAGCCAAGTCCCAAAAAATGCTAAACGCAGTAGAAGGCAACTCAATGTACCATTTTGTTGCAGTACTCATCAAAGTTCTTTGGAACAGCCTCAACCGAACTGAATCTTCGTTCAGTGAGTTGGAAGAGCACCATAAATGGAAAGTGGTGGCATGAGCTCCACGATCATCACCGACAAAATCCCCAGATGCATAAAAACCTTGGTCTACGTTTCGACAAGGAATCAGAGGATTATATCCTCAATCCAATGCCTCCACGTGGCCTCATGCTTAACTCCCGTTTGAGAGGAGCATCCCAGATATTATCGATAAAGAGAAGGATTTACCTATCGATTGGCCCACTATGTCTGAATTTAAGTACTTATGGGGAGTTTACACTTCCTATCCCACAAGTCTAGCCTAAGCTAGTAGGTGTATGGCCCTATAAAACAAGAATTACTAATAAGGTTTAAATTATAGCGTTCATTTTAAGGGTTGTTTTTACTCAGAAGGCAAGTGGAGTGAAATACTATGATATTATTGACTCGATAAGAAACGTAAAAAACAGGTGTATAAATCAATTCCAAAGAAAATTATCACTACTTAAAACAAGCTTCTCTTTTTCTTTTTTTCTTTTTTGTAAATATAAACTAATGAAAATGCAACTAAGAAAGAGAAAACTAAGACTTATTTTTGTAATTTTTGAGATTTTATTTAAAAACTGAAAGTAAAACTATGATATGCAATTCGAATGCAAATGTTTCCAATGCTTTTCTTTTCACTTTTCAAATTCCTCAAAGATTACTATGCACCTAAATGCAAAAATTCTTGAGTATGCTTGAATAATCTAACTATATAAAGTAAAGCAGATTTATAAAAACCAAAGATCAATCACCTAAGGAAGACTTGGAAAACACCCAGCTGGGGAAAACACAATGAATGGAAATCACTGAAATCAATCAAAGGCAAGGGACAAACCAACACTATTCGGAAATAGAATGGGATATACGGTATCTAGAACCCTCATCACTTATTCAGACAACCAGCACTTGGACCTATCACCCAACAGGAAAATCCACTTCAAATTGCTAAAAGAAAGACAATCCAACCAATAAAAACCCAAGGGCTTACCGAAAAGCATGAAGTATGGTTAACAAGGCTATCAAACCTATAGTGTAATGCCAATACTAAAGACCATCAGGCAAGACAAAATCCACAAAAGGACAGGGACAAGCTACCCTACCCCAAAAATTGTGTTGCTCAGGCTTGTATGCGACTGTCTATAAGAGCAACCCGTGTACTGTACGCGACTATACAATACAGCAACCTGCATACACAGACCTCTGTACGCGACTGTCCAATACAGCAACCCGCATACACAGACCTCTGTACGCGACTGTGTAGCACAGCAACCCGTGTACAGGAGTAGAATTTTTCAAAAAAAAAGAAAAATTATAAAGGTCTTCAAAGCACCACCACAAATCTAAACGAAGACAAAACACCACACATTGAATCAAAGCAAATATTGGGCAAGGATCTATAGAGTTAACCCACAGCAGGCTGGGCTCCCCAGTATAGTCGCCAGTTCTGTTGTTCAGGATTAAACACCCTTGTAACCTAGGTTATGTGGTTACCAACTTACTTCTAACCTTGCAAACAATTAGCTTTAATAAAGTACAAAAAGGAAATAGGAAGAAATACTTGACTCACCCGATTAGTGACGGTTGATCCAAGCTTGATCTTCTTCCGCTCTGCTTCTCTCCAAAGCTTCCAGGGATGAACCTCCTTCACCTGCAAAGAGAAAATTCTCCAAGGAAAATCTTATACATGTATATATGACATGTTAGATAAACAATATATCTAGTGCATAATCAAATATATTCATCAACCATAATACATGAAAGAGACTCAACACAATGTTGGAAGAATAATTATCTTTATTAACAATCAGTGAATGAGATAATAGTACAACCCAACGCCTGAGACAAGGACTCCTCTGCAACCAAAGGACTATGAGTTCCACTGCTCCAAGACTTCTGAAGATATACCACCAGCATAACTTTGCTCTCCAAACTTGATTGATTAATGCCCTCCCCAAGGCCTCTATTTATACTTTGGGAAATAGAGTGGTTTCGAAGGTTGAGGAGGTTGAGATAGTTGGGGTGGTTAATGATTAGGGCCCAACTAATCTCCATTAATCGTGATTTATAATTTTTAATGTCGAATCAATATGTACGCGACTATTAATATAGGCAACCCATGTATGACATGTGAGTTGCTTAAAGGAAACCCGCATATGCTGATGTACGCGGGTTGCAATGGAGATAGTCGCGTATAGTACGCGAGTTGTCAACGGGAATAGTCGCGTGCGTACGCAAGTGGCAATGAAGATAGTCACGTACACCATTCAACACTTAGAAAAATAATATGGCAAGCTCATTCAAGGGTAAATGCATCTCATGTCATGCCCATCTATAGTGTTTTGGAAAACTTCAATCCTAAGATGTCCTTTTGTGTACCAACATAAGGAATGTCAGCACTCAGACAGAGAAGTGCCATTTGGGTTGATAACACTTCTTGTACGAGTAAATTTGTTTTATCAATGCAGATTTGGTGTCCCGTTTCTGTTTATTGTTCACCTAGAGCGGACTTCTTTGTGCGGTTGTGTCTAATGTCTGCACAAAGATCTTTAACCCTGATATCGATTTCTCTTTATTTTTGTTTGAAGCTCAACGTTTCGAGCCACTTGTTGGGCTCATCATCAGGAGATGAGTGATGATTAATTTTAAGAAACTTTGGTGAATTAATATAGATCACCTCAAGGATCAATGAGAGAGGTCGGCTTGGTGATTTTTTATAATGTTAATAATTGGTTTCCAGTAATCACTTAGCTCAATCCCCTCATCTCTATTAAGATTATAAAAAATAGAGATGAGGGGATTGAGCTAAGCAATAACTGGGAACCAATTATTAACATTATAAAAAATCACCAAGACAACCTCTCTCATTAATCCTTGAGCTAATCTATATTAATTCACCAAAGTTTCTTGAAATTGATCAGCACTTAGCTCCTGATGATGAGCCCAACAAGTGGCTCGAAAAGTTGAGCTTCAAACAAAAATAAAGAGAAATCGAGATCAGCGTTAAAGAGAATTGTGCAAACATTAGACACAATCGCACAAAGAAGTCCGCTCTAGCTTAACATTCAATAGAAACCGGCCACCAAATCTGCATTGAGACACCAAGATAAAAATCAGAGAAGCCCTAGAAATAAAAAAACATGATAATAATCTTAATAGAGATGAGGGGATTGAGCTAAGTGATAACTAGAAACCAATTATTAACATTATAAAAATTCACCAAGCCAACCTCTGTCGTTGATCCTTGAGGTGATCTATATTAATTCACCAAATTTTCTTGAAATTGATCAACACTCAGCTCATGATGATAAGCCCAACAAGTGGCTCGAAACGTTGAGCTTCAAACAAAAATAAATGCAGATTCCACATTATTAATACTTCCCTTTGTAAGCATGAATAACACCTTGGAATGTGCCAATAACTCTTTGGCAATCCACTTGAACAAACGGTTTGTATGTTTGGACATCTAGTGAGCAGAATTGTGCAACTACATAATGGTGTCCCCTTTTTAGAAATTTTGTCATGCGATTATAACTTATTTAGATGGTTTCCCTTGGATACATATAAGATCAATTTCCTTACGTTCTTATGAGAATCTCATGACATTTTTGTAAAAAATAAGAACCAATACTCCCAGTGATGGTAACCATTGAACCCCTATTACAACATTAGCACCACCCATTTGGATTGCGATCTTTGGGATATCCACTAAATACTCTCCCATATTGATCTTAATACTATGACACTTCCCCAAACAATGTATGATACCTCCATCTAGAATCATTACTTGAAACTCTGGTTCTAGATATATAAAGAAATTGAGAAGTTGGGATAATTTCCCATTCATGAAGTTATGGGTAATATCGAAATTATTACCTTTCCTTTTGATATATCCATATATCTTGAGAGTTTGAGGTGTGTTAATTCCAACCAAAGTGTGACAAGATAGGGTTGGAGCAGTATCTTCTAGTTCCAGATATTGAGGCTATTCTAGTTATTTTTCTTCTTCCCCTTTACAATCTATGTAGAATAATGTCTTCTTGCTACACTTATTCCCTTACTATACTTCTTGTCACAATTGAAACAAAGTCCCTTTTCTCTTATTACATCCAATTGTTGAGGTGTCAACCATGTAGGCTGAGTGAGGTTAAGAGTGGGAACCTTTCCTTCTCTATAGGTTTTAGTGGTATTCCTTCTAGTAGTCATATTTTTACTTTCAAATTTCCTTTCCAAACTGAAATCATTCCCCGATAATTTATTTTGAAAGAGACATACCTCACATTGAGTGCCCATTGTTGGCCTTCAGAAATTTTGGGAAATTTTGGGAATACATTTTGGAGAAATGGTTTTGGTGTGAATGGGGCTACGGTGAAGTGGTCCGATGAAGTGAACAACTCCGAAGAAGCAGTCGAGATTTCAGGAAGTCGGGTTTTTTTACAAAGTCCAGCTAAAGAGTTGGTTAAGTGGTTAGGAATGTGTGTCCACTTGCATTATTAGGATAGATTATTGGGAGTTGGGGAACAAGTTGTGAATAGCCTATAAATATGTAACGAGGTGGGATTTTTTGGGTTAGATAGTTTTTTGGATAATTTTTCATACTTTTGGTACTCTGTAGAAAAAATCCTAATGTATTATTTTTGTACCTGTCGAAGTGTTAGTAGAAAAGAGTCACAAGGATGGGATACGATCTACAGAAAATGTGCACATGTATGTTGTAATGAGTTGATGAAGAGAGGCTTGTAGGCTATGTGCGTAGACATAAAGGGGTNAGTCACAAGGATGGGATACGATCTACAGAAAATGTGCACATGTATGTTGTAATGAGTTGATGAAGAGAGGCTTGTAGGCTATGTGCGTAGACATAAAGGGTTTGTTTGTTTTGACTCCTTAATAATGGATGCTTTTATGGTTTTTTCCCATCTTGGGTTTGCATATTAAAATATTTGGTGTCAAATGTGTATGATGTGTGTGTGTGCACTATTCTTTGTTTACTAATGCATCACACAATAATTACATGTGATGAATAAATTAATAAATGAATGATGGCTATGTTGTTGTATCCACGGTTATATGTCGTAGTTGGTTGAAATGATATATGCCAAAGTGAACTATATGTCGAAGACCTAACTTGGCGTAGTTATCTTCATTGTTATGTTTTGGTATTCCTCTTCTGTGCCGCATAAACCAGGTTAGTGCAGTCCTCGTAGGTATTTTAAGTGAGACCTCATCTACTTTGTAGGTGTTGTTGAAAGGGATGACCCCTTTTAGGCCAATATCTTGGGTGTTTGTTGGTATGTTGTGGTGTGGACCTAGATCGAGGTAAGATTATTCCAAAAGGAAAAATATTAGTTGAACCAGGATAAGCAGAAATTACATGAGGATGTTAAGGATTCCTGTCGAGAAGTGCTACAGGAAGAGTTGTATGTGGGGCTTCCCACATAAGACCAAATCTTACGACTAACTAGATTCATAACATGTTATAGGCATAAGGTTATTGAATTAAAGGCCAAGTTGGTACCTAGCACACCCCCTGAGGTGGTTGAACAATGAAAGACAGAGGTTGAGGGGGGGATTTAGGCTATAAAGGAATCTGAAACTTCCTATGCGAAGATGTATGAGGATATCTCTCATACTTTGGGTGCATTGTTAGAAGATGCATAGCTACAGGACATCACCACTAAACTTGGGGAAGCTCAAGATAATATGGCAAGTCTGTAAATTATGTTGAGGATTCTATCGCTAGTGGAACAAACAAGAAGGGCTAGAGAAAAAATATATATATATAGAAAGAGAGAGAAAGTCAAATAAAGAAAAAATATAAAAGCCAACATCCATAAACAGAGAAATGACATGTAATTTTACTCTATGTAAATGTTAAAAAAAACAAATTTTCGTCATTCAATTCAAGTAAACCACATCATTGAACTTCCATGTTTCTAAATGAAAAATGTTTTTGAAAATGGAAAAAAGTGACAAAAATAAATCTTTGTGTGTTGCATGATACTCTCAATCCACCTCATGTTTTTTCCAAGAATTGATTGGGTCTTTTCAAAGGTTGTAGATCTATTTGTTCGCCCATATTTAATTAGAATGCTTAAGTTGAGATATATTTTTTCAAGTTTTGTTTTTTTATATGATATTATTGAGAATCTCAATAAAAAAATATTGTTTTTATTAGCTAAAATATCGAACAGTATAGTTTTACCTTTAAAAATTATCTACCGTTTTATTTTACATATTTTTATAAAAGTGAATTAATAGTTAAACAAACTCAACATTTTCATTATTTTTTTTTGTTTGTGTTAAAAACAAAGTCCTTGACCTATTAAAAAAATATTATATAATTATGACCAAAAAAATCATAATTTTGGCCGTAAAAAGGAAAAAGTTTAACTGATCCAATTATTACATTTTTCCCTTTTCATTATATTCCCTTTCATTATAATCTCCAAAAAGCAAGACAATTTTTTTTAAAATAAATGTATTTCCTCATTCGTAATATGAGAAGCGATTGAATAAGATAAATGGCCGTAAGATATAAGTTAGTTATATAAAAAATATGCCAACGTTGACTTGGCTATTATTTCATTGGCTATTATTTCGTAACAAAAGCAGTTTGTCTGTTTATGTTAGTCGCCAAATCACAAGACTGTTGTACACGCAAAGTTTCAAAATCTTTAAAGTTATTAACTTTCAATTCACCCGATTTTCAAAATCTTTAGGAACCATAAGATTTTTAAGGTTTTGTTTCTTTTATATATATGAGATTAGTTGGTCTTTGTGGGGAGGTGAATGTTGTGCAAAGCTGCATCTCAGAAAATTCATTTACGACTACGGTGGTGGCCGTACTCTCATTGTAACCTACAGGATTCGAACGCTGGATCTGGCTCATGAGTTTGGTATCCAAGTAGTTCACTTGGTTGGGTGGCATGGAGAGTTTCTCATTGTTGAATAATAATAATAATAAAGAGATATATCAGAATTTTTTATTTTTTTTTATAGATTGAGTTTATTGAAAAATGAACTGAATTATAATTTTTAATCTTTGTTAAATTTAATAATTAAAAAATATTATATAATTAGATATTATCATTAAAGAATAGTTAAGCTTTATTATTAATTAATTATATAATTTAGTTAAATTAATATTTTAACGTCAAATGAAAGACCATGTTAAATTAAAATGACAATAAAAAATTATTGGCGTGCAAGATAGGACGTCAAATTTCCACCCTCATGGTGGTTAAGGTTCATTGAGACCAACTTTGTTCCATTGGACTTTAAGAAAAAACAAAAGAATTATTTGGATTTCTATAAAATTTTATTCCTGTGCTCAAAAAGTTTAGAAAGAAGTAATGTATCAGTATGAAACTACAAACTAATGTAGGTGTACATAGGACACTCTAAGAGAGAGTGATTTTCATCATCAATGCTTATAGTCTCGCAGAGATGGAAAATCCTTTCTACCCATGGTGTTTTAGTAATTGTCTAGCATCTTATTTCACTATGAAGCTCATGAGAGTTTTTTCTTATCTTGGCTATATTAATTTTCTTCTTTAAACTAGTTAAATCAGAGAGATACTTTTGATCTTCTATAATATGGTTAATGTCCTCTTTATAGTATCTTAATTTTCTTTTAGCCTCTAATTCTTTCTCGGCCCACATTTTCTCTTTAAAATTAGATGCGATAATATTTTTAATGTTATTGATATCTCACAAAGTGGCATTTTGATCAATCCCCCGCTGATTTAACCAAGCCATGGCGTCTTTATACTAGCCTCTCTTGAGCCAGAGGTGGTATTGACTGGATTTTAATCAATTTTAGGAAGGCTCTAGTCTCTCATGTTATCATATACCCTCACATCAAGTACCTACTCATAGCGACGCTCTTGATGGGGGAAGACCCACTTCTACTAGTAGAATAAGATAAGGTGTATTGACTTTAATTTTGAGGCTATAATTATAAAACACTTCTGGATTTGCTCAATCTTTCTCCACGATTCTCTAGATATCTTATAACCCCAACAAACATAGAAGATAATAGGAGTGATAAGAGTTTCAAAAAGGAACTTCTTTTTATCCTACATCATAAGGTTTGTTGATTTACGATTGTCTTTGAGACCAAAATAAGCTTTCCACCCTCCATTAGTCCTTTTTCTCAATGCTATAGTTCTCGTTGAGATTGTGACAAATATCAATTTTGAGAAATTTGTCAAAAAACACTTCCTCCAAGTTTCTATTGGCATATACAAAATTAACGTAAGTGACCTTCTTGGATTTGATAATCATAAATTTTGTTTTGTCGATGTTAACGGTCATACCCATATTAGAGCAAATCTTTGAGAATTGTTAATTGCTTATCAAGGTCAAAGGCACACATTGCCATAAGAACAATATCATCAGCATAGAGAAGGAGGATGATGACAAGTCCAACTAAGGTCGCACAAAATCACAACCTGCTTCTTCTAAACAACCTTCTAGCTTATCGATATATATGTAAAAAAGAGTAAGGGAGAGGGGGAACCTTTTTTAAGTCCAATATTACAATTAATATCTTTCAACCACCCTCCAGTGCTCTTAAATTTGGCAATGATAATCTTGTACAACCTTATCGCGACATATTTAATTTCAAAAGGAACCTTTATCTCTTCTAATCTATTCCACAAGTGATTTCTAGACAGTGTATCGAAATCTTTCCTAAAGTCCACAAATAAGTAAAAGAGATTGGATTTACTATTATGGCATTCCTCCACAATAATCCAGAGTGTAATGAGGTGGTCCATGGTAGAGTGATATTTTCTAAATCCTTCTTGACCTTTAACCTACTTACCCTCACTTTCTATCCATACATTAATATTTTTTTCTAGATGATACCATGAAGCTTTGCTAAGAGAGGGATAATCATAATGGTATGACAATTAGAGGGGTTATTTTTATCATCATTCTTAAAGATATGAATAATGAGGCTTTGATTACATGGATTAGGGAAGCATTGCTTGGCTGCTAGATTGAAGAGTTTGTGGATGTGAGGAATGAGGACATGCCCTTCGATTTTTAAGATTTTTGCTTGGTATCCTTCAATGTCCTTATATTTTCCAATTGCTAGGCACTTAACCATAAAATAAATGCCTTCTAATGAGAAAACTTCTTTCATTGTAAGGAGGGCTTGAATGTTATCTATAACATTTGGAGATTCATTAATCTTTTTATGACATGAATTTCAATCCTTCAAATCAAACCTATTATTATCTTTAATTTTACTAGTTAGAATTTGCCTCCAAATTTCTTTGGAGCTACCTTAAAGAGGTGTAAAATATTTTCCTGCTTTTTATTTATATAGTGCATTTTTTTCTTTTAATTAGGGTTTTGTACATATTTATCTTGTTAATTTTTAAAGACTCTTCAATAGCTTCTTTGATGGCTCTTCTCACATTTTTACATTCTTTATCATACCAAGGATTGGTTCTTCTATTTTTCTTTTTACCGGAAACTTTGATGGATAACTTGTTAATGGATGATGAGAGGACCGTTGTAAAATTATGATAGAGGTCTTCTATATTGTCCATACTTGATAGAGGAATCATGTCATTTTTTAAATCGTTTATGAAAAGATGATCCTTATTTTTGTAAAATGTTAAATTTTTTTAACTGTGAGAATTTTCTTATGACGTGGGATCGCTATGCATGAAAAAAATTGAGGGTTATAATTAGAGGTCTATGATCGAAGCCATAGTCATGGTTATTCAATATGTCTAGATTGATCATTATGTTGTATAAAGTGAGATTAGATATTGCACAATCTACCATACTACTGTCAAACCCATGAATACAAGTCATCTAGCTAGAATTTGACCACGTTCATTTTTTTAACAACATTCTAAACCAAACTACTATAAATATAAAGTATAAATTAATATGAAAAAAGAATTAAAATTTTCAAAAATTAATATAAAATTCTTCTATTTTAAACTAAATCTCACATTAAATTTGACTTTTATATTATAAGTGGTTGATATTTAAATTCATACTAGTTATTCAGTCATCGAGGTATAGATTAGTGGGCGGTAAGGTGCACTCTTAAGGCACTCCTTTTGACGTTGTTGTGTGTAAAGAAATATGGGTATGCCTAGAGGTTATATTGGTAGCGTATAGAAATCAAACCTATATCATGCAAATACAAGCCCGGTCCAATATCTATTCCGTCAAATACCAATAATAATAATAATAATTCAAATCAGTTATTCTAATTATAACCCTAAAAATGCTATTAATATCATATTTAGATTAATGTTTACTATTTTTTATTTTTTTATTATTAATATTATATATTGGAAATTATTAAATTTATAAGGTTATAAATTATATTATTTATTTCCATTACATTGAAATTTATGAGAGAAAAAAAATAAAGAGAGTATATTTTGCCTCAAGGAAAAATCATTTATATTCCTTTGCAAGGGATATACATTTTCAGTTCAAAGAGAAAAAGCGACTTTATGAAGCCTTTTTCCTTTGAAGATCATAATGGTAAAACAGATACAAAACTAGTTCCATGCTATTCTTCTTTCTTTGTTCACATGTCCCAAAAAAAAAGTCCATTTATATATACCAGGTCACTACAATAACACAACAAAACATGAAATAAATCCACCCAACTCTAAAAACATGAAATAAATCTAAGCAAGAAACCTGTATCTAATGCTTATTGTTGCTTAAAAGAGGGACTGATATTTTCGCTTGGAGATGCCCATTGCTAAATTCCTTCACAGATAGCAAGCCATATTTTAATGCATGATTCCATAGAGCAATTAGTTCATTTAGTATTTGGAGGCAATGTTCACTTAATCACATTCCAAACATCTCTGACTCTATAGGACATGAGACAAACAAATGATTAAGTCTTTCAGTGCCTTGAGAGCATAAGCAACAAATACTCAATCCAAGTGCATTTATTAATAATAATAATGATAATAATTCCAAAACTTTTTAATCCACATTAATTTATTATTTTCTCAAAATATTTTTAATTATCAATTACAATAAAATTTCAAAAATACTTCCAATTTTTAAATAAAAAAATAAATGGTTATTTAAAAGAAATAAAAATCACTCTCTTTAATATTTATGACATAGTACATATATGTATGATTAACAATAATCATGAAAAATAAAATAAAAATTGTACCTATTCCATGGACTCGTAGCCTCACTTTTCATATCTTTAAAAGTGGTGATAAAAATAACCCTTCATGATCATTATCATTACCACTATGGTTAGCCCTCTCTTAGTCGAGCTTTATCGTATCATCTTAAAAAACAAAATCAATGTATGGCTAGAACGTGAAGGTAAGCAGGCTAAAGGTCAGGGGGGATTCAGAAGACATCACTCCATCACGAACCACCTCGTTACGGTTAGGATCATTGCAGAGGAATGTCGTAATACTAAATCCAATCTCTTATGTTGTTTTGTGGGCTTCAGGAAAGATTTTGATACAATGCCTAGAAATAACTTGTGGAACATATTAGAAGAGCTAAAGGTCCCTTTCGAGTTAAGAGTTGTTGTGATAAGGTTGTATGGGACATCCAATGCCAAAATAAAAGAACTGAAAGGTGGTAAAAAAATATTAATTGTAATATTGGAGTTTAGAAAGATTGCCCCTCTCTCCTACCCTTTTCAACATATACATTGAAAACCTAGAAGGTTGTATAGAAGAAGCAGGTTATGCCAACATGACATTGAAAGGAATAGTCGTCATTCTCCTTCTCTATGCTTATGGTATTGCTCTGATGGAAATGTGTCCCTTTCATTTTGATAAGAAATTAAGAATTCTCAAGGATTTATGCTTTACTATGGGTATGACTGTTAACACTGGGAAAAAAAAGTTATTACTATCAAGTCCAAGAAGGCCACTTACGCTAATTTTGTATATGATAATAACAACTTGGAGGAAGTGTATTCTTACAATATCCCAGAATCGATATTCATCACAAACTCAATTAGAACTATAGCGTTTGAAGAAAAATGACAAAATTACAAACTTCCTCTTTCGGATATTTTGTCAAACATTTAGTAAATTAGGTTTTAAATGTGCATACTTTAATAATTTAAAACACCCATGTTAAATTCTTCAAACAAAAAAGAGCTTAACATTAACATCATACACAGTTTTTTTTTGTCAACCCCGACTAGGGAAAAACCCAAACTTGGGAAAACTCTAGAGAGAGAACTTATTAAGAGCACTGAATATTTTTACAAATTCATCTTTTTCCTTCCTAAGAGAAACATAAAGCAAACTAACCAGACTTAACAACATTGTTGTACATTTTCTTTTGCAGTAGAACACCTTGAATTCTGTGCAGCAGTACCCCCTCTCACACGTGCCAAAAGTTCTGCTATTGTAAGGTCTAGTTCATACTGAATTAAATGCTCAAAAAACCTTGAAATTTGTGTCAAACTACTTTGAAATTCACTCACACGTGCCATAATTTATTACTTTACGGTACTGTCAATCCTTCATTTGAACGTGTGCCACTGTATCACCAATTAATGTTGTATACTTTGAGAATTTATTACTTTCAACCTTTCTTGGAAATCATGCTAGTATTCTACCCTAGCATTCTTGGAATTCAAGCCATTGTTCAGTCTTGGAAATCGTGCCCTTTCTCTCCTTGTTGGAAACTGCTCTTCATCCTCCAGATCTCCCTCTCTCCTTATGCTGGTGCATTTTTCTCTTTGTCCCTTTACTCATTTTATACTTCATTTCCTAATAACTAACCCTAACTACCACATCAATGGCTATGATCAATTTCTTAGATCAAAGGTTCCCATTAAATGCCTCTTTAACTAATAAAAGACAATATATAAATGCACAACTCAAATGGGACCCATAACTTTAAATGAAGTACACACTTTTATTTATTTACAAAAAGCCACTTTATACATAAATAAATCACTAGGAACAAAACTTTGTCCTCCTCATGACTAACACACCCAAAAACATGAGAAGGACATCCAAAGTGGATTTTCAATACTCCCTCTTAACAAAGGAGGTCATTCCTGTACTAATTGTGTCTCCATCATCTGAGCCCGTGTTCCCTATAGCAGCTCCCTCCTACTATGGAATATGCCTCAAAGATAAGTGTCTGAACCCAAACTAAAACTCTAAACACTGAGACTCTACCTGAGCCTTCTGAACCTACTCACAATCATTGTACTCCTTGAGTCTCTTTCCAGTGCTCTAAAGAGATTCACTCTCTTCATCTGAAGGTGTCAACTAATCAACTGGAGCTTTTGATCCATCCTCAAAATTTGTCTCAGATAACAAACCACCTTATCTTGAATGCACAACCTATCCCCGCAACACATAAAGCATGTCTCTCCTATCTTCAAGAAGGATAGTGGTACCTACTGGATCTTTCGCTCGATAGAGGAAGACATGTCCATACTTGATCATCATACCAAATCCGTTATCCTCCAAGGATGAAACTGAGAGTTTGTTAAATCCCAACCTAGGGACAAATAGGACCCCGTTCACCTCTACAATCTCTCCAAGGTCCAGTTTGAACCTCACTATTCCAACACCCTGTACTGCTATGAGAGGACTATCAACATCAATATTTACAAAATATCTTAGACCCAAATTTTTAATAATTAGAAAGACACCATACAAAACAGTCATATTTCTAGTTGACCCAATGTCAACTATCGAGGGGTGATGAAAGAGGAAAATTCCCACACTGGAATCAATGGAAGCCAAAGAAAACTCATGCTCAAACTTTGCAACATACTCCTCCACTGAGGAAGATGTTGTTGTATCTTTCTCCACCTTCCCTCTCTTCTCCTGACATTAATAAGCATAATGTCCATACGGATTGCACTCGTAACACTTTATTTTGCTAAGATACTTCTTGAAACCTTTATTATCCTTTCCTTTTCCCTTACCCAAAAGAGCAATATTTTCCTCACTATTTTCACCCTGTGAGTGTTTCCCTTCAAGAGCTTCATCACGAATCTCTTCTTGAACAAAATCATCCCACAACCTTTCCCAATTAGGTAGATTTTCTTTGGAAATGATCAAAAAAGTGTTATATTTTCCTAAAAATCCATTCACTAGTCACAGCTTCTCCAACTGTGCTAAACTCATCTCTAATCTTGGAGATTCTAGTAAGGTAAGAGGCTACTTTTTTTGTTTCAGTCATTCTTACATTTCTCAACTTCTCCCTAAGCACCATTTTTCTATTTTCATTTGAACTTTGATATAACTTAGTCAAAGGGATCCACATTTCATGAGCATGAGTCTTGCCTACAATATGAGGGATCACATGATCCTTGACAAAATTAAGAATCATCTTCTTGGCTTTCATGCTCTTCTTGCTATAAGTTTCATAGCCTGTAGTATTTGTGGTTGCATCAAGGACAACTACTCGCTTAGTCTTGGTACTCTCTACTATGTCCCATAGTTCATCTACTTGCAAGAACAACTTGATTCTTTCCTTCTAAGGATAGAAGTTAGATTCACCATCCAATCTATCTTCAAATAATAACTCATACATCTTCAATAGAAATAAAAGACTGACTTCTAATCTTAACAAAAAACTGTGTGTTACTTAACAATATTGTGCCCTATTTTGAAAACTCTGCATATTAACTGCCTTATTCAAATACACTCTGCTACCATGAAGAAAAATGACAAAATATCTGAAAGAGGAAGTTTGTAATTTTGTCATTTTTCTTCGGCATTGAGAAAATTATTAATGGAGGGTGGAAAGCTTATTTTGGTCTCGTAAACAATTGTAAATTAGCAAATCTTATGATGTGGGATACACAAATTTATTTTTAAAACTCTCGTCACTCCCACTATCTTATACAGTTGTGAAGTTTAGGGTTGCAACATATCTAGAGAATCTTGATAAGATTAAGCAATTCTTGAATTATAACGTATAACCTCAAATTTAAAAGCAATATAGCCTATCATCTTCTCATAATAGAAGTGGGTCTTCCCTAAATCAAGATCATCACTATGACTAGCTACTTGATGTACAAGTACAAGATAATTAACATGGGAGACTAGAGACTTCCTAAAACTGCTTTAAAATCTAGTCAAGACCACCTGCGGCTCAAGAGAGGTTGGTATAAAGACATCATGGCTTGGTTAAACCAATGGGGGATTGACGAAAATGCCACTTTGCAAAATATTAATAACGTTAAAAATATTATCACATCCAAGTTTAAAGAGAAAATGTGGGGCAAGAAAAAATTATAGGCTAAATGGCAATTAAGATACTTTAAAGAGGTCATTATCCCTAATATGGAATATCGAAAGCATCTCTTTGTTTTAACTAGTTTGAAGAAGAAAATTAAAAGAGCGAAGATATGAACGAAACTCTCACGAGCTTCATAGTGAAATGTGACACTAGACAATTCCTAAAACACCATGGGTGGAAAGGATTTTACATCTTTATGAGACTATCAACATTGGGGATGAAAGTCACTTGGAGTTTCCTATGTACACCCACATTACATCACAGTTTCATAATCTTTGTTACAATGCAAACTTCCCTAACCTTCTAACGTGTCCAAACTATGGCGACCTAGGGACGCTTCTTTCTAAGCTTTTTGAGCATAGGAATAAAATTTTACAACAATCCAAATAAATCCTATATTTTCCTATTAAAATCCAATAAACCAAAATCTAGTCTCAATGAACATTAACCAACATCAAAAACATCATTAATAAGAGAAGTACTAAAGGCAACTCATCATGGACTTTAAAGTCAACTCATCATGGACTTAAGCTAAATGACAAGAATTGTCAAATGGATGTAGCTTGGGTGGTTGGGAGGAATGCTACCCTCCCCACCCAGGTTCTAATCTTGTAAGTGACATGTTGCTCTTGTGGAGCCCTTTGTAATAAATGTTGTGAATGATGAGTTGACCATACCTTGATTCAGTTTGAATATTAGGTAATGGAATTTTCCGTGAAGTAGCCCTATAACAAATGGTGAACCACATTTTGAAAAAAAAAGGATAAATGACAAGAATGTTCTACAACCTTTTAGATCATTAAACTTATTATATTAAAAGTTTCCACATAAAAATAACTAGCAATTGTTTCAAAAGGTGCAATAAAAGGTTTAAAAAAATTGAATATATATAAATTGAATTGAAGAGTAATATTTCATCTTAGAATAAGTGCACAATGAACAAATTAATTTAAGAAAAACACTTTTTAGTTGAAAAACAATATCCAGCTAAAGTACAAACCAATCTAGAAGTGTTTTTACAATGTTTCTTGATGTTTGAATATAGATGATTATCATACTTAAAATCATAAATATTGTAAATTTATATTTACAACAATATTTGTAATCAATGTTCTCTTAGTTTGTAAGAACATAGTGAAATGAACCAAACCTAAGGAAATGAGTAGATAAATGTTCTTGAATATTTATATTGAAAACTTAGAGGAACAAAAATAAATGTTAAATTTCAACACGTTCACACTTCACACTGTATGGTAATTTATGTGATGTGCAAATGAAGTTGTTATCTATGCTACTTGGTAATAGATTTTTTTCTCATTTAGACAGATTGAGTAATATATGAGTTTTGACTACACTTTTTATCTGTAGCTAGTGTTTTTTTCCAGTTTTGAGCAAAGTCTTTTGATATGATGGTCAGTAGTTGTGACTTTTGAGGGTCGCTTCTTCTTCAAGACATTTGGGTCTTTAGTTTTCTTGGGATGTTTTAGTCTACCTGAAATAGCTAGCTAAAGATGGAATCTTTTTGGAAAATTGTAATTTGTATGACACAAATTTTTATAATATAAAGTTGTCTTTTTAGCTTTGAAAAAAATAAACATTAAAATTCAACATTTTTGATACATTACAATGCTTTATAAATATTACATGATACAGTTACTTTAAAAATGTAAGTATATTTGATTTTGTACATTCATATTGAAAATTTACATTATCCTCAACAAGTTCTAAAGACTAAAAACTTTCTAAATAATACATGGTAGACTTACTTAACAATTGTAAGTCTATTTGACGTGATTTTGAAGTTTACATAGAAGTAGAGTATTTGATTTTAAATTCCCTAATATTAAAGTGTTATTATGTTTTGTAATGACCATCTATGACCATTCTTACGTATTTTTCACTTCAAAATGTAATTTGTTTTTTAGAGGAGGAATGCACATGTTTTGACCATTAAATGAGTTTACACATGAAATGAAAGCATGCATTTAGCTCAATCACTCTTTATTGAAGTTATTGCAATTGTTACTTTGTTTATCATAACTGGTAAAAATGGAACAATCATGATATCCATCCAGGATGTACAAGAATTCTTTTTGAAGAATGGATCAAATTCTCCAATCCTTGGGTAGCTCCCTTTTGAACTCGTCCTGTTAACCCTGCCAAGCCATTATAATTGCAGAAATGTAACAATCTCCCTTCCTGCCGTCAATTGAAAAGATCGATCTCCTCCTCATAATCACCAAATATCTTCCCTTCATGATCCACTCTTAATCATTCTTTAAAGCCTTTAACTAATATTTTAATGATTTTAATGGCTTTTCAACTGCTTTTTTATTATTTCCTAAAAACATTCTACTTGTTACATAACCTTCCTATATAGAATAACACATTCATAATATAAAGTAAAATATAATAATAATAGTATTACACTTTCTAGAATATATCCATGTCCATTTATTTAAATTACTTGATGTTTTCTTTAATATGTGAAAGAATTATATATATATTCATAAAGAAGAATTTAATATTTTATCCTAGCACTTTTTTTCAAATATGTTTAGAGACAATATTTATATAAAGTTAAACTCTTTTTAAGATTAAAAAAATCTTTTTATTTTGGTTTTGTGTCTTATATGTTTATTAGAAGATTCTCCACTTTTATATAAAATTTATTAGGATAACTTTTAAGTAGGAATCTCTCTCTCACTTAATACTCAAGATGATTATAGTAAAAAGAAGCTAAGGTTAGCTTCTTTCCTTTGGGAGCTCTAGAGTTAATTTATCAACATCCCATGCCTAAATTAAGATAACTATGTATAGTGAATGATCACTTAGTTTAACTTAGGTTTAACACCAAGTTGAAATCCATTATTAATATCCTCGGCTTTCCAGCCATGTTCAACTTCCCTTAGTGGATTCCTTATGTAGGTGAGTCAATCCCTTCCATTTCCTAAGTCTACCAATGCTATTGATAGCTTATAAAAATACATAACATTAACGGGATAGTTGCACATTTTCATTCACTTTTGTATTCTCCATAGTGAAACAGGTCGTTGGACATTTCCTAAAACACCATGGGTGCAAAGGATCTGCCATCTATGTGAGAATAGGAACATTGAAGATGAAAATCACTTCATCTTAGAATGCCCTATGTACACCCACATTAGATCTCAGTTTCGTAATCTTTGTTGCAATACCGACCTTCCTAGCCTTTTAACTTGTCAAAAATATAGTGAGCTCGAGATGCTTCTCACCTAGTTCTTCAAGCATAGGAATACAATTTTAAAACAAACTAATTAATTGGTTTCTTTAGATCTGATAGACCAAAGTTTAGTCTCAGTGGATGTTAACCATGATCATCATCATCATCATTTAAATAATTATAATTTAAAATGTATATATATATATATAATTTATGTTTATTTAAAAAAATTGATAAAAATATAGAAAGTGGTTTTTATAGTTAATTGTAAAAAATAATAATAACAATTATGTTTTAATAATTTTTTCTTAAAATTAATATATATATATATATATATATATAGAGAGAGAGAGAGAGAGAGAGAGAGAGAGAGAGAGAGAGAGAATTTTAAAATTTATATATGAAATTTAAATGTGCATACTTTAATAATTTAAAACACCCATGTTAAATTCTTCAAACAAAAAAGCGCTTAACATTAACATCATACACAAGTTGTTTTTTGTCAACCCCGACTAGGGAAAAACCCAAACTTGGGAAAACTCTAGAGAGATAACTTCTTAAGAGCACTGAATATTTTTACAAATTCATCTTTTTCCTTCCTAAGAGAAACATAAAGCAAACTGACCAGAGTTAACAACATTGTTGTCCATTTTATTTTGCAATAGAACACCTTGAAGTATGTGCAGCAGTACACCCCCCTCACACGTGCCAAAAGTTCTGCTATTGTAAGGTCTAGTTCATACTGAATTAAATGCTCAGAAAACCTTGAAATTTGTGTCAAACTACTTTGAACTTCACTCACATGTGCCATAATTTATTACTTTACGGTACTGTCAATCCTTCCTTTGAATGTGTGCCACTGTATCAACAATTAATGTTGTATGGTTTGAGTATTTATTACTTTCATCCTTTCTTGGAAATCATGCTAGTATTCTACCCTAGCATTCTTGGAATTCAAGCCATTGTTCAGTCTTGGAAATCGTGCCCTTTCTCTCCTTGTTGGAAACTACTCTTCATCCTCCAGATCTCCCTCTCTCCTTATGCTGGTGCATTTTTCTCTTTGTCCCTTTACTCATTTTATACTTCATTTCCTAATAACTAACCCTAACTACCACATCAATGGCTATGATCAATTTCTTAGATCAAAGGGTCCCATTAAATGCCTCTTTAACTAATAAAAGACAATATATAAATGCACAACTTAAATGGGACCCATAACTTTAAATGAAGTGCACACTTTTGTTTATTTACAAAAAGCCACTTTATACATAAATAAATCACTAGGAACAAAACTTTGTCCTCCCCATGACTAACACATCCAAAAACATGAGAAGGACATCCAAAGTGGATTTTCAATACTCCCTCTTAACAAGGGAGGTCATTCCTGCACTAATTCTGTCTCCATCATCTGAGCCCTTGTTCCCTATAGCAGCTCCCTCCTGCTATGGAATATGCCTCAAAGATAAGTGTCTGAAACCAAATTGAAACTCTAAACATTGAGACTCTACCTGAGCCTTCTGAACCTACTCACAATCATTGTACTCCTTGAGTCTCTTGCCAGTGCTCTAAAGAGATTCACTCTCTTCATCTGAAGGTCTCAACTAATCAACTTGAGCTTTTGATCCATCCTCAAAATTTGTCTCAGATAACCAACCACCTTATCTTGAATGCACAACCTATCCCTGCAACACATAAAGCATGTCTCTCTTATCTTCGAGAAGGATAGTGGTACCGATTGGATCTTTCGCTCGATAGAGGAAGACATGTCCATACTTGATCATCATACCAAATCCATTATCCTCCAAGGATGAAACTGAGAGTTTGTTAAATCCCAACCTAGGGACAAATAGGACCCCATGCACCTCTACAATCTCTCCAAGGTCCAGTTTGAACCTCACTATTCCAACACCCTGTATTGCTACTAGAGGACTATCAACATGAGTCTATACAAAATATCTTAGACCCAAATCTGTAATAATTAGAAAGACACCATACAAAACAGTCATATTTCTAGTTGACCCAATGTCAACTATCAAGGGGTGATGAAAGAGGAAACTTCCCACACTAGAATCAATGGAAGCCAAAGAAAACTCATGCTCAAACTTTGCAGCATACTCCTCCACTGAGGAAGATGTTGTTGTATCTTTCTCCACCTTCCATTTCTTCTCCTGACACTAATAAGCATAATTTCCATACGGATTGCACTCGTAACACTTTATTTTGCTAAGATCCTTCTTGAAACATTTATTATCCTTTCCTTTTCCCTTACCCAAAAGAGCAATATTTTCTTCACTATTTCACCCTGTGATTATTTCCCTTCAAGAGCTTCATCACGAATCTCTTCTTGAACAAAATCATCCCACAACTTTTCCCAATTAGGTAGATTTTCTTTGGACATGATCAAAAAAGTGTTATATTTTCCTAAAAATCCATTCACTAGTCACAGCTTCTCTAACTGCGCTAAACTCATCTCTAATCTTGGAGATTCTAGTAAGGTAAGAGGCTACTTTTTTTGTTTCAGTCATTCTTACATTTCTCAACTTCTCCCTAAGCACCATTTTTCTATTTTCATTTGAACTCTGATATAACTTAGTCAAAGGGATCCACATTTCATGAGCATGCGTTTTGCCTACAATATGAGGGATCACATGATCCTTAACAAAATTAAGAATCATCTTCTTGGCTTTCATGCTCTTCTTGCTATAAGTTTCATAGCCTGTAGTATTTGTGGTTGCATCAAGGACAACTACTGGCTTAGTCTGGGTACTCTCTACTATGTCCCATAGTTCATCTACTTGCAAGAACAACTTGATTCTTTCCTTCTAAGGATAGAAGTTAGATTCACCATCCAATCTATCTTCGAATAATAACTCATACATCTTCAATAGAAATAAAAGACTGACTTCTGATCTTAACAAAAAACTTAGTGTGTTACTTAACAATATTGTGCCCTATTTTGAAAACTCTGCGTATTAACTGCCTTATTCAAATACACTTTGATACCATGAAGAAAAATGACAAAATATCTGAAAGAGGAAGTTTGTCATTTTGTCATTTTTCTTCAGCATTGAGAAAATTATTAATGGAGGGTGGAAAGCTTATTTTGGTCTCTTAAACAATTGTAAATTAGCAAATCTTATGATGTGGGATACAAAAATTTATTTTTAAAACTCTCGTCACTCCCACTATCTTATACAGTTGTGACGTTTAGGGTTGCAACATATCTAAAGAATCTTGATAAGATTAAGCAATTCTTGAATTATAACGTATAACCTCAAAATTAAAAGCAATATAGCCTATCATCTTCTCATAATAGAAGTGGGTCTTCCCTAAATTAAGAGCATCACTATAACTAGCTACTTGATGTACAAGTACAAGATAATTAACATGGGAGACTAGAGACTTCCTAAAACTGCTTTAAAATCTAGTCAAGACCACCTGCGGCTCAAGAGAGGTTGGTATAAAGACATCATGGCTTGGTTAAACCAATGGGGGATTGACGAAAATGCCACTTTGCAAAATATTAATAACGTTAAAAATATTATCACATCCAAGTTTAAAGAGAAAATGTGGGGCAAGAAAAAATTATAGGCTAAATGGCAATTAAGATACTTTAAAGAGGTCATTATCCCTAATATGGAATATCAAAAGCATCTCTTTGTTTTAACTAGTTTGAAGAAGAAAATTAAAAGAGCGAAGATATGAACGAAACTCTCACGAGCTTCATAGTGAAACATGACACTAGACAATTCCTAAAATACCATGGGTGGAAAGGATTTTCCATCTTTATGAGACTATCAACATTGGGGATGAAAGTCACTTGGAGTTTCCTGTGTACAACCACATTACATCACAGTTTCATAATCTTTGTTACAATGCAAACCTCCCTAACCTTCTAACGTGTCCAAACTATGGTGACCTAGGGACGCTTCTTTCTAAGCTTTTTGAGCATAGGAATAAAATTTTACAACAATCCAAATAAATCCTATATTTTCCTATTAAAATCCAATAAACCAAAAGCTAATTTCAATGAACATTAACCACTATTAAAAACATCATTTTTTTTTTAAATTTTCCTCATTAAACAATAAAAAATATACTTAAGTTTTTTCAATGTATAAAATATAATAACAATTTAATAATATAAAATATTTAAAAAAACACCATCCATTCATCTTAAAGATACACCGTCAACTAGTCATGGACTTCAAGTAAATGACAAAAATGGTGTACATATTATGATTTTGGACTTTAAATGACGAATGACAAAAATGGTGTACATATTACGACAATTACGATTTGCTCTTTTTGCATTGAAATGCTCATTAATATTACTTTTAATAAGAGAAGTACTAAACGCAACTCATCATGGACTTTAAAGTCAACTCATCATGGATTTAAGCTAAATGACAAGAATTGTCAAATGGATGTACCCTCTCCACCTAGGTTCTAGTCTTGTAAGTGACATGTTGCTCTTGTGGAGCCCTTTGTAATAAATGTTGTGAATGATGATCTTACCATACCTTGATTCAGTTTGAATATCAAGGTATCCTGATTATAAGTACAACAGAATAGATCATCAATCTTTGTATCATATATGGATACTTGAATACCAAGCAATAGTATGATTCATACAAATCACGAAATTATTTCTCCAGATCACGTGCGTGTGAAAAGAAATTTGAAAGAAGGAGATAATTTATCCCTTTGTTTTCCAAAAGGAAACCAATAAAAAGAAAGATTACGATACGATAAAAAGAAAGATTACGATACGATAAAAAGAAAGATTCTGAATAATTCTGGCCATACTATTGACAACTTCCAGGGAACTTGAATATAATGAAAATTGGTATCCCCTATGATAACTTCCCGGGAACTGGAATATAATGAAGATTGGTAGCCCCTATCGTCTAGTGGACCAGGACATCTCTCTTTCAAGGAGGCAACGGGGATTCGACTTCCCCTAGGGGTACCATGAAATAGGATATCCATTCGTTTGGTATCTTAACCTAAATACTTTCAATTACTTTCTAGTTCCTGGGTCGATGCCCAAGTGGTTAATGGGGACGGATTATAAATCCGTTGGTAATATGCCTACGTTGGTTCAAATCCAGCTCGACCCAACCAATATAATCAATATAAATCTATTGGGGGGACGGACTGTAAATCCGTTGACACGGGGACGGACTTGAAATCCGTTGGCACTGTAAATCCGTTGGCAAGGACTGTCAATCCGTGGGACGGACTGTAAATCCGTTGACATGGGAACGGACTGTAAATCCGTTGTGACGGACTTGAAATCCGTTGGCAAGGGGACGGACTTGAAATCCGTTGGCAAGGACTTGAAATCCGTGAAGTAGCCCTCTAACAAATGGTCAACCACATTTTGAAAAAAAAAAGCTAAATGACAAAAATGTTCTACAACCTTTTAGATCATTAAACTTATTATATTAAAAGTTTCCACATAAAAATAACTAGCAATTGTTTCAAAAGGTGCAATAAAAGGTTAAAAAAAATTGAATACATATAAATTGAATTGAAGACTAATATTTCATCTTAGAATAAGTGCACAATGAACAAATTAATTTAAGAAAAACACTTTTTAGTTGAAAAACAATATCCAATTAAAGTACAAACCAATCTAGAAGTGTTTTTACAATGTTTCTTGATGTTTGAATATAGATGATTATCATACTTAAAATCATAAATATTGTAAGTTTATATTTACAACAATATTTGTAATCAATGTTCTCTAAGTTTGTAAGAACATAGTGAAATGAACCAAACCTAAGGAAATGAGTAGATAAATGTTCTTGAATATTTATATTGAAAACTTAGAGGAACAAAAATAAATGTTAAATTTCAACACGTTCACACTTCACAGTTTATGGTAATTTATGTGATGTGCAAATGAAGTTGTTATCTATGCTACTTGGTAATAGATTTTTTTCTCATTTAGACAGATTGAGTAATATATGAGTTTTGACTACACTTTTTGTATGTAGCTAGTGTTTTTTTTTCCAGTTTTGAGCAAAGTCTTTTGATATGATGGTCAGTAGTTGTGACTTTTGAGGGTCGCTTCTTTTTCAAGACATTTGGGTCTTTAGTTTTCTTGGGATGTTTTAGTCTACCTGAAATAGTTAGCTAAAGATGAAATCTTTTTGGAAAATTGTAATTTGTATGACACAAATTTTTATAATATAAAGTTGTCTTTTTAGCTTTGAAAAAAATAAACATTAAAATTCAACACTTTTGATACATTACAATGCTTTATAAATATTACATGGTACAATTACTTTAAAAATGTAAGTATATTTGATTTTGTATATTCATATTGAAAATGTACATTATCCTCAACACGTTCTAAATACTAAAAACTTTCTAAATAATACATGGTAGACTTACTTAACAATTGTAAGTCTATTTGACGTGATTTTGAAGTCTACATAGAAGTAGAGTATTTGATTTTAAATTCCCTAATATTAAAGTGTTATTATGGTTTGTAATGACCATCTATGACCATTCTTACCTACTTTTCACTTCAAAATGTAATTTGTTTTTTAAAGGAGGAATGCACATGTTTTGACCATTAAATGAATTTACACATGAAATGAAAGCATGCATTTAGCTGAATCACTCTTTATTGAAGTTATTGCAATTGTTACTTTGTTTATCATAACTGGTAAAAATGGAACAATCCTAATATCCATTCAGGATGTACAAGAATTCTTTTTGAAGAATGGATCAATTTCTCCAATCCTTGGGTAGCTCCCTTTTGAACTTGTCCCGTTAACCCTACCAAGCCATTATAATTGCAGAGATGTAACAATCTCCCTTCCCACCGTCAATTGAAAAGATCGATCTCCTCCTCATAATCACCAAATATTTTCCCTTCATGATCCACTCTTAATCATTCTTTAAAGCCTTTAACTAATATTTTAATGATTTTAACGGTTTTTCAACCGCTTCTTTATTATTTTCTAAAAACATTCTACTTGTTACATAACCTTCCTATATAGACTAACACATTCATAATATAAAGTAAAATATAATAATAATAGTATTACACTTTCTAGAATATATCCATGTCCATTTATTTAAATTACTTAATGTTTTCTTTAATATGTGAAAGAATTATATATATATATATATATATTCATAAAGAAGAATTTAATATTTTATGATAGCACTTTTTCTTCAAATATGTTTAGAGACAATATTTATATAAAGTTAAACTCTTTTTAGGATTAAAAAAAATCTTTTTATTTTGGTTTTGTCTCTTATATATTTATTAGAAGATTCTCCACTTTTATATAAAATTTATTAGGATAACCTTTAAGTAGGAATATCTCTCTCACTTAATACTCAATCTGATTATAGTAAAAAGAAGCTAAGGTTAGCTTCTTTCCTTTGGGAGCTCTAGAGATAATTTATCAACATCCGATGCCTAAATTAAGATAACTATTTATAGTGAACAATCACTTAATTTAACTTAGGTTTAACACCAAGTTGAAATCCATTATTAATATCCTCGGCTTTCCATCCATGTTCAACTTCCCTTAGTGGATTCCTTATGTAGGTGAGTCAATCCCTTCCATTTCCTAAGTCTACCAATGCTATTGATAGCTTATAAAAATACATAACATTAATGGGATAGTTGCATATTTACATTCACTTTTGTATTCTCCATAGTGAAACAGGTCCTTGGACATTTCCTAAAACACCATGGGTGCAAAGGATCTGCCATCTCTTTGAGAATAGGAACATTGAAGATGAAAATCACTTCATCTTAGAATGCCATGCGTACACCCACATTAGATCTCAGTTTCGTAATCTTTGTTGCAATACCGACCTTCCTAGCCTTTTAACTTGTCAAAAATATAGTGAGCTCGAGACGCTTCTCACCTAGCTCTTAGAGCATAGGAATACAATTTTAAAACAAACTAATTAATTGGTTTATTTAGATCCGATAGACCTAAGTTTAGTCTCAGTGGATGTTAACCATAATTATCATCATCATCATTTAAATATTTATAATTTAAATATATATATATATATTTAAAAATTTTGTTTAAATTTTTGTGATTTAAAAATATTATTATTTTTAAGTCACGTATTTCAAAAACCTTATTACAACCGAAACTAAAGAATATGTTATAATTTTGAATCTTTTTACACTATTTCATAAAATCATCTTACCGCTTTCGGTATCCGAAATGTTCATATCATCACACTGCAGACCACGAACAAGCTGCCGCAACAAAGATATTAAATCAACTACGTTGAACAAATAACCAGACTTGTTATAATTTTGACTTCTCAACTTGAAAAAATATTTGGCCATGGCTGACTTCCCCATTCAACCTATTCCAAAAAGCACTACCACCTTTGTGTCTCTTTGTGAATTATTACAAGTGGGGCGGTCGGTTCTCTTCTCTCCTCCACGAAGAAAACCTTCGGGGGAAGCTTGAGAAGAATAGGGTTCCCACCCGAGTGTAGTTAGTAGTAGTTATAGTAAAGACCCCCTCTATCTCAATGGAGATGCCCAACACATCCTCGTAATGTGAATCTTTATCCCCATAGCCATCCCAGGTCGATCGTTCCTTATGAGAAGGTGATTAATAGTTTTTAAAAAATGTATGTTTTACGAAAAGTATCTCTAAATTATCATAATTATGATGATTTAAAAACCTAAAAAAGTCAACATTATAACAAATATTTTGAAATTGCACTGTAATGTATATGTATACATGATATTGTATTCAAAACGATTTTCATACGATTTTCATTTTGAAACATTTTAGTATCACGAAAATGAAAATTTTGAATTTCTTCTTTATGTTATTTAAAAGAAATAAATACTTTTGATTTTCTAGATTAAGATTGATCAAAACTTCTTAAATTTAAATGTAATAATATTTTTAATATTATCACTATTTTGCAAAATAACATCTTTCTCTACTTTGTAAAGATTTCATCCAGTCATGGCAACTTTATGTCAACCTCTCATAAGTTTCAAGTTGTTTTGACTAGAGTATGAGACAATCTTAGAAATCCTTTTATCTCCCATGTTATTAATCACGTTCTTCTACATTAAGTAGTTTGTCACGGTCTTACTCTCAATGGAGCATAAGTTCGGTTCTAGGAGGATACAATATGGTGTATTTCCTTTAATTTTGAGACTATTTGTTATAAAAATTGGATTTATTCCATCATTCTCCATGATTCTCTAGAGATCCTACAACCCCAAACTTCACATCCAAATCAGATAACATTGGGGAGTGATGAGAGTCTCAAAGAGAAGTTTCTTCTTATCCCAAAGACAAAGGCCTACTTGTCATGGCCTTGGACCTCAACACACTTCAAGGTGCCTTCTTCCCACACCCAAGGGAGGCCAGTGTTCCTGCCCAAGTGAGTTGGCTTGGGCGCCCAACATGATGGTGCACTTGGAGACGTTCAATTGACGCAACGAGACGGGATGGCCAAATCGACGGACGTGCTAAGTGCGCTAACATGGGGCGTTCTTACCATTAGGGGCGCACTCCCAACCAAAGCACCCACACTAGCCGATGGACCAAGGCTTGGAGAGTGGAACGCCTAGGTGAAGACGTGCTGGTAAGGAGCACCAACACGCACCCTTGAGGAGCGCTAAGCGCCCTCATGGGTGGAGTGCTAAGGAATGAGCGCTTGACGGACTGACAGAATGACTGATGAAGATGGGATTGGGCGCGCCCGCCCACGGAAGATGCAAAAATGAGAGATTCCAAAGGGTGTTGCAAACGACGGAGGGCGATGAGCGTGCGCGCTAAGAAGGGGTGTTGATGAGAGCTCAATGGACTGGCCGAAAAAGACGCCCACGACACGAAATGGTTAAGTGGGCCAAGGGGGTGCGACAGCGAAAGACACCTTGAAGTGGGCTAAGGTGACGAAGAGAGCGTATCGACGAGCGTGTGACTCTAGGAGTCAAGGAGTGCTCCCATATAAGTAAGCGCTCTCATCCAAACACAAAGGCATCCAATCAAGGAAGGAAGCAAGCAGCGAAGTTGGAAAACAACAGACTTGGCCACAGGGCAGCATGAAGAGTAGCATCGAGATGCGCTAAGCAGAGACGCTCTTCTATCTTTGTCTTGTGACTTTGGCTTTGGGTGCGCTAGCTGCGGTAAACACTAGCACTCAAACCTAGAGACCCTGACGGGTTGGCTTATCTTGTCTTCTTTGTACTGTGGTGCGTTTTAGCCTACGAGGTGCACATTGGGAGTATTAGCCTTGTTAAGGGCGCTCCCACTATTTTAATATAAACAGTTTCGGAGCTCTGCAGTGTGGCAAGACCGCCATTATTCTTGTGTTGTCTTTTGGTTAAGTGTTGTTGGCATTAACTAAGTGTAGAAGGTAACATAAACATAAATAAATCTAAGTGTTAAGTAAAACGATTCCGCATGGTATAGTAGGCATCGTCTGTTGGAGTGCGCTCAGGTTGGTCACACCTCTGAGTCGCTTCCAGGCAGTGCCACACATCGCAACAGACCCTAGAGAAAGGTGGCACATGTTGTGGCCTTGATAGGTGGTATCAGAGCTTAGCTCTGTAGCAGTAGTGAGTAGACATTGTTTCCAAGATGAAAGGTGGTTTCAAAGAAGGCCTTGGTTGGACAAGGCGAAGCTACAGTCCAAAGGTCGCTTCGTGGAGCACCTCACAGCGTGACGGAAAAACGCACATTGGATGGTGCATTAAGGAAACGGGCGTCATCAAAACGTGCCCACAAGCATTAGCAGTAGCGCACCTGGAATTAGCACTCTGCACCAAGGGTGTGTGCCGCAGTAAACGAAGGCGCTCCGCTAGAAGAGTCGTGCCAAACAGAAGTGCGCTCTGGGAGAGAAGCGCCCAGCAAAAGAGAGTGCAAGCATCTGCAAAACGCGCACACAATAGAGGCGCACTCCAACAGTGAACATGCCACAAATACTGTAATGTCCTCTTCTGCTTAGGAATTTGAGGACCAGCCCGCTAACCTATGTGATTCCTATAGGTTCGAGCAGGTACTGACAGTCAAGGAATCAACCGAAGACTGATGCCATATATAGAATATCTAGGGCATCAATATTATATCACTGTTGGGTCGAGGAGGGCCACTAGAGCCAAAGGCCACCTGCATGCATGACATCCGGGCATTATTTAATGATGCATGCACCCGATTAAGTCTCCATGCGCATGCATGCAAGTCAACTACAAATTAGAAGATAAAGTGACCTAATTAGGTCAAAAGTTAGGGTTTTCATAGTTGAAATTTATAAAAGAAAGATAAAGTGAATGGAGAAGTCACTTATGTGATAATTGATTTGTGGAGTCGAATTGGAGAGCTCGACGAGCTAAGTTGGGGTTGAGCGCATGCTCAGCTAACTGGTGTATTTCGGCAGCAAAATCTATCTGCCCTAGTTCATCATTAGGTTAGATCATCCAGGTTCAGCACTAGTTCATCATCAGGTTACATTCAACAGTTATTCTGGGAGGTTGATTATTCATCCAGCCAGAGGGTTTCATCGTCACACCGTGTCACCGTGATCAGAGACAAAGCAATTTGTTTTCCTACCTACAGGGTTCAGAACTTCTGTATGCTGCTTCCATCATCATCAAAGGGGTATTATAACCCTAGTGCACATCTTCCGAGCTTGCAGCAACAGCTTATTTATTATTCTGGATCTTATACAGTTTGAGAGGAGGGCGCATTCACCAATGGAGGACGATTTGGTGTATCTCCTTATTCCTTCGGCAGAATCCTTGCATGCTGGGACCAATCTCTTCACCATCAGCTAATCTATATACTGGTATGTACATGCATTGATTTCTCCTATTTTATAGCATCTCAGTATTTTTCTAGGGCACATATTTGCATGCAACTGCATGCATGCAAAGTTTGGGGTTTGCTTTCCTATTTCATTAAGGAGTAAGTCTATTAGCCATCTACAGTATACACATAAATAGGAAAATATCAGTTTGGGATATTACAGTGGTATCAGAGCTATTTTCCTTGCCAGCTGTGGGCATGCAAAAATTATAAATGAACCCAGGAGACCCATACAACATTACTCATAGGAGATAGAGGTATAGAGACAGAGAAGAGGAGTTAGACTCACATAGATTTGGGGAACAGAGAGTATCAATTTGAAAAAGGCAAAGAAATAATGGTTGATGATGATAAAATAGCTTTCAATAGTCTCATATCAGCCATAAAAGAACTCACCACTGGGCAAAAAGAAATGATGAGCACCTTCAGGCAAATGACTAAGAAGAATGGGCCCACCCCACACAGTCCCTTATTTCCCAACAATGATAGGGTATCCACCAGCAGTAGTAGGGAGCACTTACATACCAACATGCAAAGCCATCCCCATAAATACAAGCCTTTCCGACCTACCATGCCTCAATTCTTAGATAGTCCAGCTGCAGTGCCTCTAGCACAAGCAGAACCAGAAGAACCCATGAGTGCCTATCTGAGAGAATATAGGGCTTTAGGAGAGGAATTCCATTCAACCATGACCTTCACTGACTTCCGCCACTTTAAAAGTAAGAACAAACCCAAAGCTTACAATATGCCATTCACCCATAACTATGAGTTACAACGCACTGTAGGGAAATTGACTATCCCTACCTTTGAGGGAACTTGGGGTGGCCCAGCTAGGAATTGGGTATAGAAGTTGGATACATACTTCCAACTCAACCCCATGATTGAGACAGATGCCATTAAATTAGCTACTTTGCATTTGGACGGAGAAGCACATGAGTGGTGGTACCACGGGTTGGTGACACTGGGTCACAACACCATCACCTCATACACAGATTATACACAGAGGCTCATTGAGCAGTTTGATCAGAAGGATCTAGAGGTACACTTTACGGAGCTGACATGGCTCAAGCGGATAGGGAGTGCAGATGCTTTTATTTCTGAGTTTCAGAGGACAGCAGTCATGGCCACAGATATATCAGAGAGCAGGTTGATTATGTTGTTCATTGGGGCTCTCACTGAACCCTTATGGGGATGGGTCAAGTCTTATAGGCCCACCACCCTAGCAGATGCCATCAGACGGACTAGAGACTTGCAAGATGCAGTGCCCAAAAATAGGTTTCCTCCTAGGACCAATGTTCCTATTTAAGATAAAGAAAGGAAACCATGGCCCAAGAAAGAATGGATGGACAATGATACCTGATAGGACCTTAGAAGAAAAAAGTTATGGTTCACTTACTAGGAACCATGGATACCAGGTCACAGATGTTCAGGAAAAGGAAAGGCCTACTACATAGAGGCTTATTCCGACAGTGAGGAGGATGAGGATTACCAGGATCAGGAGTAGGGAGAGACAACAGAGACAGTTGCTGAGGGACAGGACTCAAGAGGTACCATTGCTACCATGACAGGGGTTCCTAGATTCCACACTCTTCGGATCAGAGGTACCATACAGGGCCACAGAGTGGGAGAACTGATAGATGGTGGGGCATCCCACAACTTTATTGATGTTGCATGGGTTAAAAAGAGAGACATTCAGACTGAGAGCATTGATGGGTTTTCGGTAGCAGCAGCAGGTCACACCATGGAGTGTAGTCAGAGGATTCCTAAATTAAAGGTAACGCTTGGGAATTATACAATGATAGAGACATTCTATGTGGTAGATGTACCTAACATGAATGTGGTACTAGGAGTTCAGTGGTTGTATTCCGTAGGGAAGTATTCCACAAATTACCATACCATGGAGATGGAGTTTACAGGAGCAGAAGGATAGAAGGTGGTATTGAGAGGGATGAATACCTATCCTCCCATAGCAGTGACATCACACAGGATGGAGGCAGTACTCCGGCAAGGAGATATTGAGTGGGTTGCAGAGTGTATGGTTACCTTTAGGAAACCACCAAATGAGGCCACACAACATCCAGCAGATATAGAGGCCTTACTACAGAAGCACAAGGTAGTATTCGGAGACCTTCCAGCAGGCCGACCTCCAAATAGGGGATTTGAACACATTATTGAGTTAGAGGAGGGGACCCAAGCAGTTATCACCACTCCTTACAGACCTCCCAAGAGGTATAAAGATGAGATCGAGAGTACCATCAAGGAACTACTCAAGCTGGGATACATCAAACCTAGCTGCAGTCCCTTTGCATCTTCAGTAGTCCTAGTGAAGAAAAAGGATGGAACCTTACGCATGTGCATTGATTACAGGGCACCCAATAAGAAGACCATAAAGAACAGGTATCCCATCCCTAGGATGGATGAGTTAATGGATGAACTACAGGGGTCAAAGTAATTTTCCAAAATTGATCTCCACTCAGGGTACCATCAGATTCAGGTCAGGGAACAGGATGTTCCAAAGACCGCTTTTCGTTGCCACTATGAACATTATGAGTTTCTAGTGATTCCATTTGGGCTCACTAATGCACCATCTACTTTCCAATCATGCATGAACCATATCTTCAAGACACAGTTGCGTAAATATATTTTGGTATTCTTCGACGACATATTGATATACAGCCGGACTTGGGAAGAACATTTGAGACATCTTGATGAAGTACTTGGTATTCTACAAGAGCAGTCACTATATGCCAAAATGTCCAAGTGTGAGTTCGGCATGCAAGAGATGTTGTAATTAGGACATGTGATAGGGGCCAACTGGGTCTAGGTGCACTTAGAGAAGATTCGGGCAATTTTGGATTGGCCTACACCTAAAAATGTGACAAAACTGAGGGGCTTTTTGGGCCTTTGCACCTACTACAGGAGGTATGTCAGCAGATTCTCACAGATGACCACACCCCCAACAGATATTACCAAGAAGGGAGCATTTAGTTGGTTGGAGGTAGCACAACAAACATTCGAGAAAATGCCGAAGGTAATGAGTTCATACCCAGTATTAGCTTTACCAGACTTTTCTCAATCCTTTGTGTTAGAATGTGATGCTTCAGGAGAGGGAATTGGGGCAGTTTTGATGCAGAAAAACCACCCCATTGCATTTGAGAGCAGGAAGCTCAAAGACTATGAGCACCATTATTCGATATATGACAAAGAGATGTTAGCTATCCTCCATGCGCTAACCAAGTTCAGGCAATACTTAGTAGGTGCCAAGTTCAAGGTTAAGACAGATCACAACAGCCTGAAATACTTCCTAGAGCAGAAAGAGCTAAACGAGAGACAACAGAAATGGGTAAGTAAAATTCAGGCTTATGACTTCAAGATTGAGCATGTAAAGGGGAAGAGAAATGTAGTGGTTGATGCACTTTCTAGACGACTAGCTACTTTATCCCTTATGAGCATCTCATCAGATTGGAGGTCTCATCTTTTGGTTGAGTACTCCAAAGATAAGTTTGCTTGTGATCTATTGGATGGACAGATTCAGGATGATAGGTACAGGGTCATTGATGATATCATATACTACAAAAACATAATCTTCTTGGTTCCAGAGTCTCCCCTCAAGAAGAAAATCTTACAGGCATCGCACAATTCACCATTAGCAGGGCATCAGGGGTTTCTCAAGACCTACAGACATATTAGAGAAAGGTTCTCATGGAAGGGCCTCAAGAAAGATGTGATACAACATGTGAGGGAGTGCAGCTTGTGCCAACAAAACAAAATAGAGCACATCCACCCGGCTAGTTTACTACATCCCTTACCTATTCCCGAGCAGAAATGGGAGAGCATTTCTATGGAATTCATTACTGGGCTGCCTAAGGTCCAAGGAAGAGACTGCTTGTACGTAGTAGTGGATAGATTGACTAAGTTTGCTCACTTCTTTGCCATATCATCAGATTATTCAGCAGCACAGGTAGCAGAATTATTTTTCAGAGAGGTATTTAGACTCCATGGGTTACCCAAGACCATTGTCGGTGACAGGGACAACAAATTCACAGAAGCCTTTTGGCAAGAGATTTTTCGGTTAGTGGGGACTGAGTTAGCCATGAGCACAAGTTATCATCCACAGAGTGACGGGAAGATAGAGATTGTTAATAAATGGATTGAGGGATACTTGAGAAATTATGTATCAGGTCAACAGAGGACATGGATCAAATGGTTACACTTGGGTGAATAGTGTTACAACACCACCTACCATATGACCATTAGGATGACCCCTTTCCGAGCCCTGTATGGGTATGATGCTTCCACTTTTGTAGACCGGATATTTGGCAATACCAGGGCCCCCAAGGCCAAGGAGTGGATTCAGGAGGGTCAAGATATCCTCAAGATACTCATGGAGAACATATAGGCTGCTCAGAATCAACAGAAGATATATGCAGAAAGGCACAGAGTTGAGCGTAGTTTTGAGGTGGGAGACTTCATTTATTTACACCTCCAGCATTACCAACAGTCATCTCTTAAAAATAAAGGAGCAGAAAAACTCCAACCTCGTTTCTATGGTCCATACAAGATAATTCCGAAGGTCGAAGAGGTAGCATATGAGCTAGAACTACTCCCAGAGAGCAAGATTCACAACGTATTTCATGTCTCCGATCTCAAGAAGGTGGTTGGTCAATAGATTGTTACATCTTCTGAGCTGCCTCCCCTTGATGACGAGGGGCAATTGGTTCTGATTTAGGAGCACATCCTAAAGGTGTGAGAGCGAAAACTTAGGAATAGAATCATCAGAGATTACCTGGTTCAGTGGAAAGATCTGCCTATAGAGGAGGCTACTTGGGAGGCAGAACAGGTATTACAGCACCCAGCTTTACATTTTCTTAGGGACAAGCAAATTTGAGCGGGGAGGATTGTAATGTCCTCTTCTTCTTAGGTATTTGAGGACCAACTCGCTAGCCTATGTGATTCCTATAGGTTCGAGCGGGTATTGACAATCAAGGAATCAACCAAAGACTGATGCCATATATAGAAGATATAGGGCATCAATATTATATCACCGTTGGGTCGAAGAGGGCCACTATAGCCAAAGGCCACCTGCATGCATGACATCCAGGCATTATTTAATGATGCATGCACCCGATTAAGTCTCCATGCGCATGCATGCAAGTCAACTGCAAATTAGAAGATAAAGTGACCTAATAAGGTCAAAATTTAGGGTTTTCGCAGTTGAAAGTTATAAAAGAAAGAGAAAGTGAATGGAGAAGTCACTTATGTGATAATTGATTTGTGGAGTTGAATTGGAGAGCTCGACGAGCTAAATTGGGGTTGAGCACATGCTCATCTAATTGGTGTATTTCGACAGTGAAATCTATCTTCCCTAGTTCATCAATAGGTTGGATCATCCAGGTTCAGCACTAGTTCATCATCAGGTTACATTCAATAGTTATTCCGGGAGGTTGATTATTCATCCAGCCAGAGGGTTTCACTGTCACACCGTGTCACCCTGATCAAAGACAAAGCATTCATTTTCCTACCTACAGGGTTCATAACTTCTGCATGCTGCTTCCATCATCATTAGAGGGGTATTATAACCCTAGTGCACATCATCCAGGCTTCCAGCAGCAACTTATTTATTATTCTGGATCTTATATAGTTTGAGAGGAGGGCGCATTCACCTGTGGAGGACGATTTGGTGTATCTCCTTATTCCTCCGACAGAATCCTTGCATGTTGGGACTAGTCTCTTCACCATCATCTGATCTATATACTGGCATGTATATGCATTGATTCCTCCTATTTTATAGCATCTCAGTATTTTTCTAGGGCAAATATTTGCATGCAAAGTTTGGGGTTTGCTTTCCTATTTGATTAAGGAGCAAGTCTATTAGCCATCTACAGTATACACATAAACGGGAAAATATCAGTTTGGGATATTACGAAGATGAGCGCTCTGCAGAAACACACACTCTGAGGAAGACGCATGCTCCGCAACAGAGGCAGTGTGCTCTGCAGAGCTGCGAGCTCAACAAGCCATGACAGAGCATGCTCCGCAGAAGTGCACTCGACAGAAAGGAGAAACGCTCCAGAGGGATGCTCGGTGAACGAAGGTAGCGCGTCGGTTAAGACGTGCACTACAACAAAACAGAGGTATGCGCTAGGGAGGAGTAGCAGAAACGCTCCCATAAGTGTGTGCTCCGTGGACAAAGAAGACGCGCTCGGTAGAAGCGTGCTTCAACAAGAGAATGACGTGTGCTAGAGGAGGGATGCTTGCAGTAGCATGCCCGGAGGAATCACGCACCTGCAACAAGAAAGGAGGTGCACCAAGTGCACTAAGTGCACCAAAGGTTCCAAGTGCGCTAGAGTGCGCACCTAGAATAGAGGTGTGCTTGGAGGGTTTTTTAGACACCAAGGCAAGCACACCATGGATACTTTGATTGGAAGTGCTATGCACTTGCAAGCGGGCAGCTTTGCTTCTTGCGAGGGCGTTGTTGAAAGCGCTAAGTATAGAAGTGAGCTATTGAATAGACGAAAACTATCTAGAAAAGGGCACGCTCAGAGGTGAGGGCTCGCAGGAAGTCAACCTAGAGGAGCGTTAAGGAAGGAACGTGTCACAGCGCGCTCTGCAGATAACACAAGTTGCAGAAGAGGCACATCGGTTAGAGGTGTACTTCACCAGATAGAGGCACGCACTTCAGTAGGGTCACATCAATAGAAGACACGCCTATTGGAAGTGCGCGCCCATAGTGTTGATGACAGCGTGCAAGGGGAAGTACGCTTCGGCAAGAACAACACACGACGTGCCCAACAGACGGAGCGCTCAGAAGAACGTGTACATAGAGGCATGCGCCGCATCAAAGGCACTTAGAGTGCACTAAGAGAGTGTGCACTCCACAAGAGCACTTAGTGAACGAGCACCTTCGTAGAATAGAGAACGCCTGTCAGACAAGTGCGCTCGTTGAAGTGCTGGCAAACGGAAGCGCCCAGAGAAGGTGAGCTCAAGTAAGTTTTGGCAGAAGGTGCGGCAAATGAAACATTGGTGCACTTAGTGTGCTAAGTGTGCTAAGGTTGCTAAGAGGAAGTTGGTGACTAAGATGGCTTGAAAGCTCAAAGTGTGGTGCAGGTAGCAGCATCACTCAAACTTAGTGACAACGAAGTAAAAAATGGAGATGGCTGGAACAAGCTTATCAGAGGCGTTGGCTGAAACGTCCAAGTGTTTGCGAGAGATGGATGGTTTGTTGAAGATGGTGTTCCAAGCACATGTTGAAGGTAGATTGAAGAGTGCTGCCGTAGGGTCTTCACTCAGTGATACTATGTCATAGCATACTATGTCATAGCACCTTCGTTCATGGGATAGTAAAGAATACCCCTAATTTCACCAGATATTGATAAATACCTCCCAAGATACTTTTGTTGAGTCCCCCTTCCAATACACAGTTCAAATTAAAAAACCCTATTTTTACAAGATATTCCCTAATTTACTAGATACCCCTTTTTATATCCTTGCACTATCTATAAATCTCCCATACTCTAACTCCTCGCCCCCAATACCTACAATATATTGACCTTATTTTTGACAATTTTAAAAACCCCCTTTATGAATGAACGTGATAAGGTATTGGTCATTAAGGTAAATCGCCCGTGGGTGCTGCGACAGAAAACGCAGACTTCACCCACGATTTGGAAGACCAAGTAGTTGTGGAGGCACCTTACAACGAGGTTGGAAGGGCGCCAAGCATGATCACAACGAAGGTTTGGAGAAGACACTTGGTGCAGACGGCTCAAAAGTTGGAAAGAACGGAGGTATTTGCAAGCTCGCATGCGAAGATGACCCAGAACTTGGATTTTGGAGAAGGCACACTCCCGAAGCTTACTCAATGGCTTGATGACCAAGATAACCAAGGCATACTTAGTCCTAGAGATGGGAAAAACAACGAAGGTGATTCTCAACGAAGGTTTTTGTTGGAGCGAAGTCTAGTCGAAGTGGCCGAGGATGTCAAAACGAATGAAGTACCTTTGATAGGAGTAGCGAAGGATTGCATCAAGTATGTGTCCAAGGGACTTGCGAGACTTAGCCTGCGAGACAAGGTGACTTTGGGAGAACAACGGAAATCTATTAATTTTGAAGACATTGAGTTGGTGATGACTCCATGCAAGCTTGCGATGAGTCCTCAAGGAAACGAGGTGCAGCAAGGAATGGAAGTTGAAACATTGAGCTTGCTTATCTAAGAGAAGGATGATGGCAAGACTCAACCACTCTTTGATGGGGAGTTGGATGAATAGGTTTCATGGGAAGCCACAACATCATTTGAGAAGGCAATGAGGCTTTCTCTTGGCAAGTTTAAACGTGATGGATGGAAGCATCACTTTGGTTTTGATCTAGGTTGAAGAGATGAATGTGATGGCTCGCTGCACGTGATGAAGGCAATGAGAACAAAGGCACCTTGTGAAAGGTTTCCTTAGAAAAAATTTCGTCAAATAGTGCGAAAGCACGTAGACAGGGGTACGACAAATGAATTGTCTGAGTAAACGGACAATTCATGGCAGAAGCGGTTTTGACAAGAATCAACAGGTTGTGGAGTACGTTGAAACGTAGGGGAAACAAAGTTCAGAGATGATGAAGTTCATTCCTTCGAGTTGGACTGAGAGTTCGAATAGCTACCCAACTATTTTGGCTTTAGGGGCATGTAGCGAATGGAGGCTTTAGCATATTGGCATAGTACTGATGCATGAGTAGGTAGTAGGCACAACAGTTAACCCATGAGAGACTCTCAGCTGCGACAAACAGTTGTAGATTGTTCAGTAGCATCGGTCAGAGGCAACGATTGCAGTAGGTTCCTAAGGATAGCAGTTACTTAGGAGGATGGCAACAATTTTGAGTGGGGAAGGATGTCATGGCCTTGGGCCTCAATACACTTCAAGGTGCCTTCTTCCCACACCCAAGGGAGCCAAGTGCTCCTGCCCAAGTGAGCTGGCTTGGGTGCCCAACATGACGGTGCGCTTGGAGATGTTTAGTTGATGCGATGAGATGGGACTTGGCCAAATCGACAGACTCGCTAAGTGCGCTAGCATGGGGCGTGCTTACCATTAGGGGCGCACTCCCAACCGAAGCACCCACACTAGCCGACGGACCAAGGCTTGGAGAGTGGAGCGCTTAAGTGAAGACATGCTGGCAAGGAGCACCAGCACGCACCCTCGAGGAGCGCTAAGCGCCCTCATGGGAAAAGCGTTAAGGAATGGGCGCTCGATGAACTGATGACACGACTGATGGAGACAGGATTGGGCATGCCCACCCATCCCATGGAAGATGCGACAAGGAGGGATGCCAAAGGGCGTTGCGAATGACGGAGGATGATGCGCATGTGCGCTAAGAAGGGGAGTTGACGGGAGATCAACGGATCGACCGATAAAGACGCATGCGACATGAAATGGTTAAGTGGACCAAGGGGGCACTTGGAAAGCGCAACACTCCAATACGCCTTGAAGTGGGCCAAGGTGACGGATAGAGTGTGTCAGCAAGCGCGTGACTCTAGGAGTCAAGGCCCGCTCCCATATAAGTAAGTGCTCCCATCCAAACACAAAGGAATCCAATCAAGGAAGGAAGCAAGCAACGAAGTTGGCAAACAACAAACTTGGCCACAGGGCAGCATGAAGAGTAGTGACGAGATGCACTAAGTAGAGACGCTCTTCTATCTTTGTCTTATGACTTTGGCTTTGGGTGCGCTAGCTACAGTAAATGCTAGCGCTCAGACCTAGATACCCTGACGGGTTGGCTTATCTTGTCTTCTTTGTACTGTGGTGCGTTTTATCCTGCGAGGTGTGCACCGAGATAATTAGTCGTGTTAAGGGCACTCCCACTGTTTTAATATAAAAGCTTCTGGGGCTCTACGGTGTGGCAACCCCACCATTATTCTTGTGTTGTCTTTTGTTAAGTGTTGCTGGCATTAATTAAGTGTAGAAGATAACATAAACATAAATAAATCTAAGTGTTAAGTAAAACGCTTCCGCATAGTATAGTAGGCTTAGTTTGTTGGAGTGCGCTCAAGTTGATCACGCCCCTGAGTCGCTTCCAGGCAGTGCTGCACGTTGCAACATACCCTAGAGAAAGGTGGTGCGTGTTGTGGCCGTGAAACTACTAATTTACAATTGCTTTCAAGTCCCTAATAAGCTTTCCACACTATACTAATCATTTTCTCAATGATATAGTTCCACTTAAGCTTGTGATGAAGATCAACTCCAAGATATTTATGTGAAGTCACTTCCTCCGAGTTGTTGTTGTCATACATGAAATTAGCATAAATGGTCCTTTGAGATTTGATAATCATAACCTTTGTTTTGTTAGTGTTAAAATTTATACCCATACTAGAGCAAAAATCCTTGAGAATTTTAGTTGCTCGAGCTCATAAGGTTCCTCGCTAAAGAACAATATTATCAATGCAAAGAAGAAGGATGATGACTATACTAGCCCAAGTCATGTCAACACAACCCACGTCTTTCAAACAAGCCTCTAGCTTGTCAGTGTATATACCAAAAATAGACAAGGGATAGGGGACAACCTTGCTTGACTCCCTTGTTACAATTAATTTCTTCTGGCTAGCCCTTAGAATTCCTAAACTTAGCAATAACCTTCTCATACAACTTTATCGCATCAACTCTCAACTCGAAAATGACTTTTAGTTCTTCTAATCTATTTTCAAGGTTTGTTCTCAACACCGTGTCAAATATTTTTTTAAAGTCAACAAAGCAACACAGAAGATTTGTTTTATTATTATAATAGTCATCAACAACCACCATACCTCTAGGTGCACACAGGCATTTCCCTAGCACAGGGCACATGATAAGGGCTAGCTAAAGTTTGAACTTGTAAGGACGCAAAAAGTGCCTTTACAATACATGCTATTGCCACTTGGTATACACCCCAAGAGCTTCACTATTTGGAAATAATAATCTATTTTTACAACAACAACAAATTTATTCAAATCAAATATTTGAACACTAAAAAAACTAAACTATTTAAATATGAAACGTACATACCCTACCTCTCCAAAGTTGAACACAACCCATCTCTCTAAAGTTGAACACAACACCAAAAATTAAAAAAAATCTACTATTTAGGTCTAAATAGGTTGATTTTTTAGGTAAGATTTTGATAAAGTCTAGTCAAAAATTTAAAAAATCTAGGTTACATTTTGTAAAGTTTTGAAATTTTGAATGTCCCAAGCGTTTTTGATAATGTTGAATCCATTTTTACTATTAAAATTAGGATTAAAACATAATTACATTTTGATTTTGCAAATAAAAAATGTCAAATTCCATTAAAAAATAAAAAAATCTCCAAGCTTTTAAATAAAATCACTAATCACTACCAAATTAGTGAATAAGAGAATCTCCAAAACATTACTTGAGCAGCTTTCAACATTTTTGAATCACCGACCAATCTCCAAACCATTACCTGAGCAGCTTTTACCTGAGCAGCTTTCAACTTTTTATAATCACCGACCACCGGGAAAAATAAAATATTTTTTAATCAGCGTTTAATCACCGACCACGAAAAAATAGATGTAAACCACAACATCCAAAACATCATTTTCGCGCGCTTGCGTCTTTCATCCCTGCTTAATCCTTCATATCGCCTTAAAACTGTAGGACATTAACACTGTCCTATACAGAATGGCTATGTTTTGCTAAATGCGGTATTATATAATCTAGTTGTTATATTTTTGAGCATCTGAGTGGGTCTAACGGTTAAAAACATGTGTTATTTTTTTGGCAGTCACAGATTTAAAACCAGCGGAGATAGGGTTGTTTATTGACTAGTTGTGACAAGGCTTGAAGTCTCCACCCTTCTTGAGTCATAAGTTACTAATATATCTGACTTGCAGACTATTGAATATACTCTTGGGAAATTACTGTTACCATGACCTAAAAAATCTAATTATTATTTTTTATGTAATAATAATCATGTAATAATGATAATAATGGCAGATGTACGTGTTGGTCCCGCGTTAAAGCAGGTACAACGTATCACTCACAGGCGTTCCTGACAGTTAAAATCGCTTTTGAACTATTCAAATCAAGAATCCGATTTTATCCCAAAATAAGCCAGGCCCCCGTTTCCATTACACACAATCAGAATCGAAAATGGTTTTAATTGAATTGAGTTGGTCGTGCACTGTTCGTATTTTTTGTTTTTCATCCATAAACAGGGGAAAGAAATTGTGCCTTTATATACAATTGTCCGCAGTCATTCGGATCCATGAATTGCTTCATGATTCCGGTGCATTGCATCTGATTAAGCGAGCAAACTGTGAATCGGGATCATGAAGGATCAACAATCAGTAGATTATTATAATGCAGCCATGGCAAGGCTCGCTTCTGGAACTAGCAGGTCCCAAGGGAGGATAGCTAGGCTTCCCCCAAAGCGGGGAAACATAAAAAGGCAGATATTTGCTTCTATGGGCGCATCAATTCTCAAATCGCTCAAAAGAATGGGAACAACTTTTGCCAAAATCAGTCCGTCTTCCTGCAATACCTGCTGCCCTGAAAAGGTCTATCCCGAGGACCTGATACAGGGGCAGTGGGGGTGAATTACAGCCATGATTTGAAAACTTTTGTAGATATACATCACTTGTTTGGGTTATATTGTCAGTCTTTTATCTTCCTTTATAGCTCTTTACCCTGAGAATGGCGCAAGGCCTGCCCAGGCTTCAATGTATCTGAAGAATGGTTGTAATTAGAGTTTGAATGGCCTAACAGTGTTTACAGCTTGTAGGTCATAAGTTCGAATCTGAAGAGGTAGGGTGTTTACACGTTATAGGTCATGAGTTCGAATCCGAAAAGATAGGGTATGTGCAATTCTGAAGAGGACTAATCTCTTCTATGAAATTGATGACAAGTTGAGAATCGCAGGTAGGACGCATAATTTGAATGCTACCAGAACCCATAATTTGAAGACTTTTACTTGGATCGTTACCAATTATTGTGATGTAATGTTTTGTACTGATGATGTTTCTGCTCCAGGAATATGTATGAGGTGATAAAGAGTACCATGCTTTTTGTCTGTGGTACAGGCATGCTTGATTTCAAAAAAGAAAAAATGCAAATACACACAAAAAATTGCCATTGGCACCCCTAAAACTGTGTATGTATATGAGTTAATTGGTTATTTTTCACTTCAATCATCATACTATTTCTGGTTCTCAGTTTTTATTTTCAAAATTAAAATTAAATGCATACACTGACAAGCTTCTCAATCTGCTTCAGCGCTTTAAATTCAGCATCGTTTCAACTCTAAAAATCCCCAATAGTTTTCATGTTTTGTCTTTAAGGACTTGAACTTGACAAAATTCGTAGCAGGGCACTATCGCTTAATCTATTGCTCTAAAATATACATCAGTCAGTATTAAGAATAAAATCTGAAAATTGTATCATTGTTTTGGGAAACATTTGTTATCCCGGTTTTTTCTCTCGAAAACTGCGAACAAAGAAAAAACTTGATTCCTTTCATAATAGATTTTGCTTAACAGGAATGCCATGACTATAAGATTATAACATCTCACTTCATTCTTGTCTATGGTAACTTGCGTTGGAAAACAAATTTTAAAATAGCCGACACTGTCACTGAATCATAGTTAATACCACAGTTGTTCCGAATATGAGCTGCATATCTTTACGCATACTTGAGTTTATTTTTCAATTGAACTTGTCCTTGGCGGATGTAGTTGACAAGTTCCAGACCATCACTCCCACAGCTATGGAAATTTCTCCTCCCTCAACGTCACTAGCGGTCAGATGGTTTTACTTCTGCAAGTTTAAGTGAGAACTTACTTCTTAACCATATTGCAGGAAAGGGCTTCCATTTTTTCTTAACAATAAGATCCTGCCTTTTAATATTTCAGACAAAGAGATCTCAAATAACCCATTCAACTCTTGCAATTGCTTGGAAAGCACTTTCTGTGGCCAATTGTGTGATTGGGATCCTAGCCTTTAATATTTCAAACATTCAGATCCCAAATAACCCATTCAACTGTTGCAATTACTTGGAAAGCACTTTCTGTGGCCAATTGTGTGATTGGGATCCTTTGAATCAGAGAAAAAGGAATCATCACCTTTTGACTCTTTTAGAAGAATTCTTTCTTCATCTCTAATTCGTCCATCTCATGTGCTCTGTCTCCTTGAGTTTTCTCTGAACTGTGATTTCGATGATCAGAACTTCAAGGCTTCCTCAAAACCATAAATCCATCCATAGATGACTAGACTATCTCTGCAGCTTACTTTCCCATCATTCTGTTACTACCTATACCTAATCATTCTGTTCCCATCTATATCTACCATTGTTCTCAAATGAGCTTTTTCAGAAAACTGAAAAATCTGCATTATTGATGTCAGTCTTTCTATTATATTGAAAAGTTTATGAACTTCGACAGAGTTCATATCCAACAACTTAAGGATCTTAAGTTATATCAAATAACTTAAAAGAATTTGTGTATGGCCAATTTGGGTTGGAAATGGCAAATGTTTTTGGCATGATTTTGAAAAAATCTTATCATGATTTTCTAAAATCCATATTACAGCTCTTAAGTTTTAGAATTTTGGGTGTTTATTGAGTTTTTAAAAATACTATTTATACCATCAAAATACAGTAAAATTTTGATTTTACAAAATAAAAAAAATGCAAAATTCCTCGTAAAATGACTATTTTTTTAAAACTCCAATAAAAATTAATTATAATGATGTAAATTTATCTATGCCCTTACATAATAAGAAACTTGGACACAATACATATCCAACAACTCAAGGAACTTGTTATATAAGAAACTTGGACAATGCACATCCTCTGTGCTGTGCTGTGTCTGTGTCTTTCGGATCTCTGCATTTTCCCTATCTCTCCCTGGCTGCTTCGCAGTCTAAGATCCAACAGTGGGGGTAGAAACTGCGATTACTATTGTTGAGTTATGGTTTGTAACTACTTTCCCGTTGCTGCCATTGTTTTGTTTTCCACATCCAGGGCAAAGTAATATCCAAGATGGTCAAGCTTCTCTAAGAAACAGGGTTTTAACTTTTTAGCTTCGTCTTGGCAACCTAGGCAGAGCCTCTGTCTTTCCAGTCTAAATATGAGAGTCCTCCTTACTCCAGTGAAAGAAGAGGGTTCTCCTTCTTCCAGTAATGAAAATTTTAACCCATAAGGCTCTTTCAAGTGATTCAAACCCATGTTACATAGAGGTAATAATTCGAAATTTCAAACATATTTCAAACATAGAGGTGCTCCTTTGCGTCGCCTGTAAGAGACTTACTCGGCCAGAGAAATAACTACTATGCCTTCTCTGGATGAAAACCTCACTGACTAGTTTAAGCATAGAAGGAAGTTTTATTATTGGCCAGTGTTTTACATTTGGAAAATATGGTTATGCGGAAATCTTTGTATATTTGAAGATAAACGACTCGATATTGGATCAGTTTGGTACAGAATCATGGATTAGGTCTTTTTTTATCGAGGGGTTTAAAAAAAGAAGGGAAGGCCAAGGTTAACGGGCCTCTTGGGCATATTGGCTATCTTTATGTGTTCTTTGACGGAGCAACAGTAAATAACTTTGGTGGTGCTGGTTTCACTCTTGTACTTAATCAGTCTCATTTTTTCCTTTGTAAAATAGGATGTGGGCCCAGTACAAATAGTAAAGCTGAGCTATTAGCTCTTTGGGCAGTGCTGGTATTGGTAGCATCCATGGACGTGCCTCCTCTCTTTGTGGGGGTAGATTCCTCTGTGATTATTAATTGGACAAATTCAAAAGCAGCTCTTTCAGCTTTGAATTTGGATTTATGGTGTACAAAAATTACAGAAATCAAACATGCAACATGCTTTTATCTCCCTTGACTTTAGGCATGTCTACAAGGAGCACAATTTGAGTGCACTTAATATGAAGGCTGACCTTCTCTCTTTCTAGGAACTATTAGAAGGATAAATTATTGAGGAAGGCTTGATTAAGCTCTTTTAAGAGCTTTTATGTTTTTAGTGGCATACTCATTTTGGTTCTTTTGGAGTATGGGACTCTTTAGCTTGTCCTCTTGTATTAGCGGGGGATATAATATTGTTTTGATCCCCTTGGGGTGTGCTTGTTACCACCAGTGATGCCTCATGCCTCCTTGGATAAGTTGTCTTGGCTCATTATGTTCTCTATGTGGTTTTGCTCCTTCACCCATTCTTTGGGATTTTCACTCATGTCCCTCTCCTTGGGAGAGATCATGTTTTTTATCTCCCCTTATGTCGGAATGACATTATGTCATGACTTTGTTACTTGTTACCTTTGATTCATTTTGAATATCAAGGAACGACTATTTTTCTTCTAAAAAATAAATTTCAAACATATTTAAAATTTTCAAATTGAAGAACAATAAATATTGTAAAACTTTAATACTTATTTTATATAGGCAATTCAAAAATCCCCTTTTCAAAAATATTTAAAATTTTGAAATCACTTGATATTTATGAAGGGCAACAAATATTGTAACATTTCAAAAGAATATTTACATTTTGAACAACCTATCAATGTTTTGAATCCCAACATGTATAATCTCAATTATGAATGTACCTTCAACATTAGATGAGGGTGGATGTGAATCATGATCAAGATCAAGGTTCAACACCCACTACTTGCCCTAGGCATCTAAAGGCTAAAATCATCTTTATTCATGAAGATTCTTATCTACTCCCTAATACAATATACCCTTCCACAACATTAAATCTGTCACAGAATTTACACCGGCATAAGCTTATGACCATATTGGTGAATCCACCATTTTAAATGCTACTTGAATCCATTTCCTATTGGCATTATCAATCCTTGTTAATATGAGAATTAACATTGTAGTCATTATTGAGACTTGATGTGTTTAGATCTCACCCACGCCATAATATCATTCAATTTGTTATCTTTTCCTCCACTCATGGCTTTCCAAAACACCAAAACAATCAGTCATGGGTCATGAGTGTAAATTGTGATGGCATTGGAAACTTAATATTAAGATTAACTCCAAATATGTGGCTCAATCACCGTTTTGAAGAGAATACAATAGACATCAATTGATCCAAAGGAAATGAGGTCATCTATATTTGTTCATGTTCACATATTTTATCTCTCTAAAGGTCTCCCACATCTTGGTTCATAGGTATTTTGTTGCATTAGTAATGCTATGTTTCTATTTTTTATTAGCCATGACGCAGTTAAAGCATTGGTTTCTAATATTTGATTAAATTTGATCCAGGTGCCCAGGCGCACGATGGGGACAACAGTTCGATTAAATGAATCAAGTATTTTTATGGCGGAAGCATACTAAGAATGAGCAAAGCAGGAAATACACTACACACACAGAAACATGCATACACAAACAGAATGAAAGAATTCGAACCAATCTTTGTTATTTCATTATTGTTGTATTATGCTCAATACTCTGCCTGTATCTTACAATAGTATACATGTTTATATAGAGTGCTGAGAACGCTTGGGTTGTCTTCCCATTACATTAAGTTACAAGAAGTTGGAATGGTTCGGAAGTTCAACTGTTACAGACAAATGGAAGACAGAGAGATAATATGTCGTAGTCGTGTCGATCACTGGTGTAAATGATGCATCTTGAGGTGTTGAACTTGTCGAGGTTGTGTCAAGGTTCGGACTTGTTGAAGTCGATGTTGAACCTGTCAGAGTCGACAAACAATGCCAACTATTGGGTGGATAATTCCTCCTTCCTTAAGAAACAATGGTCCCCATTGTTTGCTTATTCAGACGAGGAAACTTATTGGTGAGTTCAGTAGTAGAGTACCACTTTCCTTGTCCTTGGAGTTGTCCGGATTTAGCCACTTGAAACAAGGGAATTATGTTCGTCCTTGTATGGCATATGCGTCATCCCACAATGGTGTCACACGGAACATGCTCCTGAACATCTGGATGGATGTCTTCGGGTTCTGTTGTCTATAAGTTGTTCTGTTCCAACAATGGTGCATGGTATGGTCATAATACATCCACATTAAATACTGGATGTAGACCCAAGCATGAAGGATTGTCGAGCTAAAAAAGGTTTTTTCCAATCTGCTTAAGGATACTATATGGACCATATCGCAAAGGATTCAACTTTCTGTATGGACCAGTAAAGCGTTCCTTCTTAAGATGCAACTAGACCTTATCCTTAACTTGAAATGAATGAGGAATACAATGCTTATCATGTCGGGCCTTAGCTTTTGCATTAGCTTGTTGCAACATTTCTTGTGCTTGTTTTTGGATGTTGTATATTTGATCTTGAAACTTCAAAGCTTTTTCAACTTCTCATCAGTCAGAGTCGATGTCGTTCAACTATGTTGATGAACTAATCAAGTTGATGGGCATTGAGGGTTGACATCCGTAACATATCTCGAATGGACTCTTTATCGTAGAGTTGTGTTGAGCACAATTGTAACTATGTTGTATGTATGGGAGACTTTCATCCCATGTCCGATGCTTGTGGTTGTACATGCAGAGCAGTTGTATTACCAAGCAATCCACAAATTACGTTCGTCTATCTATTTGAGGATGGAAAGCTGTTGACAAAGAGAGTCTTGTGTTGAGATGTTTCCAAAGAGTCTTCCAAATGATGCTAACAAATATAGCATCTCTGTCGGAAATGATAGTTTTCAAAAGGCCATAATGTTTCCAAACATGTTCGAAGAAGAGCTGAGCAGTTTGTTGTGCTGTCATGGTCTTCTTACATGGAATGAGAATATCCATCTTGGAAAATTTGTCGACTACTACTAATATTGTGTCATGCTAATGTTTGGTAGTACGATATACTGTCAAGTAATCCATATAAGTAGATTCCCATGGTCGACTAGGAACCAACAAAGGTGTATACAGTCCTTTTTGTCGATTCGGTGGTTTAGTAATGGAAGAAACCACACATGATCGAATGTACCTGCTAACATCATATTTAAGTGAAGGCCAATAAAATAATTTTGAAGGATGGAAAGGGTCTTTGGTACTCCAAAGTGTCCTACAGTCTTGTTGTAGTGTGTGTCCCAAATGAGCTTATGTCGGCACACAAAGTTGTCCAAGCTTGTTTAGCAAGGTATCTTTCAGGAAGTAGTCAGTAGTGGATGGCAAGTCAGTTTGAAGATGTCGATAAATTGTAGAAAAATCATAGTCTACCAAATACAATTGAGGCCAAGTAGTGGTGTCATAGCCCTGCATACTCATCACTGTAAAAGGTAGAGTAATGGGTGGTCAACTAAGTTAATCGGTTGTGGCATTGGATTTACCTTTCTGATACTTAATTACCAACTAAAATTGTTGCAGGTAATTAATCCACTTGAGTTGTCGAGTTGTTTGTAAGTTTAACTAGGACATGGCGAACTATAAGGGTTTGTCGTTAGTAAGGATGATCGTTTCCTTCCCAAGAATGTAATGTCTCCATTGGTTAAGAGATTACACAATGGCATACAGTTCATTTTCATACGTCGAATACCTTCTGACGGCGTCGTTGAAAGTTTTGGAATGAAAAGCAACTAGGTGACCAGACTGAGTGATCAATGTACCTAAAGCATAGTCCGATGCATCTGTCTCAATCTCAAAAGGATGATGCAAATCAGGTAACACAAGTAAGTCTGGTGGAGTACAAATCTTGTGTTTGAGTTGCTCAAAAGCTTGTTGTTGTGTTGATGTCCATTTGAAGACAGTTTTCCCATGTCCCTTAGTCAACTGATTCAAAGGCCAGGCTATGTGACTAAAGACGAGTATGAATCATCGATAAAAAATTGCCAAACCAAGAAACTTCTTAGTTCATGCATTTTTTGAGGAACGGGCCAATCTTTGAGGATTTGTACCTTTTCTAAATCGACGTGAATTCCTATAGAGTTGATTACATACACCAAATATTTGATGTTGTTCATCACAAATGAGCATTTGTCCATGTTCAAATAGAGTCAATGCCATCGAAGAGTGTCGAGCACTTGTCGAAACTGTTGGACATGTTCTTCCCATGATCGACTAAAAATCAAGATATCATCTAGGTATACAATGACACACTTGCTGATGAAAGTTCGAATAATGTCATCCATATATCGCATGAAGGTCATGGGTGCAATGGTTAAGCCGAAAGACATGACTACCCATTCAAACAAAATCCTTCCTTGGTTTTGAAAACACCTTTCCATACATCGGTGGGCTCAATCGGAGTTTGATGATATCCTAACTTGAGATTGAGCTTAGTAAAGAACTTAGCACCTTTTCAGGTAGTTGATGGATTCGTTTATCCTTGGAAGAGGGTATTTATTCTTTACCAAAATCTTGTTGAGAGCCCGATAGTCTATGCACATGTGTTGAGTCCCGTCTTTCTTTGGACCAAGGATGACTGGAATTCCACAAGCAGAAGAGCTGGGTTGAATGTGATCTTTGTTGATCAAATCTTGAATCTTTATGTGAATTTCTTCATTCTCGATAATGGATCTTCTGTAAATAGATGTGTTAGGTAATGAAGAACTAGGAACAAGTTCAATGGAGTATTTTACCTGGAAATGTAGAGGTACTCTGTCTGGCTCTTGAAATACGTTCTAGTACTCATCAAGAAGGTTTCTGATCTGCTATTTTTGTCGGGAGTTGCACTGGTCGATGAGTCGACTAGTTCCTGCAATCTTCCTGGGATGTTTAGGCTTAATCATGATCAATGCGAATTTCTGAGTATGATTGATGAGATTATTTGTCCGTTTGGCAGATACCATCGTAACCATTAATGTAGGTCTTCACTCTGGTATGCCATACCATTGGCCTCAGAATCACCTTCTGAGGCCGTGACTAATAACTTCCATGTCAATGACATAAGTAAGGTTTCTTAAACAGGGCGTCGACTACGGAAAGTGGTGCCACGTCACAGAGAACTTTATCTTCAAATGGATTAATGTAGTAGGTGAGTATGCATCGTCGAGTGATTCTTAGTTCCTATCCATCCTTTATCCAATTGATATTGTAAGGACAAGGACATGGACTGGTGACAAGACCTAGTTTCTTCACAAGATCTTCAGAAACAAATTTCTTCTGGCTACCATTATCCATTATCCACAATCATATGCAATGGATTTTTTTGAACCCATATCTGTTTATGGAACATGCAATCTCTTTCCTCCTCGTCGATGATAATCGAGGTTTTCAGAGTGGTCGATGTTGCTGTCAAAAGGGTCGATGCTTCTGTGTCAAATTCTACAATAGTTCCATCGGACAAGTCGGGGGTCGAAAATTTTTCCAAAAATGTTTTTTGAGCCTTGCGTTCAGACTTATCATGCCATGATGAATTGTGGTAATCACACCATTTCCCGGTAGGGGGTTGTTTGTTATGTTCCCTTTTGTCTTTCTAAGAGTGTTTTTCTCCATGGTCTGGCTTTGGCGGGGTCACCTGAGAAGGGTGTCTTGACTTGTCAAATTCGGCTGACGACTTCTTGTCGGATGTTCAACCTGTCGTCTTGGTCGCGAAGCATGATTTTCCTTTCTTCTTAGATTCAAGCTTATTGGGATAATGGAATGCTTATGTAAACGTACTGATAGTCAAAAACTCCATCTCTTGCTGAATGTATGGGGACAATCTGCTGATGTACTTCATAACAAGAAATTTCTCTTTTTCTTGAACGCCAAGTCTCGCCATGAGTAGATATAACTCGTTGGTGTAACTCTGCACAGACTGGTCTTTCCATTTCCTTAGTTGTTTCCACTTCTCATACTATTGTTCAATGTACTTGGGCACATATAACTCCTTCTAGATGATCTCGATAAATTTCTACTATGTGTTTGTGGGGTCTCCTTCTTTCTCTATCTTTATCGATAGATTCTCCCAACAATAGTGCACATTGGTCGACATATTTAAGGATGCAATGGTGATATTTTCAGCTTCTATGAGTTGATGAGTAATAGGATTCCAGTTGTTGTACCCAATTGTCTATGTATTCCACGTCAATATTTCCTTCTAGATTCGGTATGTCCAAGTTCATTTGCACTTTGAATGGAATCATTTTGTCAAATTTAGATCTCATTGAGGATCCTACTGAGTTTGAGGTGAATCACGTGAGAATCTCATTGAACTGGGCGAACATTTCAGTTTGTTGTCGAGCCAGTGCTTTCTCTATGAGTTTATCAGTCTTGTCATTTGCATGTCTGTTGCATGTTTTTTTGACCATCTTTGATCTAGTAGTGCGAGTAGATAAACAGTTTGAAGCCGAAGGTAGTGTCTGCTTGGATTCCTGAGTTTGCAAGCATGTTTGAACATGCATAAGTCAGGTAACCTCGATAGAAGTGTTTACACACAACTTAAGGACGAACAAGCTCTAAATCTGCTCTGATACCAATGATCTGGGTGCCCAGGTGCACAACGAGGACAACAGTTCGATTGAATGAATTGAGTACTATTATGGCTGTAGCATATTAAGAATGAGCAAAGAATGAAATATACTACACACACATAAACATATATATACACATAAAAAATGCAAGAATTTGAACCAATCTATGTTATTTCATTACTATTGTATTATGCTCAATACTCTTCCTGTATATTACAATAGTATACATGTTTATACAGAGTGTTGAGAACGCTTGGGTTGTCTGCTTGTTACGTTCAGTTACAAGAAGTTGGAACGGTTCGTAAGTTCAACCGCTATAGATGACTGGAAGACAGAGAGACAATCTGTCTTATTCGTGTCGATCGTCAGTGCCGACGATGCATGTCGAGGTGTTGAACATGTCGAGGTTGTGTGGAGGTTTTTACTTTTCGAAGTCGATGTTAAACCTGTCGGAGTCGACAAAAAATCCCAATTGTTGGGTGGATCAAAATTATTTTAGCACATTTGGTGTTGGCCTCTTAACAACTTAGTGTGACATCCTCACTATCGCAATAGATAATTAGTGGAAACAAAACAAATATTTTATACTTCAATGTAAATATATCAACTATCCATCAATCTGTTGTGGATTTGATCAAGTTCAATGTAAAGATACTACATAGTTTTGTTGTGTTTCAGATTATGTTTGAAATAAAAACCTCTATTAAATTCAATGAAATTTTAAAATTTGTATGTTCTTGATTAAGTTTAGATGTCAATCTACACAAAATCAACCTTGTCAACATTACAAAACTTGAAATTTGGATTACAATAATGAGGATTGTGATTTTGTTCATTCAATTATCTACAACACCAACCGCTCACTTATTTGTTTTCCAAGTTTACCATTCCCCTTTTCCTAATTGTAGGCATCTTTAACTATCACACTTTCAATTTCTTCTTATTGTTTCAAGCAACATTTATATTAGCATGACGAGACTTCACATGCCAAATATCTCGAGAATACCCCCTAGCTCTCGTTCTTCATCCCTCACACTCAAAATCTATAAGATATATTATTTGTAAAATTAATTCTTGTAACAACATTCTTTATAATTTGGCGTTCTTACGTAAGCAATAGAGAATTGAACATAAATGTTGTTATTAACAAATCTATGCATTAGGTATAATTACACTATAACATCCACTCTAACATGCATTTTTGAATGGTTTGAGTGAGAGTGAACATTCAATATTCACAATAAGAATAATCTATAGTATTGGTGGCCTTGATGAATAATTCCTTTTAACTCTCTGCTAGTATGGATCTTAAGAAGTACTTCCAAATGATAGGCATATGCGCTTGAATTATAAGTAATGGATGCAATTATGTTAGTTTTTGCATTTTCTTAGAGGCTTATAAAGCAAGTAGGTTCTCTTCATGGCTCATTTCGTGTTTTAATAGAAATGCCACTCCTCAACAAAGGCCTCAAAGTTCACTTTATTTTTTTATTTTCTTGTGAATTCTACAACAAACATTACAAATTAATATGCTTAAGAGTTTAAAGGATAATATTTTTTATAGTTAAACATTATTATGATATGCTATTAAAAAAAATCCTAGATGTGATCCCAAATCCTCAAATATCATATGAATACATGGAACAAATCCTATTTTATACGAGTGTCCAAAAAAATATTTGATTTTCACATAATCATTTTAATACTTTGAAATATTAAAAAAACAATAATAACTTCTTTATTTATAAAATTTAAACATTTTAGAAATATATAATCTATCGAATGTTACAATTTAAATTTAAAAATATACTTATATTAATTTCTTTCAAATCATACTTAATTTATTTGTTCATTTCTTAATTTCTAACATTCCCAGGAAAATATTTATTAATATATACACAAATTTACTCTTGTTCATTACTTTTACCATTTTTCGTCATAAAATAATTAAATAAATATACAAGGCCGAGAATAGCTATACATATTTTACTACTTCTCCCCTTTTTAACAAGGAGGTCTATTTTATTACTCCTCCCCTTTTATCAAGGAGGCCAATAAAAAAAATTGGCGAATATTTTTAGGACTTTAACAATGATGAAGTGATATTGACTCACTATCTATAATCTATGATATAATATTAATATTTAATTAATAATATACAGTAAAAAATAACAAGGAGGTGAATAAAAAAATCTAGTGAATATTTTAACAAAGAGGTCAACAAATAAATTGGTGAATATTTTTAGAACTTTAACAATGATGAAGTGATATTGACTCTCTATCTATAATATAATCAATATTTAATTATTAATATACAGTAAAAAATAACAAGGAGGCTAATAAAAAATCTAGTGAATATTTTTAGGACTTTCACAATGGTAAATTGATATTGACTCTTTATCTATAATATAATATAATATTAATATTTAATTATTAATAATAAAAATATTACAATAGGATGAAAAATAAATGAATTTTGGAAAAAGGTTTTATAAACTTTAGAGATGGAATATTATCATGTTTAAGGATTGCATGAAAAAGTTGTTTGAGATTTTAAAATAAAGTTTACTTTTATTATGATATCATCGAATTATTTAACTAATGAAAAAATGTTTATGATTTTCTTTTTTAACCACGAGTAGAAATTATAAACAACTAACAATTGAATTTTTTTAATAAAAAGTTGTTTACAATGATTTTGGTGATTATATTGAAAGTGTTAAAAAAACTTATAATATAAGTAACATTAGAGATCTAATCCCAAACCAAATGTGAATGTGCCATTATATTTAATTTTATACTTGTGTTTTACGAATCTATTACAGAACATGGCTTCCTCTTTGTCAATCTATTACAAAAGTTTCCAAAAGATAAAAATGTTGAAATAGCGATGAGAGTTTTTTTCCTTTGATAAAAAGGGCAATTGTATTTATATTATAAGACAATCACATTTTTTTTAAGGCTTATAAGGTTTTTCACAATATAGAGTTTGTTTTTGTCTTTATATTTATATTATAAGACAATCATATTTTTTAAAGGTTTATAAGGTTTTTCACAATATATAGTTTGTTTTTGTCTTTACATCAAGAATGGATCACTTTTCATTTTCTTCATTTATATGCATTATGTTCATATGGATAGTCTTCATATATTGTAAGCTATTGTATATAAATAATAAACAAAAATAAAAAAATATTTTATGAAGAGGAGTTGTTGAAATATTTAGATGTGTATTATGAAAAGTGTTGTAGTTTAATGGAACAAGGTCATTCATTCCACGTGAGGTCACGGGTCATACTCCATGAAAGTGTCATCCACATGTTTCCATGTATGCCAAAGCTTGTCACCAACCTGTAGACTATATTTGGATAAGTGATCAGCCATATTCATCTCTCAAAATACATGTTTAAAAGGTATCTCCCTGAACATGTGTACAATATGTGCAACTTCCTCATAGATAGGCCTCAAGGTGAAATTTTTTGGAGGTCTTCTCAGATGTAACCAATCAATCACCAATTTTGAATCTCCAAAAATCTGTATTATACCAACCCGCTTTGAAGAAGCCAAGAGCAAGACAGTTTGACAACCATTAACCCTACTCTATTATTCGTATTGATACGTAAACTGGTAGAAAAAACTAATCCTTTCTTTTTTTGATAAAAATAAAATACCCAGTACACCTCTTGTAGTTGGTTGGCCCTGAGAGGCACCATCGAAGTATGCCCAACAATACGATTTTCCAATGGTTTATAGTGCAATGCTTCTGACAATGAGAGGATAATCATGCTAGGGAAAGGCTTGAGTATGGCCAAACCATTAGATACCACAATAGATGGAGCAATACTTTTGTCCTAGAAGATGGCCAAATTCTTGGCTAACCATATGCCCCACATAAAAATCAGTGGCAAAGCTTTGTAATCATTAAATGTTGGTTCATAATCCATTTGTGGAAAGCACCTTGTAGACTCAGGCCTTCTGATACAAAAGGGTATACCTTCAATCATAGATGCCTATTCCCACATCTTGAGAAAGAATGGGCAAGAAATGAATAAATGGGGAATAGTTTCATTGTTCCTTTTGCACAAGGGACATCTACCTGGTCCATTGTTGATTTTTTTATTAGTATATATCCCATATTGGGACCTTTTCCATTAAGGCTAACCAAATAAATATTTTTGTTTTTAAAGCGCAATGCAATTTCCATATCTTGGAACCCCACTAAGAAGGATCAACCCTGTCTTCTTCCTCTCTAAGGAGTTGATATCCCATTCTAGGACAATAATCTCCACCTTCTAGATTTCTTGACCGAAATATCTTATCAGGTCTGTCCTATAGTATAAGATGCTTGGTATGAAGGTCATTAATATATTTGTTCCACATCTCAACGTTCTCATTCTCCAGACCCATAACATTTGCAGGAATTCAAGCTTGTTGATAAGGCATGGTATATGAGCATCTCCATCTGGTGCAAAAACATGTATCCATGTTCCTAAACATATTCAACCATTTCCATAAGTAATCAATATTCGCTAGTACATCTCACCCATGGATCTTAGCCTAATCTCATTCTATCTCCATCACCAATACCCCACACACTCCAATCTCCTATAACATGGAAAGATTGTAGAATAAACTTCCACATCACATAAACATTTCTTGCATATTTTTGAGCGGTTTTAATTCATTCTTCTACATACAGAGGGTGTGTGTATGTTTGTTTGGCTACCTAAACCCATAATCCTTTACCTTGTATGATTCTCTATATACCTTTGGCAACCAAAGATTTGACAAAGAGGTTTGGGTGTTTTAGACCCCATCCTCCTAAACCTTAGGGATGGATATCTTATCCCAAGAAACCCAGTGAAAAGTATGCTCCTTTGAACAAATAGTGATTAGAATTATTATTGGTAAATGTCAAGTTACTATTTTTAAAGAAATAGAAAGGCAAAGCAAAACAATGTGATATTCAACTTTTGATTTTCTTTTTTAAATAGAAAATATTCTTAATTAATAGAAAATCATAATGTTTATTCTATTAAATTTGGATTAATAAGATCAAATTTAGATTAAAAAGCTATGAATTTTGATTCTAAAAGTGTCAATACGAAAATTGGGTTATAAAAGTGGTAATAGTGCAACTTAAAAGTGCTATTTTTTTATTCCAAACGTGAGAATTTTGAATCTTAAAAGAGCCATTTTCAATTTAAAAAGTTTGATCTTTTATTTCAAAAATGTGCTTTTTTTTATTCTAAAAGTGTACATTTTTTTAATTTCAAAACTAGGATTTTTTATTCCAAAAATATTAATTTTGAAATACAAATGTGTTGAATTCACTCTAAATATACGAATTAAAACTAAAAAAGTATCCATAACTAATAGAAACGATGTGTATATTTAGATTTTTTTGTTAATGTGTATATAATATATAAATTTAAAATTATTTTACATTTTTTAAACCTCCATTCCTTTTACCCAATAGCATCCAAACTATATCTATTATGGTAAAAGTATTATTAAATTTCAAACGTATATATAAATGCCCCTTTTGTTATTCCAAGTCCAATTAGTCTATCTAGCAATTTGAACAAAAGTTTATATGTACATGTGCACCACCAATATTAGGACCTCTTAATGTGTTTATATTATCTAAATCAAAGATTGATTTACCATTCTTAAACTTTCATTCTTTGTACCCAATAAATCATTTAGAAAATAAGGTGTTTTTTTTAATTTTTTTTTGTTTTTTTTTTTTCAGTCGAAAAGAACAATTCCTTGGTATTCAATTGAATCAAAAGAACCTTTTACATCTTTAGTTAATAAGTTTAGCAAACAAACTATATCTATTATGGTCGAAGTAATGGAAAATATCAAACATATTCATTATTCCAAGTCCAATTAGTCTATCAATAAAGTAGAGTCAAATTTTATATAAACCACCGTGCCACCAATATTGGACCTCTAAACATAAGACTTATATGTCGTCGTTTATTGGGCTATATAGAGTACCTTTGGGAATTGTATTTGAATTAAAAAAATGGAATCGAAAAGATAAATAGTTTTTGAAGATTTATTGATTGATATAAAAAATGTTATATTAATGATATGAAAATGTTGGAAATTATTTACATAATGCATTTGAAAGAGATTGAAATTGAAAGTTATCAACTTATAAGATATCAACACTATAATATATTGAGATTTATATGTTTTCATAAAATAAATTTAATAACAATATAAAAACAATAATATATAAAAGAATAAATTTTAAAATCATATCAATTTTCTCATATATAAAAATGGTATTTATAAATACAATCATACAACATAATTATTGAGGAAGGATAAATTAGACAATCATACTTATTCACCTTGACAACAACATTTAACATAGGAAATATTTGCAATTGATATTCAATATATTTACTTGAAGCAATATTATTAATTAAAATAATTCAACTTACAGCATAAATTCAAATATCCTCGAACGAATATTTTTGAACATATTTGAATCAACAATCAAACTTGAAAATTTGGTCTTAATTTCAGTTAGAAAGGCATATATTCATTCAATCCTTCCATGATGAAAAGCTTTAAAAAATTACGTTTCAATTAACAACAATAAATTAACTATACACTTGATAAAAATATGCTAAATAAAATATTACATTTCCAATCAAATTTATGCCTAGGGAAGAAATTTACGTGGATCATAACAAATTACCAGTATCCAATCCAAAAGTTTGATTGATTGTACCCAAAGAAACTAGGTGTTCTTAGAGTCTAGGATAGGAAAGATCTTAACCCGAATTCACTATGCAACCATAGATTTGTACCAGTTTCTTTATCCCTCTCATTGTGTAATAATAGATTTTAGATTAATATGGATCTAGACACAACCCCTTGATGTTGAGAAGTATTAGTGCTACTTTATTATGCTTCTTGCACTTGCACTATTTAAGCCTCATATATGTAGTCAATACAAATATCACAAATGCATATGACCAATGCTTAGTGACTTTTATTTTCACTTATGTTGATTTTCAAGATAGACCATATACTAGAGGGAATGATGCCCTCATAGTTGCATTATGTATTCATAATGTATCAAAGGAAATGAATATGTAGATTAATGTTATTATAGAACCAAACCCCCCGACATTTGTCCATGTCCCCTCTTTTCCTACCTAACACATGTTTTGATCGAGAAACATATAAGAAAATACATATTAATACTATTGTATATATACATTCCATGTATATCTACCCACAAATCAATGTGTCATATTGTGTAGGATGACCTTGAATGTTTGTAGAAACATATATGCAATGAATGGTGGTTGTGAACCTGGCCCACCCCAAGGGGCTCAACCATGGCCCTGAAGGGAATGATGCCCTCAAAATTGCATTGCATATTTTGAATACAATGGAGGAAATAAATCCATATATTGATGCTATTATAGAACCAAAACCCTCAACATTTTTCTATGTCCTCTCCTTTCCATCTTGGTACATGTTTTAACCAAGTAGCATCTAAGAAACTAGATATTGATATCGATGTATATCTATGTTAGATTTATATCTACACACATATTGATGTGTCCTCTTGTGTAAGATGAACTCGAGGGTTTGGGGAAAATCATATGAAATAAATGGTGACCATGACAATGGTTTCCCCTAAGGGGCTCAACCATGTTTTTAATCGCATCAATGAACTCTAGGGTTTGGGGAAACACAAATGACATGAATTGTGGTTACGACCATGGTCATCCCGAAAGGGGATAAACCATGGCTGTGAAGGGAATGTTTCCCTAAGAAATACATTGCATATTCTAAATTCTTCAAAGGAAATAATTCCATAGATAAAGACTATTATAGAACCAAAACCTTTGATATTTTTCCATGTCCTCTCTTTGCCTACACGACACACGTTTTGACTGAGAAACATATAAGAATTTAGAAACTACATATTAATACGAGTGTATATATACATTACATGTCTGTCTACCCACAAATTGATGTTTCCTATTTAGTAAGATGATCTCGAGGATTTGTGGAAACACATATGAAATGAATGGAAGTTCTAGCCATGGATATTGGCCATGGATATTGACCATGTCGATGAAATTGAGGTTTTAGGGAAACAAAAATGAATGGTTCCCTTATAATTGCATTGGATATTCTAAATACATTGGAGGAAATCAACCTTTACATTGATGCTATTATACAACAAAAAATATCAACATTTTCCCATGTCCTCTATTTTCATGTTAGGCACATGTTTTGATCAAGAAACATCTAAGAAGACACATATTAACATTGGTGTATATATGCATTACATTTGTATATACACACAAATTGATGTGTCCTATTGTGTAAGATGAACTTGAGGGTTTATGGAAACACACAAAAAATGAATGACGATAGTGACCTTGGGTCTGTACATGATTATGACCGTGTCGATGAGCTCAAGGGTTTGGGGAAAACGCATACCAAATGAATAGCGTTTGTGGCCATGGGCAACCCAAGGGGATCAACCATATTTACAGAGATAATGATTCCATCATAATTGTATTACATATTTTGAAAGCATCAGAAGAAATCAATTCATAGATTAATGATATTATTTATATAACCAAAGCCCTTGGCATTTTTCCATGTCCTCTCTTTTCCTTCTTAACACATGTTTTGATCGAGCAACATCTAAGAAACTACACATTAATATTTGTTGTAAAGGAAAGTATCCTATGGCTAGGGTTTAAGAGGCCATCAATGTACTGGAGTTGAAAGGTGGACGTAAATGGTTTTGCAAGCAAATGTAAACAAGATTCGGAGATTAGAATGGTTCATACCTTAGACAAATGAAGGTTGATCCAAGCAACCCTTCAATCCTCTTCTTGCTCCGCTTGCTCCTCTTGCTCCAAGAGACTTGCAAAACGAATTATACCTTCCTCAAACCAACATTACCACATATAAATTAATGATAATCAAAGCAATATGAGAAACTATTATGATTAACATAAACATCTGATCACAAACAGAAATTCAATCACATATTGAACAATGATTTGGGAAGAAGAAGGACATCACATCTTTATTAATCTTGAAAACAAGTACAACTATACCTTCTCTCCAAGTTCGGCACCTCACGAAACCTTGATTTGGTTCTGCTGCTTCTCTTCTCCAAGGAACTCAGCCTCCAAGCTCTGCAACACAAGGATAATGCTTCTAGAGCAAAGGTGTGGGCAAAGAGAGCTCCAATTCCTCCAGCATAACAATGCAAAGATTCAAGTTNTTATATGCTTAAGGAAGAGTTAGGGGTGAAGACAAAGTAGTTACAACTGAAGGAGTCAGTTGCATAACTACCCAAACTACCCGAAATTCAAAAGACATGTTTTTTTGACATTTTCAGGAGGCGTACGCGGGTTGCAGAAACAACAGTTGCATACACGAGGAGGCATATGTGGGTTGCCAATATAGAAAGTCACGTATATAAGGCGTACATGACTATTATATATAGCAATTCACGTACGTACATGGTTTTGCCTTAAGGAAAGTCGTGTACACATGAAAAACTCATTTTGAGGGTATTTCTGGGCATTTTTAGACTTTGGTGTCTTCTGGAAAGTTTTAGCTAACTAAAATATATTTCCAACAGTGTAGAGATGAGGTCAAATGGAGTTATATAACTCAAGATATGGGTCCTCCAAGTTAGGTGTTTTTTCAATGACTTTCAATGACTTTTCTAAAGTGTCATCATGGAAGTGTCGACATGCGACGAAATCATGGGAAAGTGGTCACAAGAAGAGATGTGTCATTTTGAGCTATAACAATATTGGTGTATATATAAATTACATTTATATCTACCCACAAATTGATATGTCCTCTTCTGTAAGATGAAATCAAGGGATTGGGGAAACATAAATGAAATAAATGGTGAATGCATCCATAAATGACACCAAGGGCCTTGGCCATGGCCATAACTGTGTCAATGAATTCTATGGTTTGGGGAAACATAGTGTCATGCCCCTTCTCAGGGACAACTAAATCCAATATGCACATACGTATAAACACAAGACAAATATGAAATTATAAAGAGAAAAAATATTTTCTTTTATTTTGACACATAAAACATATAATAGATCTATAGAACCAACTGATCCAAACATTCAATGTTTAAAATTAATTCAATACCTTTCTAAAGAAAAATTAAAAGAAAAATCAAATACTATAAATACTTGTCAAATTGCTAGTTGTTGAAAGTTGAGGGTGAGGCCAAAGGTCAATGTTGCTGCCAAATCCACCATAAGATTAGTCTTGAAGATTGCCAATTTATTTCGATCCACCAATTTTCTCCCTACGATACCTTGGAGTACTCTTCTTCCTCTAGGACCCCTGAGCTACAATGGGGCTGACCATACTCTGCTAGCCAATGAACTATTATACCAAACTCTCTACTAACGGGAACTCCCATCCCCACTTGTATCATAGTGAACCATTAACACACCCTGCAACAGTCACCTTGACAAGATCCACAACCCAAGCTGCTTCCAAAAACTCTCCATAATGGAAATATGTCTCAAGATATTCCCTCCTTTCTTTTATAGTAACCAACTAGCTTTATTTTTCTTCCCCTCTTTTTTATTTTTTATTTTATTATCATCATATATAATGTTTATCTTATTTTATTATTATTTATAATGTTTATCTTCTTGTTTCTATTTCTAATGTTTATCTTATTATTTTTTTTTCCTTGGAAAAAATTTGGACCATTTCTCGATTTGTGCGTGTCATCCTTGCGCAAGGGCCATGCTAATATTCTCTGTATCGTTCCAATTTTATCGGATGTCTCCGAAGAGACTATGTTTATCTTATTATTACTATTACTATTATTATTATTAATATTTATCTTCTTGTTTTGATTTATAATGTTTATCTTGTGGTTATTGTTATGATTTTTATTTCATTTTTAATGTTTATCTTGTTGTTGTTGTTGTTATAATTATTATAATTAATAGTTTGTGATACTTCCTTTGATTAATTCATTTTTAGTTAACATTTTATTAATTATTATTTCCCTTTCCCAATTATGAGTTAATTAGTTAATTAGACACCACATTATCATCACAATCAAGGATATTAAGGCACCATGCTTCCCACATCCCTTCAGATATTCCCTTAGGTGGGGAGATGGTACGTCGATTGAGATGTTGTTAACTCAACGTGCCTACCTTGTTAAGGGACTAGTGACTCCTGGGGAATAAGGCCGAGTCCTTATTGCGACCCCCAACCATATTCCTTGTGAGGGACCGAACTATGGAATACCCTCATGAAAACATGCAACTTATGATTCAAATCCTCACTCGCTCTAATCAAAATCATCACATGGACATTGTCTAGATTTATCTTATATTAGGTTCAACCCCATCCCTTTGTGTGGATCGATTGGAAATCACATCCGATACCTGCAAAACACCATGTGCATCAAATTTTATAAATGAAGGTTTCAAATAAAACATAATCACAACTTGACATCACTTGTGAACGTATTTGACTCATTATGAGTCCATGCACATCACATGCATCAAATTGTTTTCCAAGATTTCCACATAATCACATTTATATACTAGGTTGTCAATATATGTTACTGATTTGTGACTCATTCCGAGTCCATGGCATATCGATGCCTATTTGCGTCACATGTACCTGCTCTACATGTCACACTCAATAAATCATCAGAGTACACAATATATATAAGTTTTTAAGCAATAATGAACATTTTGACATTGCACATTCATTCAATCATATCGAATCACGATAAAATCATATAACATGTGAAGCATCTCAAAATCATAATAGAGGCACATAACATTTGATCAACATTAATCATATCATGATCATGTGAGTTGTTTATCTATGTCAACACCATATCATAACCATTAGTGAAATCATAACATGATCATCATCATAACATAATCATATAGAATCATCATCAATAGCACATAGATAGCAACATGTACTAGTATCACACACATATTTGGATCATCCCAAACCGAATGTCATCAAAATAAAGAATCACACAGTCTAAATCTAAGCCACCAATAACGGGGTCATTCATAGCTGAATTCCCCCAAAGAATAAGTCAAAATCATATCCATGGTCTATAACCAAAGTCTATAATCTATCACAAAAATGGGGTAGTACATACACCCCCACTTTAGGAAACTTCACCTCAAAGTTCTAAAATAAGTATGGATACTATCTACGCATCTCCAATGCATACTCCTAGGTTTTAGTGCTAGATTATGGCTATCCCACTGAACCTAATCTTATTTGACTAATTGAAATTGAACCTGTTGAGTTGGTTACTCCACATTATGAATCGGCTCAGCCACTAAGGCTCCATACAAATTACTGAAGTCGACAACTTGAGATGGATCTGACATATAATGCCACATATAACTCAATAATGATGGAAATTCGAGACATTAAGAACCCGGTTCCAATCATTCATTAATCTCAAACGGTCCCTCAAACCGTGGTGATAGATCCCCCCCTTGGACACATTAATGGAACTCTTCTACAACCTCACTCACAAGTGCTTCTTTTCCATCTAATGCACATTAACATAACCTTTAGGTGGTCTTTGGCCTCTTTTATCCATGCCCGAATGAATTTCATCTCCTCATCCATCTCTCGGATCATATTTGGACCCACAAATATACTATAACTCATGTCACGAGTCTAGCTACATGTGGGTTACATACTCCCCCTCTTCAGGGAACTTTGCCTCGAAGTTAATTTTTATCGTAGATTAATGTTATTTTCACTTTTTTTTTTCATATTCAGGTATTCATTCCATTCTATATTAATTTTATCAAATGATCATGTCCATAAGCATTAGATATGCTGTCATCATTGAATTTTTGTTTCATCCCACAATTCCATCACATTCTCGATATTTCAATAGGAATTTTTACATAATATAACCCAATAATACTTCTAAGTAAGTGTCAATACTGACTTAGATTTGCATCACCTACTAGTCATCCACAAGGACCCGAAATATCCAATTAACTACAAGATAGATCATGTTAATAGTAATACAAATAGGTAACCTATCAACTTTTGTTGTTTTGATGCAAAGTTTTCACTAATGCCTAGATCTCATGATTGTAATAACCATACTTTCGATTTATAAATTATTATTACATCATAATTGTCAAGAACTCTTATAGAGACTAATCTACCAAATGAGTACAAAACCCATTATATAGTCGCTACTCAAGATACAATTTCAATCCATACCAATCTTTCATAAGGTTAAAAACCATTTTTACCAGTTAGAGCAATCTTTCAAAACGTTAAACATTGCTTGAATAATGGAATCGACAGTTCCAAACATTAGAGGAAATTTAAACTCAAAATGGGCCTCTTAAAAAAATTAATAAAATAATAGTTAAAATAATAAAATAATATTTATTAATTTTGGAGGAAGAAAAGAAAAAAAAACTACTTTTTTGTTTGTATTTTTGACATATCTCCCCGTGTTTTTACTCAAATTTTGATCGGGAGAGCTCATTGGATGTGGAATTAAATTTTGCATCCAACGAGTACCCACTCGGCATACTTTTTCCTTGTGATCTCGTTACTTCAGCATAATTTCAGTGTATTTGCAAAAATTAGAAGTACGCATTTTATCCTTCTTGAGAAGTAATAATCACGTTTTTCATGTATTTCTTGTTTTTTGGGTAGTGAGATCTATCAAAAGTATGCCGAGTGGGTACTCGTTGGATGTGGAATTTAATTCCACATCCAACGAGCTCTCCCGGTCGAAATTTGAGTAAAAACACGGGGAGATATGTCGAAAATACAAACAAAAAAGTAGTTTTTTTATGATACCTATCCCCAAATTTATATTAAAAAAGTGTTTAAAATCTATATGGTATTTCAAATTTAAAGAAATTTCATTGGCTAACACATGATATGGAATTTTAATTAGAGTTAAAAGGCCCATTTTGAGTTGAAATTTCCTCTAATGATAATTTCTCCATAATGAAATTACATATCTAGATTTTAGGGTCATAGATTTGCAGTTTGATAATATATACATACTCACGGGAAATACTGTGGATACACATTGAAAGATTAGAACTAGTGCATATGTATTTAGAACTTCATAAATTGATATTACATGTATTGTAATATAGATTCTTATTAACCTTTGCATGCAAGTCTTCAGGAACATATCTATATAAGAATTTTATGTAAGTAAAAATAGCTAGTGTAAATATACCTTTAAAAATTCCATCAACAAATGCAAAAAGATTCCTAAGAATAGGCTCGAGAGACCTAAGTATTTTTTTTCATAATTGAATCGATTTATCAAAATAATTTTTTAATAGCTTAATCAACGGATATAAATCTATTCTTAACATTACTTTCAACACACCTTGATGAATTGAAAGAATTCACATATCTATGACATATACATTCATCATAGACTCAGGAAGACGTGAGAATCCACAATAGTATAAAACAATAGATCCATACCAATCAACCGATTGTGATTCATGATTCAAATTTATGATGATTGCGCACCTAAGGGTCATTCCATGCATTCAAAACAACATCTTATTTACATCCAAGATTCATTGCACGTAGTCAGGCTCCACAACAGATTTATATCTAATATATATTTTCCAATGCACCAAAACTTTCACACACACACACACATATATATTCACCAATTCACAAAGATTGTATTAAAATATATCAAGAACAATAACTATAATTTCTTTTAAGGGGTGGTAGGTTCTTCAATATAGATGTAGCTTATACCGAACCAAAGATCTAGGGAATCAAATATCATAAATTAAATATCAAAGCTTTGATCTTTAATGTTGCAGGTTTGGTTCTCCTCAACATAAAAAAGTCTAAACATCCATAATCAAAGATTTTTTTTAAAGAAAATCATATAACCGCGAGGAAGTAATTGTAAACATTAACACTCAAGTTTAAAGTTATTATTCTCATACAAACACACAACCCATATAAGTATAGAGAGCACACCTCTGAGCGTTGAACCCTACTTTGATACTATATGTCATGCCCCTTCTTGAGTCTAGATAAATCCAATATGGATATACATATAAACACAAGGCTATATGTCATTCCCTTTCTCAAGGCTAGCTAAATCCAATTTGCACATACATATAAACACAAGATATATTTGAAATTATAAAGAGAAAGATTTATTTTATTTTCTTTTGACACATAAAACATATAACATATCTATAGAACCAACACATACAAACACTCAACATTTAAAATTAATCCAATTCCTTTCTAAATCACAATTAATAACAAAACCAAATACTATAAATACTTGTCAAAACACTAGTTGTTGAAGGTTGAGGGTGAGGCCGCAGATTGATGGCCAAATCCACCACAAGCTTAGTCTTCAAGATTGCCATTCTAGTTTGATCCACTGGTTTCCTCTCTACCATACCCTAAAGTACTATTCGCTGTGATGGGGTTCATGCTATTTTGCTAGCCAATGGACTATTATATTACACTCTCTGTTGAGGGGGACTCCCATCCCCACTTGTATCATAAACACATTGTACAGCTTAACTAGAATTTTATATTCTAAATAAGAACTCTAGTTGTTTCAATTCGATTCAGGGGTTTCTATAGTGAGTTTCTCATGGGAAGTTTCCCCATGGGGTGGATCCCTTGGCTATAGAGGGGTGGTGACTCGATTATGAGAATTGATTTGTCCCCTCCATTGTCAAAATTTCATCATTTTTAAAATTTTGAATTGTATTTTTTGTGATGATTATGATGATGATTAACATTCATTGAGACCAACTTTGGTCTATCGGACCTTAAGAAGATTAATACTTGGTTTACTTTAAAATCTTGTTCATGTGCTCAAAAAGCTTGCGAAGAAGCTTTCTAAGATCACTATAGTTTTGGCTATTTAGGAGGTTATAAAGGTTTTCATTGTAGCAAATACTATGAAACTCAAATCTAATGTGGATGTAAGTAAGGCAATCTAAGAGAAAGTGATTTTCATCGTCAACACTCATAGACTCACACAGATGGAAAACCCTTTCTTCCCATGGAGTTTTAGGAATAGACCAACACCCTGTTTCACTATGGAGTTCATGCGAGTTCGTTCTAATCTTGGTTATATTAATTTTCTTTTGTGAGCTTGTTACCACCGAGAGATACTTCTGATCTTCCAAGTTAGGATTAATGTTCTCCTTATAGTATCTTAATTTTCTCTTAACCACTAAATTTTCCTCACACTAGAATTTCTCTTTAAACTTAGAAGTAATAATATTTTTGACATTATCAATGTTTTGCAAAATGTTGTTTTCATTAATGCCCCAATGGTTTGAGAAAGCCATGGTATATTTACACCAACACCTCTTGAGGCGTAGTTGGTTTTGAATTGAGTTTCAATCAATTTTAGGAAGTCTCTCATTTTCCATGTTATTTATCTTATGCTTGTACATTAGTTACCTATTCATAGCCATGCTCTCGATGGGGGAAATACCCACTTCTACGAGGAGAATAGATAAGGCGTATTGCTTTTAATTTCGAGGTTATAAGTTATAAACCGCTTCTAGATTTGCTCAATCTTCCTCCAATATTCTCTAGAAATGTTGTACCCCCATACTTCAAAACTATAAAATATAACAGGGATGACAAGAGTTTCAAAGAGGAACTTCTTTTTATCCCACATGACCAGATTGGTTGGTTTATAGCTATTTTCAAGACCAAAATAAGCTTTCCACCCTCCATTAATCCTTTTCTCAATGATATAGTTCCAATTGAGCTTGTGATGAATATCAATTTTGAGATACTTGTAAGAAGTCACTTCCTCTATATTTCTGTTATCATAAATAAAATTTGCATAGGTGTCTTTCTTAGATTTTATAATCATGATTTTTGTCTTATCGGTGTTAACAATCATACCCATGTTAGAGCAAAAATATTTAAGAATTCTTAATTGCTTATTGAGATCATAAGGACACCTTTCCATAAGAACAATGTCATCAACATAAAGTAGGAGGATGATAACTATCCCAGCTAAGATTGTACTGACACAACCTGCTTCTTCTAAACGCTTTTCTAGCTTATCAATGTAAATTCAAAAAAGGGTAGGGGAGAGGGGGAAACCTTGGTTTAACTCCAATATTACAATTTATATATGTTGTCCACCCCTCATTATTCTTAAACTTGGCAATGAACTTTTCCTATAACCTTATCGTGGAAACTCTCAACTCAAAATGAACCTTAAGCTCCTTTAGCCTATTCCCTAGGTTATTTCTAGGCACTGTATAAAAATATTTTCTAAAATCCACAAAGCAACAAAATAGGTGAGACTTATTATTATGCCATTCCTCTGCAATAATCCTAAGTTTAACGATGTGGTCTGTGGTTGAATGATTCCTTCTAAAACCTGCTTGGCCTTTAGCCCGCTTACCTTCCATTTCTAGCCATTCATTGATCTTCTTTTCTAAGATAATACCATATAGCTTAGCTAAGAGAGGGCTAATTATAATAGTCTGATAATTAGAGGGGTCATTTTTATCACCACTTTTGAAAATAGGAATAATGAGGCTTTGAGTCCAAGGTGTAGGAAACCGTTGCTTGACCGTTAGATTAAAGAGTTTGTGGGTATGTAGGATGAGGACAGGCCCTCTAAGTTTTATATTTCCACTTGGTAGGCTTCAATGTCTTTGGATTTTCCATTTTCTAAGCGCTTTACCCCAAAATATATGTCTTTAAACAAGAAAATTATTTCGTTGTAAGAAGGGTTTTAATGTTATCTCTAATATCCGGGGATTCATAAAGATTTTTAAGATAGGAATTCCAATCTTTTAAAGAAATTTTATTTTCTTCTTTTGTTTTGTGAGTTGGAATTTACCTCCATAATTTCTCAGGAGCCACCTTGGAGAGGTGTAGGATATTTTCCTACCTTTTACTTAGGAAATGCCTTTTTTTCATTTAATTAAGGCTTTGTAGTGATTTATCTTGTCCATTTTTATCGAATTTGTAGTATCTTGATTAATTTATTTTCTTGCATCTTTACACTCTTGATCATACCAAGGGCTAGTTCTACTATTGCTCGTTTTAGTCGAGACTTCAATAGAGAACTTGTTAATGGACGACGAGAGGGTTGTAGAAAAATTATGGTAGAGATTTTATATATTCTCCATCCTAGATAAAGGAACCAATTCGTTTTTTAGATCATGGAGAAAGATGTCATCTTTATTTTTATCGAAGATTAAGTGCTTTTGGCAATGATTGTTTTCCTTCTTGGGATCACTATGCATGGAAATATTGAGATTTATAATTAAAGGTCTATGATTAGAGTCAGGCTCATGGTCATTGAAGATTTTGAAATCTATTAATTTGTTGTATATAGGAATATCAGATATAACATAATCTACCACACTACTTCCAAGCCCATGGATACAAGTCATCTGGATAGAGTTTATCCATTTTTTGAGACCGTTTCAAATGATAAGATCTTGAGCAATACAAAATTTGACTAGCCCAGAATCGAATAATTTTTCACCTAGATCTTTATAGCTTCTTTTGTTCCTGTTAGCTAGCTCAAGGTATTCGTCTAACCAAAGAGGATTAGGGTTGGAATAGTTGCTTAAAATAATAACTTGGTTACTGGAAATTCAAGCATTGAAGTCACCCACCAAAAGGATATTTCCTTCCTTCCTTAAACTAGAAATAACATGTTCTAAACCATTATAAGAACAATTTTTATCTAAATTGTTTTTTTATAGAAGTTGGAATTAATAGGGGCAAAATAACATATGACTATGTAGGGTTTTTCATCATTAATGTCTGTGATATCTATCCAAATAAATTGGTTGTAAGGGTCTTTCTTATCAAGCCTAACATGTAGGGATATGTTCTTCCTAATGTAACAAGCCATACCCCCAATGCCTCTACGTCATGAACGTTTATTCCATATTGACCATAGGACATATTCATCTATATCAGGGACCTTGGACTCCTCGTGTTCCCAAGTTTCAACCAATAATATAATATCAATTTCACTTGGGATCCAACTTAACTTAGGGCCTTTTCTCCATGGAAATCCTCAACAGTTCCAGGAGAAGATCAAGAGTGTGTCAAATTGCGATATATTACTATCCTTTTGGTTTCTATCTTTAATAACAACTTTCCTGTTTCTGATTAATGCCCATTTTCCCTCCTTCCTATCTTATTTTACCTTTTGGACCTCCTTTCTTAATTCAACCCTATCCTCTAGAATGAGGTCTGTTGGAAACAATGGCGACATTTAGAGGAGGGGTGAATCAGTGTGTGAGAAATTTTAAACATTTTACCTTCTCTTAGTCAATCAGAGCATATTAATCATTATGTCATAAATTGCATGGTGAAATTCATCATGAGTCATAAGCACAACATCACATCAAAAGAGACACAAGAATATATCTAATTTTGATATTTATTTATTGTACATGGAATACAACAATATTCTCGATTGCAATCAGCAACAAATGATGAAAAGAGCACAAAATCTCATAACAGGACCATTCCTGGTTTTCTTAGCTCCAACTAAGAAGGGTTTGAGGAGTCCAATCCTCAATTGCAATATTCTTCTTGCAAGCAATCACATGGCTCTGCAGCACAACCAACCTCTACTCTACACATCAATATATGCTCATCACTCTGTTGGTCAACATTGTTCATTAATCTATAGTCAATCAGCTCATCAATATATGGTCAATATGCTCATCACTGCTGCTCAACACTGCTGTTCATCATAGCTGCTCATCACTGCTGCTCATCACTGCTGCTCATCAATGTTGCTCATCATTGATGCTCATAATTGATTCTCATCACTGCTTCTCAAGTATCTACGCACATCAACTTTCTTCATCACTATTGTTCACTCTTTTATTCTCATTAATACTAATGGTCAAGCTATTCAATATGCTCATGTACACATCATAGTACACCTCATCATACACAATTACTGAACAAGTAATTATGCTCTGCTTTCATTGAACATAAGACATGCATCATCATCATAAGTATGTATCATCGCCATAGGGTATGCATCATCATCATAGGGTATGCATCCTCATCATCGAATATACATGATCATCATCTTAGTGTGCATTGCTTACGCATCATCATGGCCAAGTATACATCATAGTGCATATGAGAGAATCATCACACTATGGTATGCATGTACATCATATTGTATAAGAGTGCATCAACATCATAGAGTGCACATAATTATCACATGCATTATCATCATAAAGTGTATCATATCATATCATAAAGGTATGCAGCATCATCATCATATCCTCCATAATGAATCCATAAATATATACCAATATAGAGGCTCACATACTAAGATCAAAGATGAACTTTATCCATGAGAGACATGTTCCATCACAAGAGAAACCCAAAAGCATGAACCATACCTTTTCAAAGATCACAATATGAAGAAACAATAGAAAACTGAAAATAAACTCTAGATAATGTCCCACATATCCCTTATAACATGCTTTCCAAAGAGCCAAGAATTTTGTAATTTCGATTCCGTATGAGAAAGTTATGCCAATTTTAGTGAAGATGCCCATAAATTTCTCCTCCACAAAGTTTCGTACTTTTCTCCAAGAGTTTGCTATTCTGTAATAACACCAAAAATTTAGCATCCCAGCTAACATCCAAAATAACATCCCATATAACACCAAAAATAGCCTCCAAAAAAATGTCTAGAACAACACCAAGCATAGCACCATATATTGAGCCAGGGTCAGTGCCAAGATATGATCCATGAATTTCTCCAGGAAAAACATCCGACATAACACCAAGTATAGAGCTAAGAATGGCACCTAGAAAACATCCAACATAGTGCCAGGTATAGGTCCAGGTATAACAGTTGGAATAACACTAGAAATTTCAAAAGGAACCATGCTAGGAATTGCACTAGGCTTAGAGCTAGGAATTGTGTTCGAAAAATGTCCGACATAACATCAGATATAGTGCCAACATTAGCACCAAAATTTTTGTGAGGAAAATAGCTAGAAATTTTAGAAGGAATTGTGCTAGGAATTTCCCTAGGAAAAGGGCCAAGCATAGCACCAGGTATAGATCTAGGAATAAAGTTAAGAATTGCACCTGGAAAACATCCAACATAGTTCCAATTATAGAGCCAGGTTATATAGCATTTGGAATGAAATGATCCATTATTGTTTTTCATTTATATAACCATTATTGTCTTTCACCTATCATGAAATGATCCATTATTTTATTTCATTTATATAACCAATATGAGTGTGGGCACCATGATAACTTTCTAATAAGCCTCTTTAAAGTCTAGGCATGGTCGAATGATTTCCATACATTAAAAACTTTGTCCAAACAGAGAACCTCTGTATCTTGGCTAATGCCCTTTTTTTCAACCTAGCGAATGCAACCAAATTTTGATAATGGATATTTTTTTCGGTGTGATTATTATCAAAATTAAATGTTACAATAAAAAAATAGATTAAATTATTGGGATGGTAAGTAAAGATGCAAATCCCAAACAATGCCTCATTCATTAGAACTTTACAAGGACCAAATCACATTATAAGTCATCAAGGGAATATTGTTTTACTTTGGTTATTGTTGATAACAATGTTAATGGTTAAAATGGTTATTTGTGTGAATCAAATGTCCTAAATATGATTCCAAATAAGCAATCGAAATACAAAGGAAAATCACCCTGGATTGTGCAATAAGAGGAGGCTTGTACATTAGGCCATATTACGACGATATTGAAGAAAATTGGTTTCAAATAAAAGGTTAAAATGGGGAGATATTTATTAAAAGTTCAAGGATAACAATTAGCTAGATATGTCCTCACAACCTAGCCAACTAGTTCCTCATATGTTCAAAGTGTATTAATTAATTAAAAGATCCTATCTTACCTAGGTTATGTCAAGGACTGACAACCCTAATGCCTATAGTAGAAATAGTTTCATGGTTTTTTTATAAATGTTGGTTTGATAAAAATTTGATGGAACACATGTCGAAATCATGTGACATGCATGTAATCAGACCTATTGATGGTGTATGAGACCCCCTTGTTATTGGGACAAGTCACCCCCCATTTCACAATGATTTAACTACTAATGGTTAAAATGGTTGTTCATGTGAATCACATGTCGTCAAGGTGAATCCAAGTAAGAAATCCAAATACAGATAGAAATCACCCTATTTTGTGTGAATGACATGTCATCAAGGTGACTCCAAGTAATAAATCCAAATACAAATAGAAATCACCCTATTTTGTGTAATAAGAGGAGGTTTGTACATAACCAATAATTAAAGATACAACCAAGCCATATTATGGTGATATTGAACAAAAAATGGTTTCAAATCAAAGGTTAAACGGGGGAGAAATATATTAAACGTTCAAGGATGGAAATTATCTAGATATGTCCTCACAACCTATCCAACTAGTTACTCACATATTCAAATTTTTTTATGTAATCAAAATATCCCATTTTACCTAGGTTATGTCAATGGAAACCCTAAATCCTATAGTGTAAATAGTTTCATGGTTGTTTAGTCATGTTGGTTTTGATAAAAAAATGAATGGAACACATGTTGAACTCATTTGGATGCATGTAATTGGAGTTATTGTGGGTATGTGAGAACCCCTTGTTTGTGGGACAGGGGACCCCCCTCTACACAACGATTTAACTGCTAATAGTTAAAATAGTTATTTTTGTGTAACATGTCATCAATATGACTCCAAATAAGCAATCCAAATATAAAGGGAAATCACCATAGATTGTGAAACAAGAGGAGGTTTGTATATAACCAATAATTAAAGATACAACCAATCCATATTGTGGTGATATTGAAGACAAAGTGATTTCAAATCAAAGGTTAAATGGGGAGAAATATGTTAAACGTTCAAGGATGAAAATGATCTAAATATGTCCTCACAACCTAGACAACTAATTCCTCAGATATTTAAAGTGTATTAGTTAATCAAAAGATCCCAATTTACCTAGGTTATGTCAAGGCCAACTCTAGTGTCTATAGTAGAAATTGTTTCATGGTTGTTTATCTATGTTGAATTTGATGAATTTTTTGATGGAACACATGTTGAACTCATTTGAGATGCATGTAATTAGAGTTATTGAGGGTGAATGAGACCCCCTTGTTTTTGGACAAGGGACCCCCTTCTGCACAAAAAATTAATTACTAATAGAGGTGTACATACCCTACTCCCATCCAGATTTAAACCTATGACCCCCTAAGAAGAAACACATATTCTTAATCATTATGCCCCCTTAGGCTATATATGATACAAAATCCTTGTTTGAGACCATTAATGTTCCAAGTAAAATCTATTTTGAATCATTAATCATGTCCATATTTATGGAGAAGTTGTTAAACAATGGAGACGAAATATCAAAATATTCCTCATCATTTGGCCTGTGTTATTTGACACATGTCATGTGGTTTTTGATGCATGGTTTTGTTGATCAGGTTTTCGTCACCTGCTAGCAGTTTAATTATTATCTCGATGGTAACATGGGCCTATCGCCTTGTTTTCCTTATTCCCTTCACTTTCCTTTAGTTGGATCCATTTTTATTTTTATTCATCTTCCTTCCCAGAGCCCCATCTTCCATGGTTAGATGGATGGAAGAGTGCAAACGACTATTACAACACCCAAATTTTTTGGGAATTTACTAGACAAAGGAACAATCGGTTCTGGGTTCAAATCAGGTGAAATTCACCAGGTCTCTGGATGAGAGAGGCGAAGCAATATTAAGTTTTTTGCAATTTTGAGTTTCTCCTGTTGTTGGAACAATTTAGAAGTGGGAGTGGTTCACAGGGTTTGCAAAGGGTTGGTCGTCGAATTCCCTGGTGAGAAATCATGTTTCAAGATTGGGAATCCAAGCACATGTGCATGTTCTTCCTAAAGAGGTTTCTTGGAAAATTTATATAGGGGGGAGGTTTATTTGGATGGCCTTGAAGTGCAGTTGGGTGCGGGGCAAGGTAATTTTTAGGGGTGAAATTTCGCCAATTGGATATTTTTTGGGTTTTTTTCAAAAAATAGATTCACTATTTGGTCATTTTTAGTCTCTAATATCGCCTATATTTACATAAAATATGTTTTTTTTAATCATAATATTCGCCAAAATTTACACATTTCAGTGTTAATTGTATGTTTCATATTTAATATTCGCCTACCTATCTATAAACACTTTTTTTTCAATCCAAAACAATCGCCTAGAATACCATACTTAAGTATAATATTAGAATACCTAAAAAATACCTTGGTGTGGGGAATGTGTAGCTCAATGGCCTTACATTAAATACTGATAATCTCAATGAACATGCACGGTTCAATTTAAAATCTGGTTTCAATTTTTTTATTTTTCACGGGGAACAATTCAATTTTCTGTTGGATTTGCAAAACTTGTTATATCAGTTTTTATCCGAGCGAATTAAATTGTTTGGATGTTATTTTACTGAAACATAGTTTAACATAGGGTTTGTGAAGCTCGTTGGTGTAAGTGAAGTTCTTTCCAAACCCAAGGAAAACAAAATCATTAAATTTCCCCAATGGAGATACATAATTAAACCAAAGAAAACAAACCAAAGAAATCATCCAAAATATTACATGAAATGGATTTTCTAGATGAAATCTATTATGGTGAAGATCCATGGATTGAAATGCATCACGACCTCTACTTCTAGGAGAATAAAAGTTAATGTAAATTTCCCCTACGAGTTGAAGAGAAAAAATATATGTGTTTATATTTCATTGATTAATGTGTGTATCTCTATTTAATGAGTTGAGGTTTGTTTTCTTGTCATCCTCATAATCCTGTGTGCTTGGGTTATCCAATAGCCATGGATACAACGTATTCTATGGGAGATTGAGTTCCTTGCACTCGCTAGAAAAAATCAGAGTGAATGTCAAAACCCCAAATTTTCATAAAAATTTTAAATTTTGAAACTACATAAAATGCTGAGAATGAGGTTTGCTAACAACTAACAGTTATCTATAAAAGAATTAGTTACCAGATTAGTTAATACATAATCTTAATTAAGTAACTTAGCATTCTACTTTTTGATACAAGGTTAGGTTAAACTTGTGCAATAATTCCTCTTTCAGTTTGCTGATGAGTTTTAATTTGTGACAAGTAGGTGGAACTGTCTTTGGATTCCGGGGCTTACTTGTTCTTACAGGTTTTACAGTTATGAATGGTCGAATAATGCCTTTAATTCCATAAAGCATCTAGCTATATTTCTATTTGCAAAATAAAAAGCTTGGGAAATAAGCTGTTACATAACAATCTACTTCTATCAGGTAAAACTAGTAGTTTTGTTTTCTTCAATTATTCTTGTCAACGATATACATGTAGAAGAGTTTCTTTCTTGAATGTAAAATAGCAATAGTAATTACTTTCCTTGGTTTACAACTTGTGATATTTGTTGTAAGTTATTTTCACTTAGAGTGCATAACCTGAAATGCTATAATGATTGTTCTAACGGTAATATACATTATCAACTTATATTAATAGTATAACCAATTGCTTGTTATTCATCTTCTGTAATGACGATTATTGCCTAAGGTTCTAAACATTATAGTGTACATAAAGTCCTAAGGAGTTAGAATCTAGTGGGATTGTTCCACTTCAATTTTTTATTTTTTATTTTTTATTTTTTTATTATACTTCTCATGAATTAAGCTTCTAGCCACAACAATTAACTTAGGTCAAAGTCTTTAAGAGAGATTGTTTTATTACCTCATGCAAGCACTAGATAGTTCTAAAAATTATGTTACTAATCATAATTATGGTGAAACTAATAGTACTTGTTATGGTTGAGTAAATAACCAAAAGCTAGTAAACTTCGTTGATCTGAGCTATGTAAAGGATTCATAGCCAACATCCTAGTATTTTCCACTCACTGAAAACTATATTTTTCTATGATACTCACCAATACACACATAAACTATCTTGTTTATAATACATCCATGTTTACCAGTAAATCTGGTCATAAACAAATAAGATCTATAAAGTTCATGATCTTTAAAAAAAAAAAACTATGTTGTATAAAATTATCAAGTCACAACATAAACGTTGGTGGCAACAAGATTAGCTATGAAAAGTATATTAGGAATACTTTATTAACATCATAGTTTGGCTAGGTGATGAAGTAGCCTTTTAATTAGTATCTCCCAAGTATCATAAGATTTTCTTCATAAACTTAGTTATGATAGCACAAGGATTATCAATATTTGTAACTATAATATTGATGCTATGAATAAATGGACAAATTGTTAGCTTCCATGCATAAAATATTTTGAGCAAGAATCTAGGTTATGGGGTTGCATTGATTTCACGGTCAACGAAGGCTTAATATGAAAAAACATATCAATTATAAAGTTTACATTATAACTTGTTATGGAGAAGGGATGAGACATTAGTCCACTCCATCGATTGGTTTATGTATAATGTTTTGTATATGAAAGACTTTGAATTCACCATCGTTTTGAACTAAATGATGGCTATATGATAACCTTGTCATTGATGCAAGGGTTCACGGTTTATGCCCACACAACCATCGATTGATATCTATGTTAACGTGGAACATTTGAATGATTATAATACTGTATGAAAGTTCATCGAATTATGTTTTAAAAAGAATAAGTATATTGCTTATCCTAGGTTACTAATGTGATGGATTTTTATATAAGAAAACTGGGTAGTTTCTGCTCAGAAATACGAGCTAGGGGTTTTACCCTATTTAACTTTTATAATGATAATTTATGTATTGTTATTTCATTAAGTTTGATTACTGTCAAAAGAATTTGAAATTATTTTAATGGCTTGAGGAATTCCAGGTTAGGGTTTTATGAAATAATCTTTGTTCTTTCTTTAAATATTTCTCCAGTTTGTAAAAAGAATTTCTTTTTGATTTATAAATGATAATATTTATGTTAATAATATTATCTATATATAATACATATACTTAAGTATATAATACAAATACTTAAGCTTGTATTTGTGCATACACACATTTAAATAAGACTGTGACTAATTTGTAACAGTTTATTGCTTATACTTGTACATAAAATCCAACCACTAGATTATGACTTGGTTATTTTTATTAGAACAAGGGTATTACTAAACTAGGGTTCGACCCTATAGTTCGCTTTTGCAGAAAGATAAACCTATTAGTATTTGTAGTACAGTTCTTATATAGATATGCAATGTTAATTTATTAAGTTCTTATTGTTTTTTCTGAATTGTTATCTAGGGTTTTAGTAGGATTACTCGTAAGCATTAATTTAATAATGAGTCTGTTTTTTTAAATAAATAAAAGAATAATTATTTTCCAAAAAACCTTTCGATTTATAGTAACTAATTCTCTTACTTAATTAACAATATAATTAATTAAACTAAGTATTTCTATTTTCTATCTTGATACCATAATTACTTTTCATATTGCTATCCTGAGTTAGTAGTATCTGTTAGTTTTTAAGCTATTATTAATTCTAGTAAACTAGATATGGTATCTGAAACATTTGCTTGAACTGAAAGTAAACATGTAGTTTAACTTTATTTCTTCTACTGCATTGCAACAGTTAATAAGTATGATAGAAGGAAAATAAACATGTAACATAGCACAGATTAACATCCCGCATAATCTAAATTCGATAAAAAGAATAAGATATTGTGTATAGCATAATCTATTTCCAATTAGAGTATTTATAAAGAAGCTCCTTCTACTTGTGCTGAGTTATTTCTATTTCTTTTTCTAATGTACTTACTTACATAATCTGGTTAACAAGAACATATAAGAACAGGTTATTGTTCTTTGTTGATAATAGTCTTCATACAAAAATAAGTTACACTGATATAATTAAATACATAATACATCTACTCATTTCAGATTCCTACTATATCTTCATCTACTTTAAACATACTACTTGTGCTAGAGTACGGCCTGGTTCGTTCCAGACGGGGAAAAACACAAGTAGGATTATTTCATCCATTTACAGATTCAAAATTCAAATAACTAAAATATTACAAGCTCTAACAGTTCATTACAAAACATGTAAATCATTCATTATTCATTCATTCTCAGATATAAACGTTTTAACACAGCAAATAAAATACTGTAGAACCTATTTAAAGCTGGATGACAACGGCGATGGGAGGCTGTTCCTCCCTACCAACTCCTGGAGAGCACTCAAACAGTGTCTTCTCAGGACCCTCGAGCTTGTTACTGGTCTCCTTGGCTGAGAACTGGTGGAGCAAGCAACAAAATACTAGTCCAAGGACTCAGTACTAACTCTACACTTAGCAGCAATATCCTTCAGCTGAATAGCTGTACTAGATCACTTTCTGCAGTTTACCCCTCAAACACCTTCCACAAATTCCATTCCCAATGAAATCCTTTGAAGTACATTCACCTAAATGATTCTCCTCTTGGAATGAGCAGCCTCAACTCTCTTCAATGGGCTTTTTTATTAAAATTGCCTAGGTCTTTTTTTGGGTTAGTTGTCATTAATTGAGCCACCTGCTCTGATCCCACTTTCTTGGGGAATCATGACCCCAAATGTAGGGAGGTTGCCACCTACAAAATTGGAAGTGTTTGAGGATGCTGCCACTTGTATATTTGCTCTCCACCCAGTATCCTCCACCAACTTGACCAGTAAACACTCTTTTAACAACTCCCCCAAGCTGTTGTCTCCACTTTTATTTATTTATAATTAAAATATTCAGAATTACATTCACACCCTTGACTCTGCTGAGTCATCATTTAAAACTTAGCATAAAATTTAACATAATGTCTGGGAATAAAATCAAATAAGATAATATTATTTTGTGAAATTGGGGCATGTGACATACACACCCCCTTAGAATATAACATCGTCCTCGATGTTATTTATTCTTCATCCTCAAAATTCCCCTGGAACAGAATTGGATATGCATCTCGTATTTTACTTTCCAATTCCCAGGTGGCTTCCTCTAGACTAAGGTGCTTCGATTGCACCTTCACTTGTCCAATGGCGCTGTTCTGAAGTGTAATCTCCCTCCTCCCGAGGATACAGTCCGGTTCCACCAGAAATTCACCTTCTGGCTCCACCTGTACATCATTCCAGTTAACAACATGAGTAGCATCAAGAACATATTTCTTTAAAATGGAAATGTGAAAAACATTATGTACTCCTAAATTAGGTGGTAATTCTAATTGATAAGCTACTTGTCCAATCCTAGACAGAATTTCAAATGGGCCATAGTAACGAGGTGCCAATTTTGCACAACTCCCCAATCTCAGAGAGCTCTTTTTGGGCCTTACCTTGATGAACACATGTTCACCTACCTGAAACTCCTTTGGAGTTCTTTTTAAGTTGGCTTGAATTTTCTGCCGATCCTATGCCGCTTTCAGATTTCCTTGCACTTGTTTTACAATTTATTCCATTTCTTTTAACAGTTATGGACCTAATACCAATCTATCTGCTGGATTACTCCAAGAGATAGGAGTATTACATTTCTGTCCATATAAAATTTCAAAAGGACTAAATTTGGCTGATGTCTGATAATTATTATTATAAGCAAATTCTACCGGATGTAAATAGTCCTCCCATTTACCAGGCTGGTCTTTCACATACATTCTTAATAAATCTTCTAATACTTAGTTTACCCTTTCAGCTTGTCCATTTGTTTGAGGATGGAAAAAAGTACTAAAATTTAATATGGTGTTTAACCCTTTAAACAAAGACTTCCAAAAGTTCCCTGTAAACTTAGGATCTCTATCTGAGATTATGACTTTTGGTACTCCATGTAATCGAAAAATATGTTTTAGAAAGATATCGGCTATGTTTGCAGCTTTGTAAGTAGTTTTAACAGGTATAAAGTGAGCTGCTTTGCTTAACTTATCAACTACTACCATAATAGAATCATTCTGATTTTGATTTTTAGGTAGTCCAGTAATAAAATCTAGACTAATTATCTCCCATTTCCAGCTAGGAATGGGTGATGGATGAAGCAAACCAACTGGGTGTTGATGTTCAATTTTTACTTGTTGACATTCAAAAAACCTAGCAATATATTCTGCTACTTCAGTTTTCATATTTGGCTAGAAATACTCTTTTCTTAACATAGTTATAGTCTTTTGATAACCTGTATGACCTGAATATGGTGTTTTATGAATTTCATCCAGAATTAACAACTTAACTTTAGGTACGTTAGGTACATACATTCTATCTTTATACAGTAAAAAATATTTTTTATTTAAGGGGTGGCAGGAGCAGGGGGGATCCTCCTGAATCCTGGAGGACATGTCGAACAAACCTTCGCATGGGGTCTAGGAACTAGAACCAACAATGAAGCTGAGTGGCTGACACTTCTTCAGGGCCTTCATCTTCTACACGTTCAAAAACTTCGAAAGGTTCTGATATTCGGAGACTCCAAACATGTCATATTCAAACTGATCAATGGATACCCCTCTGGAGCAGTCAATTGTCGCCGCCTGTTTGACAAAGCCAAGCTTCTCATGTCTAAATCCTATGAGACACTCCACATCCTTAGGCACAATAATTCTGCGGCAGACACTTTGGCTAACATGGGAGCCTCTCTCGCACAAGGGCATTACAGTCAGAACGGAAATCCTCCCATTCACAAATTTATCCCTTAATGTGGTGTCGAAATTATCCCTTGCATTCTCATTTTATGCGGCTTATCCCATTGAATTTTTTATCCCTCTCTCAGCTCATAAGAGGTCTCAAAGGACCCCCTCCTTTACTTCCTTCTCTTTCCTTCTCGCCCCATTCCTTATCCCTCCCCCCTTATCCCTCCTTTTCCTTCTCTTTTAAACCCATCCTCCTTTCCTATCCCTCTATCCTTATCCCCCCCCTCATCCCTCCATCTGTCACCCAGCGTCACCTCCCAACAGCTGGCCTCCACTCCACGCAGTTTTCCATCGGCTCCATTCATTTAAACGGCTATCCTGGCTTCCCTCCTCCCTCCGCCGCGTGGATTTCCATCCGCCCCCTCCTTCTCTTGGTCTTTGTAGACTTAATGGCCAACCGAACCAAGGTTAAATGTCTCTCCTCCTCGCATGCTCAATGTCCCTTCGAACATTATGCTATGTCTTCTCCTCGCAGCATTATGCCTATCCACTTCGTTTCATTTCTTGGCCCTGGTTCTCAAGAGGCAGCGCGATTTCTGCTGAATGTTGTAGTAGGTGTTGGAGAGGGGTTGCAGCAGGGTATCCCATGGAAAGCACTCCCCATCACTCGCTCCTTCGTGAAGGAAAGGCTTTCCCTTGCAGCCTTTACCACATGCTTATGCAACTCCCTCTCAGCATTCTCAGGTATAACTCTCTCGCATTATGGCAATTTGGGGAAAATCTCGGTCTTGGGTTGTCATTGCACGAGGTGGCAGGAAGGTGCAGTGGGCACTTTGGTTTTCCAAGAAAGACACGAAGGTTCCTCGCTGCAACAGGAGCTCATAGTGCACAATATTATTCTTAGGGGTCTCTCGGTCGAGAACCAGGCCTGTGTCCTTGCTGGTTCTGTTCATGCCTTATACAGTCTCTTTGCTAGAATTGACATCTCTACAGGAGTAGACAGAATGTCCCAGGCTGGTGAAAGTGCAGGAATAATGGATGTAAAAAAGAACATGCGGCATTTGTATGAAATGCTAGCAATCGGTATAATGGACAACAAAGATCTCCAGCACTTAATAACCATGAACCAGGGTGAATGGAGCCACTGCAGCAGCTGAGCACCCAATGGAGGAAGAGTCTGTAGTTCAGCCCAGGAAATTTAGAGGCAATCCTTAATTTTTTTTCCTTTAATTATGGTTCAATGTTTTACTGTCTTTTACTATGTAACCAGTTTATGAGGGTATATACTACTCGCGACATTAGCTGTTTTGAACAATCTTTATGTGTAGTTTTTTGGAAAACTCCTCAGATAAGCTTTCTGTGCATCATTTTTGATTTGCATGAATACTTTATTATGCCACTACTGTAATGAATGGCTGTGCATAGCTTGTTTTATATAAACCTTTTATAGTTTCTGTTAAAAAAAAAAAAAATTCTTTTTTATTTAAACTGTAACCTTTAATTAAGTTTTTTGTTGGATTTTATTTAGCTTTAGCTTGCAAATTCTGTTAAATTTCATCTTGTTCTATTCCTTCTTTAAGCTGTTCATTTAAGTCTGAAACATAGGTGCTGATAGCTGCTAAAAAATTCAGCCTTGCATTCCTACTTAATGCATCAACAACTTTATTTTCTTTACCTTTTTATATGCTAGATTTTAAAATCATACTCGCTTAAGAAAGCTAACCACCTAGCTTGTCTGGAATTTAAATTTGGCTGATCTAAAAGATACTTCAACCCTTTATTGTCAGTCATTAAATTTTTTTTTCCGCCAATTAGGTGATGTCGCCACATGTTTAAGGTGTGTATTATAGCTACTAATTCCAGATCATATGTTTCATAATTCTTTTCGTGAACTTTTAACTTTCTAGACTCATAGGCAATGACATGCCCTTCTTGAGTCAGAACACCACCTAAGCCATCATTACAGGCGTCAGTGCACACTACAAATTATTTATTAGGATCTCCTATTCTTAAAATAGGCGTGTTGGTTAATAATTTTTTTAACTTTTTAAATATTTCTTCACATTTTTGATACTAGTCGAGCTTCTTTCCTTTCTTCTGCAAGGAAGTTATCGGATTTTCTATCCTCGAAAAACCTTCAATGAACCTTCGATAGTAACTAGTAATGCCCATGAAAGATCGAACATCCGTCACATCCTTAGGAACCGACCAATCTTCGATTGCCCTTATCTTTTCAGTATCTATGGAAATCCCTTCCTTGGTCACTACATGACCTAAATACTGAATCTTATCCTTGAAGAAATCACATTTACTAAACATTGCGAAGAGTTGATGATCTTGCAACTCTTGCAAAACAATTTTTAGATGTTCTTCTTCAATTTTTGAATAGATTAGAATGTCGTTGATAAATACGACCACAAACTTATCTAAATACTTATGCATAACATTGTTAATTAAACACATGAAGACAGCTGAGGCATTAGTAAGCCAGAATGACATTACGGCAAATTCGTAATGACCATATCTAGTTCTGAAAGCTGTCTTAAAGATGTCTTCATCTTTAATCCTTACTTGATGATATCCAGACCTTAAATCTATTTTCAAAAACACCGTGGCTCCTCGTAGTTGATCAAACTGATCATTTATGCGGGGCAACGGATATCAATTTTTGATGGTCATCTTATTTAACTGACGGTAATCTATGCAAAGTCGCAAGGTTCCATCATTCTTCTTAACGAAGATGACACGTGCCCCCCATGGAGACACACTTGGTCGAATATACTTTTTATCAATTAATTCTTTTAATTGAGATTTTAATTCATTAAGTTCAAGTATGTTCATTCGATAAGGGGCCTTTGAGCTAGGTATTGCACCCGGTACCAGTTCAATGGTGAAATCCAATTCCCTTTTCGGAGGTAATCCTGGAATCTCTTATGGGAATACATCAACATATTCTCTTAAGATTGGTATGTCTTCCACTTTTAACTTATCTGTTTTAATTAAACTTTCCTCGTTAGTTATTGTTACTGCATAAGCTTTACATCTCTTTCTAACAACTCTCTTAAGTTGTAAGGCAGAAATCTGCCTTATGGTAGTTTTTCTGGGGATTCCTTTAACACTTACTGGTTTTTAATCACTGTTTAAGCATGTGAAAGTTTTATCATAACAGTTTAGAATTACTCTATGTTGTTCTAACTAGTCCATACTAATCAACAAATCATAAGAACCAAGGGGCAAAACATTAAGCTTGATAACAGTTTCAAAATTACGCATAACTATTGCACATTCTTTAACAAAACAAGTTACCCTTCTTTTAGCACCAGTGGTTAATTGAACTAACCATGAATTCTCAAATTTTTCAATAGATAACTTACATTTTTCTACTATTTGAGGTGCAATATAACTGAGACTAGCTCCTGGATCAATCAAAATAGTTACAGGGATCTGATTTATCATACCTTCTACTTCCACCATGGAAGTCTGATATTCAGCTTGTTGATTCTCCAAAGCTGTGTTAATTCTGGGCATGGTCCTCGCTAGTTTCCCAATGGTCATCTCCTCCTGTATGGTATGTATGTTGTTACCAGTCTTCTTTCGGTTTGGACAAACTGAAGCATAGTGTGGGCCATTACACTCCCAACACTTGATAGGCTCTTTGCGCTCAAAGCTCTTGGTAAAATTTCCATGATTATTTGCAAATTCCTTACCTTTAAAATTATTCTGGTTGTTGGGTGTATTGTTCTTATTTCCTTGGAAGTTCTAGTTATTAGGATAATATTTGGCCTTATTGTTCTTAGAATTTCTATTAGGCACAAAATCATTCTTCTTTTGTTCAAACTGATTATTATTTTTCTTAGCTTTCCAGTTGGCTAAGCTTTCTTTCTTCTGATTTTGCTCAAAATAGAAGTTAGCTTCTCTCATAGCTTCTTCCAAGGTCCTTGGGTTATCATATTCAATTCTATCTTTAATATGATAAGGGAGACAACTAAGAAATCGCTATACCTTTGGTTTCTCATCTACAAGATATGGTACATACCTAAGTAGACTTAAGAACTTGCTGTTCAGATCCTTCATTGTCATTGATCCTAAATTAACCTCATAAAACTCTTTGGCTCTCTCCTCATAATACTACTCAGACAGAAATTTATTTTTGAAATACCTCTTAAAGGTACTCCAGTTTACATTTTTCTCTTTTATGCCCTTAACTCTTTTCAAGTCCTGTAACCAAATGTCAGCTTTTCCTGAGAGGTTATATATAGCCATTCTAGCCTTTAACTGGTTAGAATAGTTATATATTTGGAAGTACTTCTTCATCCCAGATAACCAGGATTTAGCTTCCTCCCCCTTCTTAGTCTCTCCATTAAAGGTTGGTGGTTTTATCTTTTTGAATTATCCGGAAATCTCCTCACAAGGTTTGTATTTCCTCTTTTAAGTGTACTGATTATCATCACTACTGTCACTAGTAGAATGGTAATTTCGTTGTTCACCAAACTCTTCAGAAGACGAACTACTTTCAGTTTTAGTATGTTTCATATTTTTAGATTTATGTTGATGACTGGTATCTTCTGATTCGGTTCTTCTACCCCTACCCTCAGTTTGAAACTTTTCAGTTAGGATCTGATTCATCTCTTCTTGAGCCCTCAGAATCCTTTCATTTTCTCATTTTATAGACTCCATTTTAGTTTTTAGGTCCTTTATAGTTTGTAGCAATTCTGAGGAATTTGTAGTTAAATCCTCTGGTATAGGATCTCTTGGTAGATTTCATGTTTCAATAATTGGAGACTCCTCCTTTGCATACTCTTCCAGCCTTTCCATACCTGCCTGTTAAACTTTAGAAAACAATTCTCTGTTGAATAACATTTAAAATAAAATACATCAGCATAATAATTTAATTTACTGTTTCATGAAAGCTAATTGGGCTTCATCAAGGCCTAGTGTTTGAACCTTATGCTCTAATACCACATGTCAAAACCCCAAATTTTCATAAAACTTTTAAATTTTGAAAATACATAAAATGCTGAGAATGCGATCTGCTAACAACTAATAGTTATCTATAAAAGAATTAGTTACCAGATTAGTTAATACATAATCTTAATTAACTAACTTAGCATTCTACTTTTTGATACAAGGTTAGCTTAAAGTTGTGCAATAATTCCTCTTTCAGTTTGCTGATGAGTTTTAATTTGCGACAAGTAGGTGGAACTATCTTTGGATTTCGGGGCTTACTTAGCGTTTAAGCTAACGCAGAAAGCTTACTTGTTCTTACAGGTTTTACAGGTATGAATGGTCGAGTAACGCCTTTAATTCCATAAAGCATCCAGCTATATTTCTATTTTCAAAATAAAAATCTTGGTAAATAAGTTGTTACATAACAATCTACTTCTATGAGGTAAAACTAGTAGTTTTGTTTTCTTCAATTATTCTTGTCAACGATATACACGTAGAAGAGTTTCTTTCTTGAATGTAAAATAGCAACAGTAATTACTTTCCCTGGTTTACAACTTGTGATCTTTGTTGTAAGTTATTTTCACTTAGAGTGCATAACCTGAAATGCTATAATGATTGTTCTAACGGTAATATACATTATCAACTTATATTAATAGTATAACCAATTGCTTGTTATTCATCTTCTGTAATGAACATTACTGCCTAAGGTTTTAAACATTACAGTGTACATAAATTCCTAAGGACTTAGAATCTAGTGGGATTGTTCCACTTCAGTTTTCTTATTTTTTATTATTAGAATACTTCTCATGAATTAAGCTTCTAGCCACAACAATTAACCTAGGTCAAAGTCTTTAAGAGAGATTGTTTTATTACCTCATGAAAGCACTAGATAGTTCTAAAAATTATGTTACTAATCATAATTATGGTGAAAATAATAGCACTTGTTATGGTTGAGTAAATAACCAAAATCTAGTAATCTTCGTTGATCTAAGCTATGTAAAGGATTCATAGCCAACATCCTAGTATTTTCCACCCACTGAAAACTATATTTTTCTATGATACTCACCAATACACACATAAACTATCTTGTTTATAATACATCCATGTTTACCAGTAAATCTGGTTATAAACAAATAAGATCTATAAAGTTCATGATCTTTCTTTTAAAACTATGTTGTATAAAGTTATCAAGTCACAACATAAACGTTGGTGGCAACAAGATTAGCTATGCAAAGTCTATTAGGAATACTTTATTAACATCATAGTTTGGCTAGGTGATGAAGTAGACTTTTAATTAGTATATCCCAAGTATCATAAGATTTTCTTCATAAACTTAGTTATGATAGCACAAGGCTTATCAATATTTGTAACTATAATATTGATGCTATGAATAAATGGATAAATCATTAGCTTCCATGCATAAAATATCTTGAGCAAGAATCTAGGTTATGGGGTTGCATCAATTTCCGGTCAACGAAGGCTTAATATGAAAAAACATATCAATCATAAAGTTTACATTATAACTTGTTATGGAGAAGGGATGAGATGTTAGTCCACTCCATCGATTGGTTTATGTATAATGTTTTGTATATGAAAGACTTTGAATTCACAATCGTTTTGAACTAAATGATGGCTATATGATAACCTTGTCATTGATGCGAGGGTTCACGGTTTATGCCCACACAACCATCGGTTGATATCTATGTTAACGTGGAACATTTGAATGATTATAATACTGTATGAAATTTCATCGAATTATGTTTTAAAAAGAATAAGTATATTGCTTATTCTAGGTTACTACTGTGATGGATTTGTATATAAGAAAACTGGGTAGTTTCTGCTCAAAAATACGAGCTAGGGTTTTTACCCTATTTAACTTTTATAATGATAATTTCTGTATTGTTATTTCATTAAGTTTGATTATTGTCAAAAGAATTTGAAATTATTTTAATGGCTCGAGGAATTCCAGGTTAGGGTTTAAGGAAATAATCTTTGTTCTTTCTTTTTTGATTTCTCCAGTTTGTAAACATAATTTCTTTTTGATTTATAAACGATGATATTTATGTTAATAATATTATCTATATATAATACAAATACTTAAGTATATAATACAAATACTTAAGCTTGTATTTGTGCATACACTCATTTAAATAAGACTGTGACTAATCTGTAACAGTTTATTGCTTATACTTGTACATAAAATCCAACCACTAAATTATGACTTGGTTATTTTTATTAGAACAAGGGTATTATTAAACTAGGGTTCGACCCTATAGTTCTCTTTTGTAGAAAGATAAACGTGTTAGTATTTGTAGTATAGTTCTTATATAGATATGCAATGCTAATTTATTAAGTTCTTATTGTTTTTCTGAATTGTTATCTAGGGTTTTAGTAGGATTACTCGTAAACATTAATTTAGTAATGAGTCTATTTTTTTATAAATAAAAGAATAATTCTTTTCCAAAAAACCTTTCGATTTATAGTAACTAATTCTCTTACTTAATTAACAATATAATTAATTAAACTAAGTGTTTATATTTTCTATCTTGATACCATAATTATTTTTCATATCACTATCCTGAGTTAGTAGTATCTGTTAGTTTTTAAGCTATTAATTCTAGTAAAGTAGATACGGTATCTGAAAACTTTGCTTGAACTGAAAGTAAACATGTAGTTTAAATTTATTTCTTCTACTGCATAGCAATAGTTAATAAGTATGATAAAAGGAAAATAAACATGTAACATAGCACAGATTAACATCCTGCATAATTTAAATTCGATAAAAAGAATAAGATACTGTGTATAGCATAATCTATTTCCTATTAGAGTATTTATAAAGAAGATCCTTCTACCAGTGTTGAGTTATTTCTATTTCTTTTTCTAATGTACTTACTTATATAATCTGGTTAACAAGAACATATAAGAACATGTTATTGTTCTTCGCTGATAATAGTCTTCATACAGAAATAAGTTACGCTGATATAATTAAAAACATAATACATATACTCATTTCAGATTCCTACTATATCTCCATCTACTTTAAACATACTACCTATGCTAGAGTACGGTTTGGTTCATTCCAGACGAGGAAAAACACAGGTAGGATTATTTCATCCAATTACAGATTCAATATTCAAATAACTAAAAGATTACAAGCTCTAACAGTTCATTACAAAACATGTAAATAATTCATTATTCATTCATTCTTAGATATAAACTTTTTAGCACAACAAATAAAAGACTGTAGAACCTGTTTAAAGCTAGATGACAACAACGATGGGAGGTTGTTCCTCCCTACCATCTCCTGGAGAGCGCTCAAAAAACGTCTTCTCAAGACCCCCGAGCCTGTTCCTGGTCTCCTTGGCTGAGAACTGGTGGAGCAAGCAACAAAATACTAGTCCAATGACTCAGTACTAACTCTGCACTCAACAGCAATATCCTTCAGCTGAATAGCTGTACTAGATCACTTTCTACAGTTTACCCCTCAAACACCTTCCACAAATTCCCTTCCCAATGAAATCCTTTGAAGTACATTCACCTGAATGATTCTCCTCTTGGAATGAGCAGTCTCAACTCTCTTCAATGGGTTTTTTTTATTAAGATTGCCTAGGTTTTTTTTTGGGTTAGTTGTCATTAATTGAGCCATCTGCTTTGATCCCACATTCTTGGGGGATCATGACCCCAAATGTAGGGAGGTTGCCACCTGCAACATTGGAAGTGTTTGAGGATGTTGCCACTTGTCTATTTGCTCTCCACCCAGTCTCCTCCACGAACTTGACCAGTAAAGACTCTTTTAACAACTCCCCCAAGCTATTGTCTCCACTTTTATTTATTTATAATTAAAATATTTAGAATTACATTCACACCCTTGTCTCTGTTGAGTCATCATTTACAATTTAGCATAAAATTTAACATAATGTCTAGGAATAAAATCAAATAAGATAATATTATTTTTCAAAATTGGGGCATGTGACAGTGAATGTGTAACGTCCCCGACCCTCAGATCGACGAAGAGAACGCTACCATACACTAACTGTCCGACAACTAGCCCAATGAACATGTACATACATATAAAAACTGAAATAAAATGCTTGGAAGTAAAAACATGTAGAGATGCATAATGGTTTAACATACTGCGGAAGCAAACTCATACATTCTAGCATTCAACATGTTCACCATAATTCATTAAAAATCAAATATGATTGCAGAAATGAGGTAGTTAACAATACTTATCTTATCAAGAACTCGTCCCGCAACCAGCTACATCGCTGCAATGTACCACCCAACCATAAGCCAGTGTGCTCCTCAATTTCTCAGCAACACTGCCACCCCCGAGTTGGGCATGATTCCCCAAGGAATAAGGGACTAAGCAAGTTTACAAATAGCCAAGGATACACAAATCAACCAAGCCAACATAGTAGGGTTTATCAGGCCATCAAGGAGTTTGGAAAAGCTAAATGCTAAATTGGTGAGCTCATTGAAGAGATAAGGACTCCTACACCAGAACTAGCTTGACTTCTAGGACACCCACAGACACCCAACACTAGGAAATCCGTGCCTTCTCTACTACGCAGTCGCTCATGCCCTGACCTCCCTTCCAGTGCTATTCAGGGGTTGTGGAGAACAAAGCCATCCCTCTAGCTCTACCTGTGTGGTTCCCAAACACACCGGGTTTATCAATCAACCCAAGCCTTCATTCCCACTCCAACATAGTTCGAAGACCAACCACTGCATACATGTAGCAAAACCAAGCAATGGAAAACAAAAGGAAACATGATAGAAACAAAAAAAGGTGAATGCAGCTCAGGTTAGGCAAAGCGATTCAGAGTTGTTCTTGGCCCTAGCATGGCTAAAACAACTCAGTAACAACCCAAAATGTAATGGATCCCATAGCAACCAAATCGTGGGTGAAACCAACAGTAACCACAACGTGAATGAGCTTACAACAAACCACACTTCATGGGGAGAATAACAGCAAACCCCAAATCGTGAAAAATGGCTCCTTCACAGGAAATCATGGGTGACAGTAAGATATATAAAAAAAAGGAAAAAGAGAGTAGCAAGAGTTTTTCCCCTCTTTGTCTTGTTCCATTCTATAACCCACACCACCACTGTGGCTTTCATGCTCTTAGCCTCTTTCACTTCACCGTGAATGCTGGACCAACCCTTCTTGTCCATGACACTTGGTGTCTCTAGTCTATTCCAGATCTCTCAACCATGGAGTCTCTCCACATGGCTTGTCAACAACTCTCAGCTGCTAGGACCTTCACAGTCTCACTAGCGCCTTTTCATTATTGCTTATTTTGAGCGCTTCAGGACAGTCACATGTCCACATGCACCCCTAGGATGCCCTCATAGTCCTCGCTCCCAGCGATACCTATATTCAAACATTGAATAGATTCACATGTTTAGTTTATTCTCATTGGTTTTTATCTCTTAAACAAGAGCTTAGAATATCATAACCAAATCATATACACATGTATATTCATAAGCAAGAAACTTCAAGATAATCCAATACTTATCTGTATTGTGCGTTTTTTCTCTAGTCCACAGGGTCGTGCTTCTCTCTGCAAGCCTTGGGATTTCCTATGGACTTGGATGTTAGGTCAGCACGCAGGCTGCTGCACAACATCAAATAATTAATGTCCATCCAGTACACCTTCACGTCAACTAGGCTTGGAACTTTACCACGACCATTTCCAGGTCCAGGATCTACTATGGATCCCTAGGCATATAACAACCCAATATACACTTATATCAACAATAACCCTTTCTCTTTAGTGTGCAACACCAAACTACATCTGTTTATCCTACCAACAAAAGCAATATAAGCAAACTCATCACCATTATTGCTCTAAAACTGTAATCATATTTCATATCATTCACCATCAAGTATTGAGACACCAGGGGTGCATCCACTCCCTAGGGTGTAGTCAATATTGAAAACCCTTTCATGACCTAACATCGGGAAGGTGTGTACCCCTTTCTGATGTGAGCCATGTAGGCCCTATTCATACTCAAGCAATCTATCATAATGGAAATAAAATCAAAACATGCCTTGCATATTGAATTTAACAATTTGACATGCATATTCTTAGCTAGGGTCACAGAACACTTAGCCATTTGCCAATGCAGTATTACTTTGTTAAGGAGGAATGGGGGCTCCCTTCTCTGAGTTGACAATCCCTCGATTTTCCATCCCAAATCCTTTTTACATTCCATATCCCACACATGTTTACCGACATAATCTATACCATCTCACTCATGTTTCTTACCAAACATGCAGTGCAGATGGGACATTTCCAAAATGTCCAATGGAGTTTCACCCGAAACCTATTTCCAAGATAGGGGAAACTTCCCCATGAAGTTTGGCTCCTGCAGGCCATCACACATGGTCTTCCTGCAATGTGTACCCCTGGCACATTCATCAAGTAGCCATATAGTCAATCATTATCTACTAATACAATCCAAATTTGATTGTTCCATAACCAAGCAATGGCATTAGTAATTAAATTCAATATGAATTTGCAACTCTGTTTACTACAAAAATTGATTTGCTCAGCAATGAGGTGATCCTCATTCATCCACTTACAACACATCCTCCTGACACAATTTTATGCAAGCCAATAGTGATTAATAGTTGTCAACAATTTCTCAAATCTGAAATTTATAAGTCCAAATTGACAACCCATTTTGCATTCAAACTATTTTTACAACCATGAGACTCTTCTCATGAGGTTTGGATCTTTCACATGGTAGATTTCAGCCTTTGTCATGGTCTTACCCGCATTGCCATGCCCCAAACAATCTACCTGAAACATGAACTTAAATCAGCCAAACACTTGGTAAGTCTTGATGCATATAAATTTTTCATTGCTGCAACAATCATTGAAGCATTTTCAGAATTATAGAATTCAAATACTTCCAGTTGTTAGCATATTAATATCACCAACACTCATTTAATTTTCGTGGATCATTATCATACTAAAATTGCAAGGTATAGTCACATCATTTATGCAATTTAAATGAAATGTTTAGATACTCCTTACTTCACAGGCGTATCATTTGTACCACCTTGCCCTTCCATAGATCATTCTGGAAGCCAATTGATCATGACTACCCTCTTCATGCACTTAGTATTCTGCATTCATAACAGCTCTTGAAAGGATTGTAGAATTATCATCAGTTCATCATTTCATCCATTGGTTAGTCATAATAACACAAGCACTATCTCGATGCATTCATGCAATGCATCACAACATTTGCACCCATACTTATGTATGCATACTTACAATATTTACTCAAACTTTTTCATATGCATTCGTTCAATCCATAACTATAAGATTTATAAATCTCTTAATGTGTATCCACTCAATGCTACCTTGTATTCAGGAAGACTATGCATTCAAACATACCATGGCCTAACCATGACTACCTCATATAGGATGCATTACTATAATCAAGACTACCTGTCCTCACTTGTTCTGGTTATTAAGTTCATATCAACATATTTCTATATGAATGTAGTATAAATTTTAAATAACCACATGGTATGAGACCTCTTGCCCTTACCACTCCCTGCATGGATCCTACTTACACCCTTGACATTACCAGTTTAGTTGGTCTCTTGCAGAATTCACTCACCAACTTTTGATCCTGGATTTGTTGCCTTATCCCTTTCTCCATAGGGTCAAATTCATCAGCATCAGCAACATATTCAGCCATGCTCATGTTGTTGTTGGTTTTTCTACCAATACAATATTTACCATTAGTGGTTCATTGTAAATGGATAATTCCCACTACTCTTACCAATATGTAATATCCTATGCATGCAAGGCATATCCCCATACATTTTATGTACAAAACTTTTAAAATATAATATAATTAGTAAGATAGGGTTTAAGGAAATTTCCCTTTTCAAGTCCCTCATCTTTGCATGGAACTCCTCTTCCACATAACAACTGGTTCGAGTTCATGGTCTTTGCTACCTCTAGGCATGCAATTCTTAGATTTGTTCATATTTCCAACAACACATTTTTTTTCAAACAACCACTAGTACTTTTCCGCTCTGCATTCAAACTCTGGTGATTCTCCCTTGTTCCCTGCTGGATAAGCTTTCCAATGCCTATCCACATGCTCCATTCTGACTTGGGTGTGAAAATCGCACCACTTCTAAAATGGCGATTTTCACCAAATTTACAACTGTATTCTAGTTTGAAATGTCAACTTCAGCCAACTAGACTTTTATTCCTTTTCATCCCTGAAAATCTCACTAAAAAGCTGCTGAAGTTCGCAGAAAAATCCCACTAAAAACCTGCAAAATTTCCTTCATCAAATCGGGTCTCTTCCCAACTAATTTTTCGATGTATCGGATCTGTAGTTGACTAGGCTTCCGACACTTCGGAGACCCAAACAACAAATTTTCTCAAGCGCTCATCGGTGGTCTCATCAACTAAAATTCTCTGATGTATCGGTGGTTCCATCAACTAATTTCCTCCGATGAGTCGGCGACCCAATCAACAAATTTTTTTGATGTATCGGCGATCCAAACAACTAATTTATTCTAAATCTTCGGCGGTCCAAACAACTAACTCTTTCTGATGCAGCGATGGTCTAAACAACTAAAATCCTCCAATGTGTCGGCGGTCCCATCATCTAAAGTTTGCCGATGTTTTCATACTAGAAAATTTTTCAGAAAATTTTCTTTCCTCGTCTGCCGCTGCATCGGCCGCTCCATCTGCTAAAATTCTCTGACGCTTTTAACACTTCAGCAAAACTTCTTCTTTCGTCCGCCCCCACGTCGACTACCCGATTGACTAAAATTCCCCGGCATTTCAACGGTCTTTAGGAGATCTCCGCCGACACTACGGCTCCGCATCAGTGACCAACTTCCAACGATTTACTTACTTAGGAAAATTTTCTGCGAAACTTCCTTTTATCTTCTGTCACTGCATCGGCTCTATCACTCTTTCCGACGCATCCGCACTTTCATCACCTTTCTTTTGCCGACATATCGGCACCTTCATCATCTATTTTCCGCTGCCATTGCGACGCCTTCATTCCTTTCCAGCCAAAAGTCTCGGTGCTCTTATCCTCTAATTTTCATCGACGTTTGCCACCACATTGGCTGCTTCATTGTCTAATTTTCATCGACGCTTCGACGGTTTTCTAGTGATCTCCGCCGACACTGCGGCTCCTCGATCAAATAAAATTTTTCGACGATTTCCATACTTAAGAGAATTTTTGGCGAAAATTTCTTTTCGGCTCTATCATCAACTTTTTACCTCCGGCGGCATCGAAAACCCTTCCACCTAAATATGCCGATGTTTCGGCGATCTTCCACCAAACTGAGCCGACGTTTTGGCTCCAACTTCTTCCTCTTTTTGTCAACGTATCGGAAGTCCCTTCGTCTAGATGAGCTAACGTTTTGGCTGTCTTCATATGAAGGCTTCTGAAACATCCCAACACTTAGAAAGTTTTCAAATTTCACCCACATTGGCTCCATCTTCCCTTTCCTGTCGCTTCGTCGGCTCATACTTCCTCTATTTTTGGCCACCATTACGGCTTAAACCTGCCGATCCAGCCGACGTATTGGCTCAAAGTTCATCTATTTTTCACCACCACCGGGTTTGTATCAGATGGCTTTTCGACTACATGAGCCGACGTATCAGCGGTTCCACCCACTGGTCTTCTCCGACGATCCGACACTTAGAAAATGTTTTTCGATTTTTTTTGAAATCTTCATTCTTTGGGTTCCAGTCGGGTTTCCTTCTGTTGCGGTGATCTGGGCATCAGAGAAGCTTTATACTAAGTCCTCTGACGTATCAGATGGGCTTCAGCCTAAGCCATCTGATGGTTTTCACACTTAGATAATTTTTTTTTTTCAAAAATTTCCTGTCATTCACATATTTCTTCTGATTTCTACTAGGCAGAGGGCAACCTTCCTCTGCTAGCTGATTCTTCACGGCACATTCAGGCGCATGCTGCAACATTAGCTATGATACCACTCTGTAACATCCCCGATCCTCAGACTGATGAAGAGGATGCTACCATAGACTAACCGTCCGGCAACTAGCCCAATGAACATGTACATACATTTAAAAATTGAAATAAAATGCTTGGAAGTAAAAACATGTAGAGATGCATAATGGTTTAACATACAATGGAAGAAAAATCATACATTCCAGCATTCAACATGTTCACCATAATTCATTAAACATCAAATATGATTGCAGAAACGAGGTAGTCAAGAACACTTATCTTATCAAGAACTCGTCCCGCAACCAGCTACGTTGCTGCAACGTTCCACCCAACCATAGGCCAATGTGCTTTTCAATCTCTCAACAACTTTGCCACCCCTGAGCTGGGCATGATTCCCCAAGGAATAAGGGGCTAAGTAGGCTTACACATAGCCAAGGATACACAAATCAACCAAGCCAACATAGTAGGGTTTATTAGGCCATCAAGGAGTTGGGAAAAGATGAATGCTAAACTGGTGAGCTCATTGAAGAGCTAAGGACTCCTACACCAGAACTAGCCTGACTTCTAGGACACCCACACATGCCCAACACTAGGAAATCAGTCCCTTCTCTACTACACAGTCCCTTAGGCCCTGACCTCCCTAGTGCTATTCAGGGGTTGTGGAGAAGAAAGCCAGCCCTCTAGCTCTACCTGTGTGGTTCCCAAACACACCAGGTTTATCAAGCAACCCAAGCCTTCATTCCCACTCCAACACAGTCCGAAGACCAACCACTGCATACACGCAGCAAAACCAAGCAATTCACATCTTTGACTGGGGAAAACAAAAGGAAACAGGATGGCAACAAAAAATGGTGAACGCAGCTCAGGTCAGGCAAAGCGATTCAGAGTTGTTCTTGGCCCTAGCGTGGCCAAAAAAACTCAGCAGCAACCCAAAACGTAATGGATCCCATAGAAACCAAATCGTGGGTGAAACCAATAGTAACCACAATGCGAATGAGACTACAAGAAACCACACTTCATGGCGAGAATAACAGCAAACCCCAAATCGTGAAAAATGGCTCCTTCATAGGAAATCGTGGGTGACAATAAGGCTGTTTTTCTAGCTCTCTGTGAGAGGAAACGATGAAGAATCCTCAACCTATGCGTGAGGAAACAACTCCAGTCAGTGAATGAGGAAAAACAGAATGATTCCCTGCATGAGGATGGACAAGGATGGAAGAATGGGAGTTGTGCATTTCCTTTGCCTTCATTAGAGTGAGATGAGTCTGCTGGTGGAGTGAACGTGTGGGCAAGGACTGACAATCCTGCCACCCACCACTACCCAGCAATAACTTCCCACAACTAACACCTGCCCCAAAGGACTGGGTGGCTGAATGAGACAAAAAGGTGGTTCACACATGGCACTTTCCCAATGGCTCCCACGGGTTAGACAATTCCCCCCTTAACCTTAGGAAATCATGCCCTTTTCATTATCGTTGCACTGCCATAGCTGGTTGTAGGTTTTTGATTAATTTTGCATATTTACATGATGCCAAAACTATAATGTGCCGGATAGCACGATATACCATCGGTAACGATTCCAATCGCTGAAACATAACACAACCAAATCAATGGTGGGGATTTTTCCTTTAGCTCCTCACCATGATTAATTACAATATATACATCATGTACCTTTTAATGCAAACGGGATCAAAACCGGGGTGTTACAGAATGTGAGTTTCCTTTGGGTTTTATTTCATTGCATTTCGTTTTCTTTGTCACTAGAGGCTTAAAGGAGACACAACCTTCATAGGAGGAGCACTGGGTTAAGTTGTTTTTACTTTCCCAAAAGTATAACCATAAATCCCATTGGTTTAATTCCTAATAAAGTGGGCTAGTAAAATAACTAATTTTCCATATATATTAAAAAATTGAACTTAGGTGAATTCATTTCCACTAAGGGATTCCCATTTGATGTCAACTTAAAGATTGTACTCAAGATATACATTCTGATCTCGATGTTGCCTTGTGTTTGTTGATCAATGTCCTTATCTTTTAGCGCAACTTGAATAGAACCAATAAATACCTTTGGAGGGGAAACTAAGAGTGTGATGGGTTACTATGCAAGTACAAGCTCCTAGTTAGGCATACAACCAATTCATAGAGCATCTTGCAATATGATTCCAACTTCTCAATTTTATTTCTTTTTAATGAGCCAAAATATTTGAAATATATGCATTCCTTCCTCTTTGGTCTTCAATTTTATTGGTCATTCTTCTATTTAAGTGTGAGAGGGATACCTAGATATCCTCTTAATGCCATTGATTTCTGCAATGAGTTCTTTGTAGGTATGAGGTATAACATATGCAACAACTGAAGTGACTATGAATTTTCATTCATTTCCAAAACCAACAATTGAGTTTACGATGCCAAACTAAAACAACTCCTAACCTTAATGCAAAACAATTCTCATGACCAAAATAAGAAAGTTAATCAAAAATCAAACTAGGTTTGCTCCACAATACCATATTATAACTAGATCCAATCCATAGAGATAGAGGAAGCAACACATTGCACCTATAACCTACCTCACTAGAGATATTAGTGCCTAACCACACCCAAAAACCCCCAATTTGCTTACTAAGAGCCAAAACTACAACTAATTTCAAAAATGAAAATAACATCTTCAACACTCTAATGTATTGATGCAAGGTTGATAAATCTCACCTCTTGCTTGAACAAATGAGTAGGTATTTAATGCCCATCCTTTCACCTTAATGTTACGTTGAATCTTGTATCCTAAATTCACTTCCATCATGTTTTAGTATTCTATACTTATAACCTTCACATGAGATGAGATATAAGAGGCAATGGACCTTATTATACCTATCATTCCAACATCTAACGAAACAACTTTATTTTCTTTAAGATTTACTAAACTATTAAGGCCTCTGTGTACTCAAGATATAATGCTATATATTTTTTTCCAACATTTGATCTCTGTGAATGAATCTCTCTAGACAAATATCTTGAATGATACAATTGATTTTGCAGATGTTGAATTATCATTGTAGAGTTCTCCATTACAATAATATTATTGAATTATCATTGCAGAGTCCTCCATTACAATAAGATTATTGTATTATCATTGTAGAGTCCTCCATTACAGTAATATTTTTGATCATTTTGAATTGAGTATTTTTAACTAAAAACAAAGTTAATACCTTTACTTAAGATTGTTAATAATTTCTCCCAATCTCTGAGTGATTTTTTTTCTTAATTGATTGAAAACGCTCCCACCATAAATGCTACCCTATTATGAACTAATTAACTTAATCTATACACTAACTTCCGCCCTATTAACAAATTAAATTAATCTATAACATTATATATATATATATAATTTCAAAAAATTAAAAAACATTCCCTCCACAACCACAAAAAAATGAACCCTACTATGTTTATTCCAACCACTTCCCGTGCCTTCCTAGAAGGGATTTTCCTGAGCGTGTTAGTTCAGATCCCTTCTTATTTTACAGACTGACTGCCTATCGAGTCCTAGGGTATTTTATAANATTCTAGGCGATTGTTTTGGATTGAAAAAAACATGTTTATAGATAGGTAGGTGAATATTAAATATGAAACATAAAATTAACACTGAAATGTGTAAATTTTGACAAATATTATGATAAAAAAACATATTTTATGTAATATAGGTGATATTAGACACTAAAAATGACCAAATAGCGAATTTATTTTTTGAAAAAAACCTCAAAAATAGCAAATTGGCGAAATTTCACCCCTAAAAATTACCCAACGATCAACCTATATATTGGAGAGCTCATCGAACATAGAGAAATTAGCATATTGAATAGGGAACACACACAGAGGAATGAGCATGCCTTATTTCACTCATTTTAGGATCTACTTCTAAGAATATGAGAAATAACACCGATTCTGTGACACAGCGAGTTGGGGGGTGCCTTTGTGAAGAGTTTTGATTCTACGAAAGATCGATGTCTTTGTGGGGAGTGTTGATTCTAAAATAAATAGTTGTATTGGTAGGGAGTGCCATTGCAAACATGTATGTCAATATTATTAGAAGATCAACACTTCAGGACAATGATATTTATTCCAAAGCCACCTCTCAATCTGATAGGGATAACCCTACTCTAAAATGGTCTTTGATCGTCTCTGTTAACTACCTGTAAAATGACGAGGGGAGGGAGAAACTGAGAGAATCATACCAGATATAACCCCTAGGAACCCAAACCTTTTATAGCTGCCTTGCTAAAACTATAATCTATCTACCCTAGTGCCCTGCACTCCACTATGAATCCCATAGTAAGCATTTATAAAATTAGAATGATCTTGGTTCATACCTGTTACTGAAGGGGTCACAAGTGGTCACAACAATTACCTGACCACACCGTTAAACCCACCACAGTTGGGAGAATTAAAGGCTTAGTTGGTCGGTATCAATGATCCCACCACTCATTCTTGTCAAACAAAACACTATTGAAAGCGAGTGAGGCATGGAAGTAGCAGACTGGACAGAGAGAGGATTTATAATCCTAATTATATCGTTTCATGATACTTTTCCTTTCTTGGATGTACCTCTCTAATATATTTTATTGAGATCACATATATAATTATTGTAAACCTTATCGGTATCACCTTTCAAATATGGAATCTTAGATAATGGACACGATGTATTTGATAAAATGCCTCAACAGAATGCGTTATTCGAGACGCAAATTATTTTTGTTTCAAGCTTGATTTCAGACCAAGCAAAATGTTGAGAGAGAGTGAGGAGTGGGGCACTCATTCGACTCCAATACCATTAATGCTGCTACAAATTGTACTTTGGCTGGAAAAATGTTAGTTATATTTTATGCTACACCCCAACTCCCAACGATTTATACACGTTTCCTGCGTGTGGCTTAGGTTCACCGTGAATGTATTGGGTGTGTTAGCATTCAATAAAGTAAATCTACAAGCGAACGACCAATAAGCGCTTCAAGTGCCAGAATTGCTCATTTTGTGCAATAACCTTCTAGAAGAAACACTTGTGACCACTTCAGGGAGATGTTGTAATGTTATGTAACATTCCTCATGTAAAGGTCGACTATAAATATTTACTTTTTACCTATTAGATATTTATTATCAGCTATGAAGTGCAGAAGCCTCATGTAAAGTTCTAATGTTAAAAGTAGTTGCTTTTATCATGTCTGAGTCTGTTTATACTTTAGCCCAACATTTACAATAAAATGATTCATTTTAAAGTTCTCATGCATGGGAAACTTCCATCACAACCGTCCTAGATTTAAAACTAGTTATAGTCCAATGGTTTTAGAAGGAGATGCTAACCCAACCATTAATCTATGGATTGTTCATCATTTTTTGAAGCAGACACTAACCCAATAATTCAATCTGAATTGGTCATACATTTTTTCCCTAAACAAATGATGTAGGCCTAGCATGCAAGAAGTTAAGGCAATCCCAGGAAATATTTGAGTAAAATGTTTTCAGGAAAATTGTTTTTTTTTTTCAAATTTGGCATTAAAAATAACCTCCAAAAAATATTGAAAATGTTTTAAATTAACTTTTTCTGTAAAAATGTCTTAATATTTGGCATAAAAAAATTAAGGAAAAACCAAGTAAAATGTTTTAAATCAGTCTTTTGTGTAAAAACAAAATTAAGGAAAAACCAACGCATGTGATTTCAAGATTTTAATTAGGGCAAATCAAACATGTTCAAGATTATAATTCAGACAAATTAAATGTAAATCAAGCAAAGAAAAAGATATTACCAGCACCCGTGAGCAAATTTCCAAAGGAACAATCACCTCCTTTCATGTTGCATTTAGTTTCTTCGTCATGTTGTTATACTCTTTTCCTGCTAACTTAACTTAGTTATTTTAACTTAATTTATCAATATAACTTAGCTAACTATTTATTCCTACCCAATTCATCCCTATAAAAATTACAAATTTCCAAATTAATAATCCAAGCCATTTATTCTGCCTAAACATTTTAACTATGAAATCAAAGCATTGACTTAGTCATTAAAATAATATATATATTATCAATTCCCTTTATTCCACCATCTTATATTTAATTATACTTTTTTTTAACTATTTATACTTTTTCCAATTCATACAATTACCAACTCAGTTCAGAGTTATCAAACTCCTCACAGAGTCCGTGAGATGCTCTAGATTCCAAATGATCGTAGCATAGAATAGAAGCTACCACAAGGATAATAAATGAAGGATAGTATGGATGATTACTAGTATTGTAATAATATCAGAGAGTCTTTGTGTGTATGTAGCTTTTCATCATCTCATAAACAAATAGATAAAGTCATTGTATGTTATCCACTTTATACATTCTATGTTATCCACTTTATACATTCACTCATCTTGATTGTGTCTCTCCTACTGTTTATGTTATGTTATTTTATTAGATACTTCATTTAAATAATGTCTGAGTTTGAGTTCCATGGCATATGCCAAAGAGATCAATGGTGTCCTACTGTTTATGTTATGTTATTTTATTAGATACTTCATATAAATAATGTTTGAGTTTGAGTTCCATGGCATCTGCCAAAGAGATCGATGGTGACTTCTTGTAGTCAATGTCGAAGGACAGTAAATGGTTTACATAAATAAGAGGCTTCAATCTTTAACGTTTCTATGCTTTAGATTGTACGAACCGACAATGAGATATTGATATTGATAAGCAATTCATGATTTCGCATAAAAGAATAAAATAATTAACATGATATGGTTCAATAGAGGTTGTTGAAATTATTTCAAAATCTTATAAATTTTAGTTATACCTCACATAAAATATTAAAATTTCTTGTAAAATATATTGTTAAAATCTCTTTAAGTGGGCATAACTCTACACAAGATAATGTCGAGGCATCAAGATTTGCATTTTCTATAGGGAAATATAATTCATTTTCATTTGCTACAGAATAAGGGAATATAGAGAGAGAGAGGGGATAAAAACATGGTAAAACATTGATAACATTATTTTTAATCTTTTTATAAATTTGTTTTCATTCAAATTCACAAATTAATAACATATGTTTTAATAGTATGTTGAATGAATGTGTGTAAATTAATGATTCTTTTTCATTAAGAAAATGAAAAGCAAACATTGCAGTGGTAGGAAAATCCCTCTAATTCCTACACATACATTGAAAAAATTAATTGCACATTTCACTCTTGAGAATGATTGGTATGTGAATTCATCTAATTCTTGAGTGGATTTGATCCCTCTAATTCCTACACAGACATTGAAAAAAATTAATTACACATTTCACTCTTGAGAATGATTGGTAGGAAAATCCCTCTAATTTTTGAGTGGATTTGATCCCTCTAATGACAAAAATTAATTACACATTTAACTCTTGAGAATGATTGGTAGGCAAATCCCTCTAATTCCTGAGTGGATTTGATCCCTCTAATGACAATAGCTTATTTTCTTAATTGATTATCATGTTATTTACTTCATAGTTTGCTAATTGTGTTGAGGTATTTAACATGTATTATTCCAGTACATAAATTAAAGATAGTAAGCTTACATGGATATATTCCCTCAGCACATGTAATATCAATGGAAATTTTGACACCTTGTAATTATCCACAAAAATATGTTGGCCTTGCACATGGTTTTAAAACCATGTGCAAGGCCTCCTAAACAACCATGCAGTTCTTCCTAAACAACCCATGGTAAATTGCACTAAAGGATATTTGTTAATTTTTTTTACCAAATTTCAATTAAAAATAAAGAAAATAAAAAATTAATTACTCCTAAAAAAATTATAAAATTTCAAGAAATATATTATTGCAAACACTAATCAATACCTTCATTTCTCAAGATTGCTTTTCCATGAGTATCGTACCATCCATCCCTAAATCATAATGAAACAAAATTAAGATATTCTCAAATTCTGAATTCATTATTATACTTTAAAATTTCTAAAAAGATTACAACTGTACTTTCAAAACAAAAGAAGAGTGATGTTTGGGGTAAAATGGAAAAACCTAGACTGAATGTAAATCTAAACCATATTTTCATTTATTTAATCCTCACAAAATTATTGTGTCTATTTTCAAGTTTAACAATTTATTCAATCCTTAACACTTATTAGTTACATTTAGATGATTCTCATAATTCTATTTGTGTTTTCAACTTAACCTGTTCCTTACAATGTTGATCAAACTCCAGTTTTGTGTCACCTTCTATGACTAAAACCAACCTAGATCCAAATCCTAGGCTCTATCAAGCGCCGAGAGGGATGAAATATCCCAAGGTGAAAACCTCTTCTTAGGTATTTCACTCAAAGAGGTTTGCACCTCGAGATATTTGATCCCTCTCGGAGCTTGATAGAGCCTAGGAATTGGATCTAGTTTCATGGGAAACCATCATTGCAGCATATTACATCTATGGGTGTGGCAAGGTATCCATCAAACTCTTTGAAAAAATGCAACAGCCAGGTATGAACCCAAACCGTGTCATTATGCTCTTTGTATTTGAAATTTTCATCCAGTAGAATTTGGTGTCAGATGATGTTATCTTTTAACATATGATAGGGGCATAGGGCATTATGTCTAACAAAATTGAAATATCAGCAGTGTTTACTTCCTAGGAGTCAATTTATCTTTAGTTCAACATTTTGTTTTGTTCATATTCACTCATCAAACATGCATTGATATTTTCTAACAAACCAACCTTTATGGTTTTATTTTCTATTTCCATTATTATTCTTGTTTTTTATTTTAGAAATATGTTTATTTTGATAGTATTGAAAGTTCATAGATGTTTGTGACATTCATTGCTGGTTCATTTCTTTGATATGATCTACAATTGCTATAATATTTTTAATATGATTGTAGCATAAAGTTTGGGATCCATGAGGTTTAAAGAAAGTACATACATATGACCATGAGTACAGACATATTACAGCTCGAAAGTAGTTGTTAAATTACATTAAAAAAAACTAACCATGAAAAATCATAAAGGGTTGTAGTTATGGAGACAAATTATGACTATAATTTGAGAAACATTCATTAGTTGTTGTATTGCAAGGGAAACACCACTTATCTAGTTTGTCATTTCATTTCTTGAAATGGTGCCTCATCGCATTGGGTAAATGTTCTTAAACTACACATCTATGTGTGTGGAGTGTACAATTCATGCTTGCACAATAGAGTATATTAAAACCAAGTATATTTAAAAGAAAAATGAATTTTCATAATGATGGTGCAAGATCAAAATATGTATGTACCTTTTAACCCTTCTATATCTTCAACATTAGACCTCTCTCCTGAAAGTTGAGCTAACTAATACCACTAAGGCATGTATTGTATGTAAATGATGAATGCCTAAATTGTATAATTTTAAAGGAAAGTAGATACCCAAAATGATATTCCACCACCTAACCTCATGAATGTATCTAGTCCATTTGTATGTGATTAGTTGGCATGTGCAGTGAACTATTGTATCATCACGTAATGTCATGACTGGGAAAAGGTAGATGTTGAAATGCTGTGATGTACTAATCCTCATGGATCTGGAATATTTTTTATTTGAAAAACATAATGAGTTTATTAATTATCCTTCAAAAATGGAAAATAATTGAGTGTTCAATCACCTTAATTCCACCAAGAGTTTTTATCACTGGCATTTACAGTTTACACACTAGTCTTTAGTCTTGTCTAGAGTATTTTTTATCCTAGAATTCCCAACATGATCATGGATTACTAGTGAAAACATTCATGTGTATGAATTACTAACTAGAGGTAGTATCATACAAATATTCATTAGAGGAAATTTGAGGTCTAAAATGGGTCTCCTAAGGAAATTAATAAAATAATAGTTAAAATAATAAAATAATAGTTAAAATATAAAATAATAGTTATTAATTTTATAGGAAGAATGGAAAAAACTATTTTTTTGTTTGTATTTTCGACATATCTCCCCTGTTTTTACTCAAATTCCGAGAGGGAGAGCTCGTTGGATGTGGAATGTAATTTGGAATACAACGAGTACCCACACTGCATACTTTTGGCAGACCCCGCTACCCCAAAAACAAGAAATACTTGAAAAAACGTGATGATTGCATCATCATCACATTTTTTTAGGTATTTCTTGTTTTTGGGGTAGCGAGGTATGTCAAAAGTATGCAGTGTGGGTACTCGTTGGATGTGGAATTACATTCCACATCGAACGAGCTCTCCCACTCAGAATTTGAGTAAAAACACAGGGAGATATGTCGAAAATACGAACAAAAAAAGTAGTTTTCTTTTATGACAAATATGTCAATTCAACCATTATGGTTGACTCATTTTATTGAAATTCTATTGGTTCTTGAATTCTAACTCACAAAATTTATTGTTGGCGTGTTTTCTTATAAGGCCCATTTTAGACCCCAAATTTCCTTTAATGGAAGTATGCATTCTTTTTTCTGTGGTACATTTAGTTTTCTAAACCAGAATCTTCACTGGAAGAAAGAGAGGGGGGAAGTGATATGGTTCTCATTATAACTTGAAATATATAATGCATTTAGTTTCATTGTTGTAAAGGATCAATCTTGTTGTCTATTGTAAACTTACATTTGTACTTTGTTGGCCGGGTCATATGGATCTATCTTACGTTACAAGAGTGTTCAGAGATTGAAGCCTATTGGTAAACATACTCCTTTGGGAACCGGTGGAGAAGTTAGTGATTTCTAGGAGATCAGACGTTACCTTAATGAACTCATGTATGTATTTCTAAATCCACCACTATACTTTAAACATTAAAGAAACATGTTGTGCAGTACAATGAAATGTTTAGAAGATGCATAATGATTCTAAGATGCATGTTTAAAACAACATACTATTCCCTTTTATTCTATTGTCTTAATTTAATTAATTACTATTACTAAATAGATTGTTTATTTGGTAATTGTAACACTCACATGCTTGTGTAAGGAAGAAGTTCACCATTCATATAAAACAGACTAATTTGAATTGTTTTTAAGTTCTGGCAATACCATTAAAACTAATAAGACAGTCTTTGTTAAGTGTTATCTCCTACTGTTTTGAAAGGTAGCTTAAAATTTCTATACCCCTGGTATGTACTATTTATATTGAATTTACATTTCTCGATTTCTACTTTTAATTTTATCGGGCATCATGCACGGACTTTATGATAACACATGGGATGATGGAAAATCCTTGGGTCCTAGAGAAGCAAACAATTATCTCAGCCAGTTAATGTACAACAGGATAAATAAAGTTAATCCTCTTTGGAACACACTTATTTTAGTGTAGTCAAGAATGGTTAGAAATATTTGGGCATACTACTGCCATTTATTCTGTGATTTCTTCTTACTATTGTTAGAAGTTTCCTTCATATTCATTATCAATGATTTTTCATTTTCATTTCCATTAATATTTGTATGTTTCATGTCCCCAATTAAATAATTTACAAAAAAGTCCAAATAATGTTTCACAAACCTACTACTTCCCTAGGTTGAGATGGAAACATAAATTTTGTAATAAGGAGATATGGGACCCAAAAGGGCTTTAGTTTACCATATTCACATTTAAATGGGTCACATAAATGATAAATTCTAGGAAACTAAGGTGGCATGGGTTCATGAAGACACTTGGAAGCTTGTGGAGCCTATAGGTGACTAGATTACCCACACAGTACTTAGCATCATCTTCATTCAAATTCGAACACATGGGTAATGTAAAGTTATTGGAGGGTGATGTGGTGCAAAATATCATATAACGAGCCAATGAATTTGAATTAGTAAAGTAGAGTAACTCCAATGGAAGAGGAAGGGACTAGAAGATAATGTGTATTACTTGGAAGGAGATTCCATGCACTCTATGACAACAAATGATGAAAGATTATATGACAAGTATGAAAAATTCAGACCTGATTGCATACATATGACAAATACGACATGACAGGGCTAAAATAGCCACCAATAGGTATAATTTGGTAGTTAGATGATCCGGAAACAAGATCTTTTCTACTCTATGACGTTAACATGAATTGCATAAAGAGCATGAATGAAGCTCACAAATCCATAAGAAGAGAACCAAACAGCATAGACAATACGCACATAAAGACAACAAGTTGATAACGGAGTTCATCCAGGATGGACTACGTCTTCAGGTCTGCTTCTCAATAGGAGGGCCGATCTATAATCTCAGGATAAAGGCAAAATACATGGTAATGATACAATGATACCTTGGTGATAATGGTCAGGAAGAGAACCGCTGCCCAAAACACAACAAGACTGCTTCTAGCAACTCCGAAGCCTGAAGACGGTGTAAAACGAGTATAAACACTCATACCTTCCTCCTGCAGAGCTTCGCAATCTCCCTTCTCTCCTTTAGCTACAAAGTATCCACTCTAAAGCATGAGTGGCAAATGGCAACCAAGGGGGCTTATATAGCCATGACTTGCCCCTCTTCACATTTTCCTCATGTTCTCTTTGGTTACAACAAATCTTCCAAGATTGGCATCTTGTTTCAACTTCTCAAGTTTTGGTTGGGTTCACTTAAAGCTCCTTTTATCATGTAGTTGACATAATTAACAACTATGCCGACCACATACCCAAGTATGGCATTAATAAAATCTAGTTGCAAAACTACCCAACTGAACTACGTATAAAACCCAAAAATTTGTTATAACAGAGAAACAATTCTCAACCCACTTTTAACCCAAACTCCATAGTTTATAATTTGACACGTGCTAAATGCACTGGGCTTCAAGTGGCATGGGTTGTTGGGTTGTCCATTCGGTGCATACCATGTGATCGCTCCATAAACCATCTAACCGCGACGTATCCGCCATTGGGTCCTGCTCGCAAGGCTTGGCAATAGAACCAGGGGTCGAAAATGTGGGCGTTCCCCTCGTTACAAGTGGCGGCTTTATGTGGTGTGGCCGTTACCCCCGCGCTAGCACCTCCGCTTTGAGCTCCCGATTGTGTGGCTGTGTGGTAGGACCAGGGGTCGAGGCTAGCCCTGGACCCTTTTTGCGCCCATATAAACATTCCTCCAAGTTTAAATACAATAACCTAACCACACATACAGAGTAACACTACCAGCGTAGTTAGTAAAGGCGCAGAGACAGGGTATGGGAGGTCAGGAGTTCGAAACCGGCGGAGCAACAACATTTTGGTGAACTCCAACCAATATTGGCCAATCCGGTGCTACCACATGGCAGTTCTGGATTGGTCCACCTCAATGCCTAGTTAGCTGCCAAATCATCTGCCGTACTGCCAACTAAGTTGCGCAGTCACCTCCGTACTGACACGTTTCGCATTCGGATTGGTCCGTACTACTGACTGGATTTCCACCTCATGGTTTGTACATGACACATGTCGCATCCTGATTGGACCGTATTTCCACCTGTATGTTCGTACAACTTCCATGTCATCCATTTGTACTGTACATATGCCACGTGTCACCCCACTAGTGGTTCCATGTGGCACCCCCATTTTGCCAAATTTGCCTATTTCATCAATGCAACAGAACGCGATAACTTTCTCATACGGAGTCCGTTTGAGGTGAAACGAACACTGTTGGAATCGTCTTGATGAGCCCTTTGATCTAACACTAGTTTTGTTGAGATTGGAGGACTTAAATTTTTTTGCCTTCTTGGATCCTCTTGGATCATTCCTCCCCACTGAGAAGCTTTTGGGCTCCAAAAGCCTTTACTAATCAACAGATAGGTGAGGGAATTGCTCCCTCACTTTCTCCTTCTTGATCCACTTGGATTTTCTTGGATGAGTTCCTCTGATGCTCACTCGAAGATAATCAACATCACCTCTGCGAGAAGTCCTTGTCCTTCTATTTAGGATGAAATCTTCGTGTAGCTCATCCATGTACTTAGGAGCAAATTCATCAACCGATGGCAATGAGACATTCTCCCTTTCATCCATGATCATGGGAGGCTCATAGAATTTCAAGTTCTCCACATTCACCACTGAGTAGATTTGCATGTATGGCGGTAGCTCTAAGCGAAAGGAATTCGTCCCAATCTTCTCCAAGATGGTGAAGGGGCCATATCTGATGGGCTTGAGCTTCTTGCCTTCTCTCTTCATCCTCTCCTTGCTAATGTGAAGCCACACTTGATCTCCCACCTAAAACTGATGATAAACTCTATGCTTGCCATGGCAAGCCTTGTACTAGGCTTGACTCTTCTCCAACTTCTCTTGCACTGTTTGATGTACCTATTGAACTCTCTAAATGAACTTGCGGGCTTTGCCTTCATCCTTGGAAGTGCTTGAACCAACCTCTCTCCCATAAGTCAAGTCCAATGGAGTCTTTTGCAAGTACCCAAAGCATGTCTCAAATGGCAATCTCTGAGTGGAAGAATGCATAGCCCTGTTGTAGGCATGCTGCACATACTGGATCTGTTCATCCCATAACTTAGGATTCTTGTTGCAATAGCCTCAAAGCAAATGGACAACTGTCCTGTTGACTACCTCTATCTGTCCGTCGGCCTGTGGATGGAAAGCGGTGCTTCTCTTCAGCTTGGTGTCCATCATACACCATAACTTTGTCCAAAACTCTCCAAGGAATCGGGAGTCTCGATCCAAGATAGTGGACGTAGGAAGTCCAAAGTGAACCCATACATGCTGAAAGAAGAGAGAAGCAGCCTGCTCTGCAGTGACTTGATTTTCACATGGCATAAGAATACACATCTTTCTAAACCTATCCACGACCACATACAAGTAGTCATGACCCCTCCTAGACATAGGTAAACCCCCCACAAAATCCATGGAAATGCTTTCCCAAGGATGGGAAGGAACAAGAAGTGGTGAGTACAGCCCCAATTTTCTATTAGTGGGCTTACAAGTAAAGCACATCACACACCCCTTTACATATTTTGTTACAATGTCTTTCATGCGAGGACAGTACACGAGTCTTTGCAAATGAGCCAAAGTCTTACCTACCCCAAAATGCCCTGATACAAGAGAAGTATGAGCTTCTCGTATTACATGGACTCTTTCACTGATAGGAACACATAGCTTACCCAAATGATAGAGAAACTTTCCTTGCAAATAGTAGTCTTCCACCTGTGTGCCATTTAGCTTCTCATAAATCTCCTTGAAATCATCATTAGTAGCATACTGCTCAATATAACTTTCATGGGATAAAGAAGCATTTTTCAAAACAATAGATGCAACAATAGGAGGTCTAGAAAGCATATCTGCCACTTTGTTACTAGTACCCTTCTTGTACTTGATCACTAGATGGAATTGTTGAAGAAACCCCATCCACCTGAAATGACGAGCTTGCTGGAGCTTAGTCTGGGACTGGAGATACTGCAAGGGCTGATGATCGGTATGGATGATCGTCTCCTTACCCATCAAGTAGTGTTTCCACTTCTTGACACTCTGAACCAAAGCATACAACTCTTTGTCATAGGTGGGGTAGTTGATCATTGCTTGAGTAAAAGTCTCTGAATGGTAGCAAATAGGCTTGCGGTGCTGCATCAATACTGCCCCCATGGCATATCCACTGGCATCTATCTCTCTCTCAAATGGCTGCTGCAAATTGGGCAAGGCTAGGACTGGGGCGGTGCTGATCTTTCCCTTCAATGTGTCGAAGGATTTCTGTTGCTTACCTCCCCACTGGAAGGATTTCTTCACACTTGTTAAGGCATGCAAAGGAGATGCTATGTATGAGAAGTTCTGAATGAACCTCCTCCAATATTGAACAGCTCCTAAAAAGCTTATTGTAATGTCCCCAGTCTTGACCCCGTTCGCATGATGTATATATTGTAATTAATCGTGGTGAGGAGCTCAAGGCAAAAGCCCCACCATCGATTTGGTTGTGTATGTTTCGACAATAGGGATAGTTGCCGATGGTATATCGTGCTACTGGGCACATTATAATTTGGCATCATGTAAACATGCACATCAAATAAAACTAAAACCACAACCAGCTACAGTAGTGCAACGTTGAATGAAAAGGGCATGGTTCCAAGGATAAGGGGTGAGGGATGTCAAACCTTGGTCTATGGGGGAAAATCCCATGTTTTACCACCTTGTTGTTTTTCCGCCTTTCTTGTTTCACCAACCTCTTCAATGTTTCAGCTGGTGGTTGAGGAGTTATGGCTGGTGGTGGTTGAGGCAGTTATGGTTTTTGGGAGTAGGGTGGTAGGACTGTCAGTCCCTTGCCCACACCCACACTCCACCCACAACTGCATTCAATTCCTCCATCTTCTCCCCATCGTGCATTCTTCCCTGGTCGGTTCATCTCCTCCCGCGCAGGTAGTGGCCTGGTTTTTCACCTTCGCGATGTGGTCAGTTCATCCTCCCGATTGCCTGTGGACCCCCGTGCTTCGGATGTGGTCAGTTCATCTTCCTCATGCGCCGAGCAGTTGCTATTTTCTCCTCATGCAAAGTCGTGGTCTGCTCGTCTTCCTCACGCAGAGGTTTGTTCGTCTCTCTTGGGGGATTTCCTGTGCATTCGCGCACTGAGGATTTGGTCTACATCTTCCACGTGTAGAGACCATGTCTGCTGTCCATCTCCACGCATAGGCTGAGAGCTATGATTTGTGGTCGCTGCTACATTTTGGGACCATCATTGTCCAGAACGAGCTGTTATGTTTCCCCACGCTGCTGGTAATGTATGCTGATACCTTCTTTGGGATGGTGCTTTTCTCATGTTGTGAGTTGTGCTCACTGGTTACAATTCAGGGTTGTTGATTGTCCACATCTGTTGGTTTTTTCCTTTGTTTGGGACTGTGTATAGCTGCCATCGTTTGCACTGTGAGTTGTGGCTGTTGATTTCCACAGTCGTTGGCTGAGTCTCCCTTGGATATGTTGGGAGTGCTGTTTACTATTCACTGTGGGCTGTGAATTGTTGCCATCATCCATTGTGTGTTTGGGCTGCTGTTATACCCTGGTTTTGGGTGCTGCAACTGAGTTGTTTTGGCCACGTTAGAGCCAAGAACAACTCTGAGTTGTCTTGTAGGCTTGAGCTGTGTCTCATCTTTTGTGTGGGATTGTATCTGGTTGTTTTGCCTTCTTCATAGGGCTGTGAAGGGATTGTTTTGCTGTATGTAAGCAGTGGTTGGTCTTTGGACTGTGCTGGCTTGGCCGGTTGTTGATGGCTTGTTAAACCCAGCGGTGTTGGTTTGGCTGATTGTGTCCCTTGGCTATGTGTAAGCCTGCGTTGACCCTTATCCTTGGAGGAATCATGCCCAGCTTGGGGGTGGCAGCGTTGCTGAGAGATTGATGAGCACGCTGGCCTATGGTTGGGTGGAACGTTGCAGCGACGTAGCTGGTTGCGGGCTCCTTCATCCAGAGATAAGTACTGCTGTTATTTTATCTCTGCAATTATATTGATGATTAATGAGTTATGATGAACATGTAAATGCTGGAGTGTGTGTGCTTGCTTCCGCTATATGTTTGAGGAACTGTGCATGTAAATGATGGATTGTGCATCTTGTTATGCATTACATTCAAGTTGGCTCAATTTCAGCATTGATCTCTTCTGTTCATGTTCATGGGGCCATTTTCCCGGCCTTGCTTAGTGATCGTCGCTTCCTCTTTGCCGGTCGGAGAGACGGGGACGTGACAGTATGGTATCAGAGCTCAAGGTTGCAACAATGGGCCTCTATGGGCCAAGAAGGAGTGACTGACAGAGGGTGGAATTGTCTTCTGCTGGCAGGGATCAGTAAGGGATGACAGTAAGCTTCCAAAAATATTTCCTAAGTGTGACAGTCGGGTCATCGGAAGGATTTGGAATTCGACAGTCCGCTGTTGCGAAAGAGTTGGAAGTCTCCCGTCCGCCGTAGCAGAAGAGCTGCCAATTGGAAGAAGTTCGGGTTGGTGTTCCGCCTTTGCGGAAGCCAAAGGAACAAGTCTTTCGATGAGAAAAGATTGCCGCCGGAAGAATATAAGGCTCTATGTGCCGCCGTTGCAGATGGAGAAACGATTAGACGCCCGACAGATAAGTCATCCGATTGTCGGCAGTGCAGAAGAAAATTGTGAAAATTTTCTAAGTGTCGGCAGCCGTTCGGAAGACTTGTTCGGAAGTCTTCCAATGAGAAAAGATTGCCGTCGGAAGAAGATAAGGCTCTGTGTGCCGCCATTGCGGATGGAGAAACTATTAGATGCTCGACAGATAAGTCATCCGATTGTCGGCAGTGCAGAAGAAAATCGTGAAAATTTTCTAAGTGTCGGTGAGCTGCCATTGCAGAAGCCAAAGGCATTTGACTTCCGATGAGGAAAGACTTCCACCATTGTGGAAGGGTTCGTGGAGTTCACCTCCGCCGTTGCGGAAGAAACAATGGTTTCCCGTCTGCCATTGCGGATTTAAAAGCAACTAAGCGTCCGACGGGAAAGTGGTCCGACCACCGACAGGTGTTATATTCGGCGAGAAGAAGAAAGACAAATTTTCAAAATTTGTCTAAGTGATGAAATCGTTGGAAGGAGAAGTGATTTGTGTGTTGCCATTGTGGACGAGTTGGCGAATTAGATTTCTGTCGTTGCGGAAGAGTCAGTGGTTTGCACGTCCGCCATTGCGGAAGCCAAAGCCATTTGCCGGCCGATGAGAAAGACTGCCGACACCGGTCAATCAGTTCATCGATCGGACGGGAAAGTGAATGAGCGTCCGCCGTTGCAGAAGCCAAAGTCATTTGGATTCTGATGTAAATAGCCGCCGATCGGGAGAGGAAATGGTTTACACATCTGCTGTTGTGGAAGCCAAAGTCATTTGGCTTCCGATGCAAGAAGTCCACTGATGTCGAAGAGTTAAAAATTTCTCCAAGTAGAAAATGGCCGTCGGAAGGAGTTGGCCTTTGGTATGCCGCCGTTGCGGAAGCCAAAGTCATTTGGCTTCCAATGTGAAAATACTTCCGATGTTGCATAAGAGAAAGTAGTTTCCATTCCGGCGTTGCAGAAGCCTAAGTCATTTGGATTATGATGTGGAAAGACATCCGACAGCCGATGAGAAGGAAAGGAAAATTCTGAGTTTTCCATGGGATTTTTCTAGCAGATTTCAACTGTTTTTCAGTGGGATTTTGAGCTGTTTTTCAATGAATTTTTAGTGGCTGAACATGAGAAAGAGGCAGCGGTCTTATGCGCCAGATTGCGCGAAAATCAATGATTTACAGGCAATCCCCCTTGACCCCTGTCGTTCCCTGAGACAGTCATTCTTGTGAAAAGAAAATTCTGTGTTTTGGGAAAATTAGTAAAACCCAAAATTCATAAAAGATGAATGGTGTATCAGAAATGAGATCCGCAAGTTACTGAGTGGTTGAAGTTGGAACCCAGTCCAAAATGCAGTTGTGTGTGAAATTCCAAGATTGGTGAAAGTCCTCCTTCTTAGAAGTGGTGTGGTTTTCACATCCGAGGTCGGAATGAAGCATGTGGATAGGCGTTGGAAAGCTTATCCAGTAGGGAACAAGGGAAACTTACTAGAATCTGAGCATGAAGCAACAAAGTGCTAGTGATGGCCGCTGCTATCAAATGGGAAAATCTAGACAGTTGCATGCCAGGGGCAGCAAGGACTATGAAGTCAACCAACTACTGTGTGAAAAAGGAATTCCATGAGAAGATGAGGGATTTGAAAGGGAAGTTTTCATTAGACCCTATCTTGCTGATTATAACGACATTTCCTAATTTTATGCTTGAAATGCATGAGGATATGTATTGCATGCATAGGATATTGCATGATTGGTAAGAATATTGGAAATTATATATTTATAATGAACCACTAATGATAATCATTGCTTTGATGTTGGCATTAGTGGAAAAACCAACGATGACATGGACCTAGTTGAATATGTTGCTGATGCTGATGGAGTGTGACCAGCAACCCTCTAGAGAAAGGGATAAGACAACAACTCCACAACAAAAGCTGGTGAGCAAATTCTGCAATCTCCTGCAAAGGACCAACCAAATTGGTCATGTCAAGGGTATAAGTAGGACCCATGCAGGTAAGAGTTTGCTTATGACAAATTCCATGGAATGGTAAGGCTAAGAAACCTCATACCACGAGGATGTTGGAATATAGAAAGGTGTCATGCCTATATATGTTGATAATATTGATTATAGTAATGCATCCTATATGAGTTAGTCATGGTTAGCCCATGGTATGTTTGAATGCATGGGAATGAGTGCATGTAGTATTATGAATAACTAACAGCTGAAATGATGAATTAATGATAATTCTGGAACTGTTGTGAAGGCTGTTATGAATGCAGGATAGTCATGATCAATTGGTTGCCAAAAATGCTCTATTGAAGAGCAAGGTAGTATGAATGATACGCTTGTGAAGTACGGGTATCTAAACTTTCATTTAATTGCATGCATGATATGACTATACCTTGCAATATTAGTATGATAATGATTGCAGGAAGAAAATGAGCTTCGATAATATTGATGTGACTAACAGTTGGAAGTATTTGAATTTTATAAATTCTGAAAATGCTTCAGTGATGGTTGTAGCAATGAAAAGTTATATGCATCCAGACTTACCAAGTTTTTGGTTGATTGAAGCTCATGTTTCAGGTAGATTATTTCGAGCATGGCAGTGAGAGGTAAGACCCTGACCAATGCCAGAATCTACCATGTGAAAGAGCCTATTAAATTTGAATCGTGAATTTCAAATTTAAGAAATTGCTGACAACCACTAGCCACTGTTGGCTTGCATAAGCTTGTGTTTGGATTTTTGAAGCTTATGTTTCAGGTAGATTATTTCGAGCATGGCAGTGAGAGGTAAGATCCTGACCAATGCCAGAATATACCATTTATGAGAAGAAGTCTCATGGTTGTGAAAATAGTTGATATGCATAATGGGTTGTTAAATTTGAATTGTGGATTTCGGATTTAAGAAAGTGCTAACGACTACTAATCATTTTTGGCTTGTATGAGTTTGTGTCAGGAGGGACGCATGGTAAGTGGGTATTCATGTTATGATAGTAAGCATAAAATTATAATGGGCATAGTAATGCTGCTTACAAGAGACCCACAATTGAGCAAGTCAATTTCTGTAATAGATAGAATTGCAAATTCTTATTGAATTTGATTACCAATGTCATTGCTTGGTTATGGAACAATGAATTGGGATTGTAGTATCAGGTAATGATTGACTGTTGGCTATTTGATGAATGTGTCAGGGGTACACACTGCAGGAAGACCATGTGTGATAACCTGCAGAAGCCAAACTTCATGGGAAGGTTTTCCCTTATCTTGGAAATGGGGTTCGGGTGAAACTCCAATGGACATTTTGGAAATGTCTCATCTGCATTGCATGTTCGGTAGTAACATGAGTGAGATGGCATAAATTATGTCGGTAAGACATGTGTGAATATGAAATGTAAAAGGAGTTGGGATGGCAAAATAAGGGACAGTTAACTCAAGGAAGAAGCCTCCATTCCTCCTTAACAAGGCGTACTGCGATGGCAAATGGACAAGTGTTCTATGACCCTTGCTAAGAATATGCATGTTTAATTATTAAATTCCATATGTAGAACATGTTTTGGTTATAATATCCATTATGACCGATTTCTTGAGTATGCATAGGGCTTGCATGGCACACACTGGGAAGGGGTGCACACTTTTTCGATGTCGAGTCATGAAAGGATTTTCAATATTGATTACACTCTAGGGAGTGGACGCACTCCTGGTGTCTCAATACTTGATAGTGAATGATGAGAAATATGATTACGGTTTTAAAAGCAATAACGCTAATGATTTTGCTTGTATTGATTGTATTGCTTGTGTTGACATGCTAAATAGATGCAGCTTGGTGTTGCACACTAGGGATCCATAGCAGATCCTAGACCTGGAATTGGTCATTTATTGTTGATATAAGTGTGTTGTTGATATAAGTGTATGTTGATATAAGTGTGTTGTTGATATAAGTGCATGGTTGATATAAGTGTATGTTGATATAAGTGTATGTTGGTATAAGTGTATGATGGGCTGTGATATGCCTAAGGATCCATAGTAGATCCTAGACCTGGAAATGAACATGATAAAGTTCCAAGCCCAGTTGACATGAGAATGTACTAGCTGGACATTAATTAATTGATGTTGAGGATCAGCCGGTGTGCTGACCTAACATCTAAGTCCATAGGCGATCCCAAGGCTTGCAAGGCGAAGCAGGATCCCGTGGACGAACGAGGAAACACACAATACAGATAAGTATTGGATTATTTTGATTATGAATATACATGTGTATATGATTTGGTTGTGATGTTTTAAGCTCTTGTTTAAGAGGAAAAATCAATAAGAATAAACTAAACATGTGAATTATTCAATGTTTGGATATAGGTATCGATGGGAGCAAGGACTATGAGAGCATCCTAGGGGTGCATGTGGACATGTGACTATCCTGGAAAGCTTGGAATGAGCGGTAATGAAAAAGGTGCTAGTAAGACGGGGGAGTCCTAGCAGCCGAGACAAACCAAGTGGAGAGACTCCATGGTTTAAGAGGTCTGGAATAGACCGAAGACACTAAGTGTCGTGACCAAGAAGGATTGGTCCAGCATTCACGGTGAAGTGAAAGAGGCTGAGAGCATGAAAAGCCACAGTGATGGTGTGGGTTCCAGGATGGAACAAAACAAAGAGGGGAAAAACTCTTATTGCTCTCTCTTGCCTTTTGATTATATATATAAATATATGTTTATGCATTGTGAAAACAAAAGATTGTTAAATGCATGTATGATTGAGAATGAAATGTGTGTATTTGCTCAAGTAAATTTGTGAATGCTGGAATAGTTAATTCCCTGCCCAGGAATGGACATGAAGGAGCTCATGTGCCTGTTGGGGAAGGCATGAAATATGAAAGTTTCCTTAAGGGAACTTGGACTGTCATGCCAATTGGGTAATTAACTAACTGATTTGGATGCCTATATTATGCTTGGTCTGATGGAATTTCAATGGTGCATTTCACAGGTGAGAAAAGTGAAACCAGGTGGTGCACGTTGATTATGGCAGCATATCAAAAGTTGTTGGACTTGGCTGGAAGTCTCCTTCAAATGATTGCCAAGACCCAAGAGAATCTTGGGGAGATGCTCAAGATACAGAGAAGGCAGAATGAGATGAACCACCAGATTTTGCAAGACTCTATTGGTTTGCAAAGGGAGGTGAAAAGCCTTATGGGAGAAATTGGCAAAGGAAAGGAAGGTGGATCAGCAATGGGACAATTGTCCAAGTGACTCAATAAGAAACGGTCCAGGCATGAAGACTCAAAGGAAATTGAGCAGGTAAAGATGAAGTAGCCAGTGAGATGCTGGAGATGCGGAGGACATCATTTATGCCGGGACTGCCCAATGAGGGAACATGATGAAGGCAATAGCCACAAAGTTCCTAAACTTCAGGATCAGCTGGAAGCTGAGAACCAGCAGGAGAAGTCCATGGAAGCTGAGGGGCTTCGTCTTGAACGTTCAAAGTAGATGATTGAACGTGGGACAGATCTGCAATTTTGAAATTTTGATGTGCAATTATATATGTATTGTATATATATGTAATGGAACACCGAGGATGGTGTTTCTCCAAGGGGGAGGGGAATGTAATGTCCCCAGTCTTGACCCCATTCACATGATGTATATATTGTAATTAATCGTGGTGAGGATCTCAAGGCAAAAGCCCCACCATCGATTTGGTTGTGTATGTTTCGGCAAGAGGGATAGTTGCCGATGGTATATCGTGCTACTGGGCACATTATAATTTGGCATCATGTAAACACGCACATCAAATAAAACTAAAACCACAACCAGCTACGGCAGTGTAACGTTGAATGAAAAGGGCATGGTTCCAAGGATAAGGGGTGAGGGATGTCAAACCTTGGTCTATGGGGGAAAAACCCATGTTTTACCACCTTGTTGTTTTGCCGCCTTTCTTGTTTCACCAACCTCTTCAATGTTTCAGCTGGTGGTTGAGGAGTTATGGCTGCTGGTGGTTGAGGCAGTTATGGTTTTTGGGAGTAGGGTGGCAGGACTGTCAGTCCCTTGCCCACACCCACACTCCACCCACGACTACATTCAATTCCTCCATCTTCTCCCCATCATGCATTCTTACCTGGTCGGTTCATCTCCTCCTGCGTAGGCAGTGGCCTAGTTTTTCACCTTCGCAATGTGGTCGGTTCATCCTCCCAATTGCCTGTGGACCCGCGCACTTTGGATGTGGTCAGTTCATCTTCCTCACGTGCTGAGAAGTTGCTGTTTTCTCCTCACGCAGAGTCGTGGTCTGCTCGTCTTCCTCACACAGAGGTTTGTTCGTCTCTCTCGGGGGATTGCCTGTGCATCCGCGCGCTGAGGATTTGGTCTGCATCTTCCACGCGCAGAGACCGTGTCTGCTATCCATCTCCACGCATAGGCTGAGAGCTGTGATTGTGGTTGCTGCTATGTTTTGGGACCATCGTTGTCCAGAAAGAGCTGTTATGTTTCCCCACACTGCTGGTAATGTATGTTGATACCTTATTTGGGATGGTGCTTTTCCCATGTTGTGAGCTGTGCTCACTGGTTACAATTCAGGGTTGTTGATTGTCCACATCTGTTGGTTTGTTCCTTTGTTTGGGACTATGTATAGCTGCCATCGTTTGCACTGTGAATTGTGGCTGTTGATTGCCATAGTCGTTGGCTGAGTCTCCCATGGCTATGCTGGGAGTGATGTTTACTATTCACTGTGGGCTGTGAATTATTGCCATCATCCATTGTGTGTTTGGGCTGCTGTTATACCCTGGTTTTGGGTGCTGCAGCTGAGTTGTTTTGGCCACGTTAGGGCCAAGAACAACTCTGAGTTGTCTTGTAGGCTTGAGCTGTGTCTCATCTTTTGTGTGGGATTGTATCCGGTTGTTTTGCCTTCTTCACAGGGCTATGAAGGGATTTTTTTGCTGTATGTAAGCAGTGGTTGGTCTTCGGACTGTGCTGGCTTGGCCAGTTGTTGATGGCCTGTTAAACCCAGCGGTGTTGGTTTGGCTGATTGTGTCCCTTGGCTATGTGTAAGCCTACGTTGACCCTTATCCTTGGAGGAATCATTCCTAGCTCGGGGGTGGAAGCATTGCTGAGAGATTGATGAGAACGCTGGCCTATGGTTGGGTGGAACGTTGCAGCGGCATAGCTGGTTGCGGGCTCCTTCATCCAAAGATAAGTACTGCTGTTATTTTATCTTTGCAATTATATTGATGATTAATGAGTTATGATGAACATGTAAATGCTGGAGTGTGTGTGCTTGCTTCTGCTATATGTTTGAGGAACTGTGCATGTAAATGATGAATTGTGCATCCTGTTATGCATTACGTTCAAGTGGGCTCAATTTCAGCATTGATCTCTTCTGTTCATGTTCATGGGGCCGTTTTCCCGGCCTTGCTTGGTGATCGTCCCTTCCTCTTCGCCGGTTGGAGGGATGGGGACGTGACACTTCTCACTTCAGTCGCGTTAGTAGGCTTAGGCCAATTGACAATTACATCAACTTTTGAAGGATCAATTTTTAAATTTCCACCTCTTACAGTATGACCCAAGTACACTAATGAAGTTTTGCCAAATTCACACTTTGACAATTTTACATACAATTTCTCCTTTTTCAAAGTATCTAATACTTGCTTTACATGCCCCACATGTGCTTCCCAAGTTTTGCTAAAGACCAAGATATCATCTAAGTATACAATGACAAAATCATCTAAGAATGGCCGGAAAACATCATTCATTACCCGCATGAAGGTTGCAGGTGCATTGCAAAGCCCAAAGGGCATCACCAACCACTCAAATAGACCTTTCTTGGTCTTGAAGGTCGTCTTCCACACATCACTTTCTGCAATTCAGATCTGGTGGTAGCCACTGCGCAAATCCAACTTGGTAAAGAACACAACATCTTTTAATTGGTCAAGCAAGTCATCTATGCGAGGAAGCGGGTATCGATTCTTGATCGTGATCTTGTTGAGAGCCCGTTAGTCAATGCACATCCTCCATGTGCCAACTTTCTTCATCACCAACACAATCGGCGAACCACATGGAGAGGAGCTGGGTCTGATCACTCCGTATTCCAACAAGTCTTGAACCTGCTTCTTAATCTCTGCCATTTCAACTGCAGACAAACTGTACATTCCCACATTAGGAAGAGGGGCATCCTGTTGGAGATGAATCTCATGTTGAATCTCCCTTTTGGGAGGAAATCCTGTAGGTTCCTGAAATATTTCATCATAGTTAGCCACAATATCAATCATAGTCTTTTTATGAGAAGGATCACAACCTTTGAAAGCATCAGATTCTTCAGCATCTTTTGCTCTCACAACCATGAGCATGTATCTCTTATTAGTGTTGATGAGTCTCTTCATCTGTAATGCACTAACAAGAGTGGTGTTAGCCTTCATACTGTGAGCTCTCACGATGTACTCCACCCCATTTTTGGTGAGATGGTACTTGTTCTCATGATGGAAGAATAGTGCTTTTCGATCATACAAGTATGGGCTTCCCAATACGATACCGCAAATGTCAAGAAGAACAACATCTAAGTCTACCTCATCGATCAAATTTGAAGCAATAGCAAACCTTAACCTACATTGCTTAGTCACCTATAGCTTAGCATTATCACATACCCATCCAAGAGGATAAGGCTTGGGTTGAGGTTTAGTCTGTATGCCCAACTTCTTAACAACTGATTCTGAGATCAATTTTACTTGAGAACCCGGATCAAATAATGTTTCAATCTTTGTATGCTTAGACACAACTCTGATGTGAAACAAGTCACTTCTTCTTTTATCATTTTCTTTAGAAACATGAGTATAACTTGAACCAGTATGAGGAGTTTTGTTACCTTGCATTCCCACGGCTGTAATCCTGTTTTCGTCACCTGAGTCGGAATCCAAATCTCGTTGTGCTGTTGCAACGGTCTTTTTCTTCTTTTTGCCTCCATAATGCTTTGGCCTCTGTTCAAGATGCAACTTCCAACAACTTTCTTCATCATGCCCATCAGTGTCGCAATGTTTGCAATTGAGCTTTCCTCCTTCCTTCTTGGCAGTAGCTATCTTCTTGCTCTTTTCTTTCTTTTTGGACTTGTGGTTGTTGTTGGGCTTGAAAGGCTTCTTCGGATGGTGTTCTTGTAAATGCTTCCCCCTGCTCTCAAGATGAGTAGCCTAAACACTTACTTCATCCACACTAGTAGGATTCAACAACAGCAAAGTATGGTGTAGATAATGATGAAGAGCACCAATGTACTTAAAAGAGTGTCAGGAGAATCTAAAGAGATATTCAACTCTAAAGATTTCTTTCTAAATTCTTCATTAGAATTCTGAACACTCTGACCCTTGCCTTGTCTAAAACTTTTCCAATCCATCATATCCTTTTGAACATAACCCAATGGATAAAATTTATTACGTAAAGCAGAAATGAAAGCAGACCACGATGAGAGAAGATTACCCATTTGTTTGCTACCTTGCTGAAGCTTGCTTTCCCACAATACAAGTGCCGTGCCTGTCAGCCGAAGTGAAGCCAACTGAATCTTCACATCTTCTTCTTTGATCTACTGGACTCAATAATAGACCTCAATTTTCCTTTTCCAATTGTTTAACTTCTCTGCATTCGCTTCCCCATTGAACATGGGCAAATCAAACTTCATGTCGAGCTTCAATAATGGCTTCTTTTGAGGCTCTCTGTGAGGAACCTTGGAATGCTGAGAATGAGATGAGGAAGAAGCACTTGAACTTGTGCTTGAAGCTGAAGGTGAAGAGGAAGGCTCAGGAGGCTCTTCGCCACCTCCTCCTTGGTTAACTGAAGCATTGCCTTCATCCTTCACTTCTTTGTCTTCCTTCTTTACTTCACTGCCTTTTCTTTCTTTTGCCATGCATTCTTCATAGTCTACAAACAACTTGTCTACCTTTTCGGCCATCATGTAGAAGACCTTGTGAAATTTTACCTCCATCTCGATGCGAGCATCATTAGCATCCATCTTCCTCCTTCGGTGTGCACATCCAATCTCAAAATTGTAAGGCTCTAATGTACCCTCACCAGCTTGCAGTTTAGCCCTCATGAGCATCCATGCTCACAATCCAACGTCAAATAGACCTGCTCTGATACCACATGATCCAAAAACAAGATCTTTGCTACTCTATAACGTTAACATGAATTGCATGAAGAGCATGAATGAAGCTCACAAATCCATAAGAAGAGAACCAAATAGCATAGACAATACACACATAAAGACAACAAGTTGATAATGGAGTTCGTCCAGGATGGACTACATCTCCGGGCCTACTTCTCAATAGGAGGGCCAATCTATAATCTCAGCATAAAGGAAAAATACATGGTAATGATACAATGATACCTTGGCAACAATGGTCAAGAAGAGAACCACTACCCAAAACACAACAAGACTGCTTCCAGCAACTCCGAAGCCTGAAGATGGTGTAAAATGAGTATAAACACTCATACCTTCCTCCTGCAGAGCTACGCAATCTCCCTTCTCTCCTTTAGCTACAAATTCTCCACTCCAAAGCATGAGTGGCAAATGACAACTAAGGGGGATTATATAGCCATGCCTTTCCCCTCTTCACATTTTCCTCATGTTCTCTTTGGTTACAACAAATTTTCCAAGATTGGCATCTTGTTTCAACTTCTCAAGTTTTGGTTGGGTTCACTTAAAGCTCCTTTTGTCATGTAGTTGACATAATTAACAACTATGCCAACCACATACCCAAGTATGGAATTAATAAAATCTAGTTGCAAAACTACCCAACCGAACTATGTATAAAACCCAAAAATTTGTTATAACAGAGAAACAATTCTCAACCCACTTTTAACCCAAACTCCATAGTTTATAATTCGACATGTGCTAAATGCGCTGGGCTTCAAGTGGCATGGGTTGTTGGGCTGTCCATTCGGTGCATACCATGTGATCGCTCCATAAGCCATCTAACCACGGCGTATCCTCCGTTGGGTCCTGCTCACAAGGCTTGGCAATAGAACCAGAGGTCAGAAATGTGGGTGCTCCCATCGTTACAAGTGGCGGCTTTATGTTGTGTCGCCATTACCCCTGCGTTGGCACCTTCGATTTGAGCTCTCGGCTGTGTGGCTATGTGGTAGGAACAGGGGTCGGGGCTAGCCCCGACCCCTTTTTGCGCCCATATAAAAATTCCTCCAAGTTTAAATACAAGAACCGAACCACACATACCAAGTAACACTACTAGCGCAGTTGGTAAAGGCGCAGAGATAGGGTATGGGAGGTCAGGAGTTCGAAACCGGCAGAGCAACAACATTTTGGTGAAATTTAATCAATATTGGCCAATCCGGTGCTACCACATGGAAGTTCTAGATTGGTCCACCTCAAAGCCTAGTCAGCTGCCATATTGCCAACTAAGTTGCACAGTCACCTCTGTACTGACATGTGTCGCATTCGGATTGGTCCGTACTATTGACTGGATTGCCACCTCATCATCCATATATGACATGTGTCGCATCTTGATTGGACCGTACTGCCACCTATCTGTCTATACAACTGCCACATCATCCATCTGTACTGTATGGATTCCACGTGTCACCCTACCAGTGGTGCCACGTGGCACCCCCATTTTGCCAAATTTGCTTGTTTCATAATTATAACAGAATGCGATAACTTTCTCATACGGAGTCTGTTTGAGGTGAAACGAACGCCGTTGGAATCGTCTCGATGAGCCGTTTGATCTGACATTAGTTTTGCTGATATTGGAGTACTTAAATTTTTTTTCCTTCTTGGATCCTCCTAGATCATTAGAGGAAGCCATTCGAATTGTGGAAAGAATTGGAGCATGAAGAGGAAGAAAAGTGTCATAGGAGTTACTAAACCACTAAGATGAGTTGGAGGAATCCCATAGAGGTAAATTAGACCTTAGGATGCCTCATGAAGTTAATAAAAGGATTTCATGAGGAAGGAAATTGGATTTTATCATTTTTTAACTGGCCTTGGAAATTTTGGAGAGATTTTACTTGTCTATTGCATGGTGAGTGTTCACTCTCCATGCTTGTGAACCAATTTTGAGGGAGTTGGATTCCTTTCCAAGTTGGTTGATGGAGAGGTGATTCAGACCTATCATTGGATATTAATGAATTAGTTTTAGTTGTAGGTTGAAGTTCCATACAATTTGAATGCTCATCTATCTCCTTATTCTATCATTCCTTCTTCTCCATCTCCCCACACTCTCATGTTGAGGGCACACTTGTTGGAGTGGTGTTTGCACTTTTATGAGTATATTTGATACAAAATATTTGATAAATGTTGTATGTTTCTGTAATCTCATTTCCATATGCTTTGCAAGTCGAAATATCAGAAATAAGTGTATGAAAGGCTTGAATAACTAGTTTTCATGGATTTGGCTTCAACCTTGAAGTAGTTATATATGAGATTTTTATGAGGGATGTTCTCTGAGTTTGATGATTTTTTGACAGACATATATTATGTATTAATTTTTAATTTCATGTCTTTATTCTCTATGGATATAAATACAAGAAATCCATATGTGAAACGCTCGCAATTCCATGATATTAAATCACTACTTTTCATGTATTTGACTCCCATACTAAATGAGTTGTATAACATACTTGTATGAAGGGATTTCTATGATGTTTAATACTTTTGAGGCAGAAATTTGTATGTTTTATATAGTCTCTATATGTCACATCCTCATATGAACCTTTAACTCTACCTTTCATATGTCAAAATCAAGCTAGTTATGCAATTTCCCTGAAAGTGGTCATGCGAATGTTGCACTTCATGATTAATTAAATTACATGATGTATGATATTCATCCCCATACTCTGTTCTCAAATTTTGGAGGTTTATATTTCATTTGGAGAGCCAAAAGTATCATATATCCTTGGGGGTTTTAACATTGATTTCCTAGCATTTTTGTCTTTCTTTCCCTATGGAAAAAGCAAGTTTCATAAGAAATTGGAAAGTGTATTATAATTAATAATATTCATTAGAATTTCATAATACCCCTCAATCTCTTCCACACAGAAATTGAAGTCATTTGGGTGCATTTGGGTCAACTTGGGTTTCACGAGTCTAAAGCTAGAACTTGGCCAAAGCTGTGCAAACTTGAGTAACATGTCAAAATGAATTTTTGATTAGACCATTGATTGTATAAGGTATTTTATTATGTTTTAAATCCCATAGTATACCTCCATAATAATTTTGGAAAGGTTTGGTGGTGTTTGGGACCAAACTAAGAAGGACTAGTTGACCACATTTTCCTAGTAAATTTGCATTGTTTCTCCTTAACCTAAAAAGGGTTGCAGAGGTATAAATTCAGATACAAAGTGTCCATAAACCACCTTGGAATGTTTTAATACTGTCCATACAAATTCCTTTCAAATTTGGTACTATTTGGTCAAAGTTGGAACCCTCTAGAGTCATGACTAGTTAAGCTCAAATTTGCTTGAATTGTAATTTTCTCCAAAATTTCAAGTAGGGACATTACAGTGGTATCATAGCATGGTCCTTGCACTCGTGCATTAATAAAATCCATTGAGTAAAAATTTTCAGCCTTGTATTACTACTGCCCTGACTCCTCTAAAAATTATTTTGAGCAATATGAAGAAGAATGTAAATGGTATGAGGAATAGTTGTCATCTTGCAACACTTCTTACAATTTTACAAGGGCTGAGGGTTATTATTATGACCCTGTTCATTATGAATATGTATGTTCAAAAACACCATGAGATAATCCTATGTATGAATTATAAATCTTGAGAGAAACATGTAAAAATTTACCCAAATAATATCAAGCATATCTTAATGTGATGGGAGAGGCATCTAAGACCTACCCTTTTGAAGACTTTGCTGAGTGGGTGTTTGGATATAGGCCTAATAGTGTAGATGTGGAATGATTAAAGAAATATCACGGTACTTGTGAAAAGAGAAAATATTTATCGTTCCCTATAAATTAGGAAGTTATAAACACTTATAAGGACATCATGTGGAAAAAAAATTGTTCTAAAGGAGATGAAAAGAGCTTAGATACACCATTAGAGGAAGAGGCAAAGATTTATGAAGTGGAGAATCAATCACCTTGAGGTGATTTCAGAGAAGAAAATGAAGAGGAAGGTAAATACAAGCACACAATCCTTACCGATGGGGGTTGTGCAAATTAACGATAATCTTCTTACGAGTCCTTGAACTATGAACGAGTTCCTATTGTTGGGTGCTCACAACTCTATGTTGGTGACATAGAGATAAGATTTGAAAATGTTATTGCAATACAAAATTTTCATAAGCATGAAGATTAAGAACTTTTGATAGATAATGAAGAACAAATATAAACTTCCCCATCACCACTTGAGCTTCAAGAAGTTGATCAAATCAAGAAGAAATAATAAGATGAGTTTCACTCCCATGAACCATACTTCATTGAAGGGTCTTTGAAGATTAGTGAAATGAATATACCTGAGGCAATTATCATACTCCATGACACTAAAACGTTGGTATCACATTCTTGTTGGAAAGTTTCTTCATTGGAGGATCCATCCTTCCTTGAAGACATGGAGAATATTCAAAGAGAAATGTGCAACATTGAAGGTAATTTCATGTCTTTGATTTTTGATAGAAACAATTTAGTTGAGCTTAATGAATGGTTAAATGAATCCTAGTTTAATAATAATGAGGATATTCATAAGCTCAAAACTCAAAACTCAAAACTTCTTAAGAGGTTGCAAGATACTTTTTCTTACTCCTATGTTTCAGATTGTGATATGGTAGATTGCACGGAGGATTATCATGACATGAGGGATCATGAGAAAAATGGAAAATTGCAGGTTCTTGATGTGTTTGAATATGAGCTTGATGAGAGCCAATCACTTGTTGTGGTGGAATATTAACTTGAGTTGCCTCTTGAAAATGGTTACACACTTTTTGAAGAAGTGCATGATTCCACTACCTTGGAACCAACCTATGAGAATTTTTTTTCATTTTTTAAGGAGGCGCATACTCCTACCTCTATGGATCCTTCACACGATGAACATTTGGGTGAGTTGGTTATTTCTCCTACATCCTATAGAGTCCATATTTTTCAGCATTCATCCTAATGAAGTACAAGTGAAAGGTTTATTTTTTAGGGTTCGACATGAAGAGTATGGACTTCCTATCTCTCCTTCTAATGATGACATGAATAGGGTTCCATATTCTTTACATTTTCAGCAGCATCCTTTGTTCATTATGATTATATACATATTATGGGTGTACTGATGAGACTTCTTTGAGCCACTTGAAGTTTTCATGTTTTCTTTGCTCATTATTTGGTTCAGATTTTGGTGGACGTTCTTCTTTCACTTATTCAATGAAAGAACACATGGGTGATTGTTATTTTTATGCATCTTACATTATTTTCGAGAAACATTATAAAACATGGGATCCTCACCTATGTCATTGGAGCATATTTGATACATTACTTGATGTTTATGTCTATGGGCCACATGATGATCTACTTACTTGGAGATACAAGCACTTTCATGATCCTTTGATGATGTGCCTTCTTGATGTACAATTTTATGATGTATTTATGTCCTTTTCTAGTCTAAATTTTTTACTCATGATGTTTGGAAGGGTGCAATACAAGAAATGGGATCCGGGTATTGATTGGTTTCAATTTTGGTGGCAACAAGCAATAGGGGATATTGAGTCACCACTTGAGAAGGTGATTGTAATCGAATTATAGCATCAAAAAGCATGGTGGTTCCTCTTTGACACTTTCTTGGAATCTTGGAAATTCAATTTCGGCAACTCAGTACCAACTTCAAATAATTATGCATAAGTAAAAATGGATGAAAGTTCATAAAATGTTTTCAAAAGATGGAGGTAAATATTATTTGTGAGAATTTTGTTTTGATGGATTTGATTAATCCTTTTGGCTTTAGTGGTGATGTCATAGGATATATCAATATGCAAATATCCACATATATTTACTTTTGGAAACACACAATTGTAGTACATGAGTGCCACTACTCAAATTACAGTTAAGGTTTGGATCAAAGTTTTGGAAGGAAAGAAGGTTATTCAAAATACATGTTTGAAATTGATTGAGGACAAGAAATATTTAGTGGGTAGGACTTTCATGTCCCCAATTAAATAATTTCCAAATAAGACTACTTACAAATAATTTTCACCAACCTACTAGTTCCCTGGTTTGAGATGGAGATATAAATTTTGTAATAAGGGGCTATGGGACCCAAAAGGACTTTAGTTTACTATATTCAAATTTAAATGGGTCACATAAATGATAAATTCTAAGTAAATAAGGTGGGATGGGTTCATGAAGACACTTGGAATCTTGTGGAGCCTTTGGGTGACTATATTCCCCACACACTTTACATGATTCGAACACATGGGTAATGTAACCTTATTTTAGGGTGATGTGATGTAAAATATAATATAATGATCCAATGAATTCGAATTAGTAAAGGAAAGTAACTCACATGGAAGGGGAAGACACTAGAAGACAATGTGTGCCACATGGAAGGAGATTCCATGCACTCTATCACAACAAATGCTGAAAGATTCTATGACAAGTATGACAAATTCAAACCCGATTTCAGAAATATGACAAATATCGCAGTCCAGGGATAAAAATATCCACCAAGATTTATATTTTGGGAGTTACAGGAAGCCATTCGAATTGGGGAAATAATTGGAACATGAAGAGGAAGACAAGTGTCATAGGAGTTACTAAACCACTAAGATGAGTTGGAGGAAGCCCATGGAGGAAAATTACACCTTAGGAGGCCTCATGAAGTTAATAAAAAGGATTTCATGAGGAATAAGAGTGGATATTTATCATTTTTTAATTGGACTTTGGAATTTTGGAGAGATTTTGCTTGTCCATTGCACGGTGAGTGTTCACTCTCCTTGCTTGTGAACCAATTTCGAGGGAGTTGGATTCCTATCCAAGTTGGTGGATGGAGAGGCCATTAATAAATATAATTGGATATTAATTAAGGAGTTTTATATGTGTGTTTAAGCTTCATATAGTTCTAATTCTCATATATATCCCTTTTCTCTCATTCCATCTTCTCCATTCCCCCACACTCTCATGTTGAGGGCTCACTTGTTGGAGTGGTGCTTGTGGTTTACTGAGTATATTTGATTCCAAAGCTTTGATATATGATGTATGGATATTTAATATCATGTACATATTATTTATAATTATAAATATTAGAAATACATGTATGAAAGGCTTGCATTCCCATGCTCTTGAATAACTAGTATTCATTGATTTGGCTTCAACCTTGAAGTAGTTTTATATCATATTTGTATGAGATATATTCTCTGATTTTGATGATGTTATGACAGAAATATATTATTTATTACTTTTTAATTTAATTCCCCTATGCTATGTGTCTTGAAATCCAAGAAATCCATATGTGAAACGCTTGCGATTCATGGTATTAAATCACTAGTTTTCATGTATTTGACTCCCATACTGAATGAGTTGTATACTATAATTGTATGAAGGGATTTATATGATTTTTAATACTATTTTGAAATAAGTTTTTATGTATTATATGGTCTCTATATGTCACATCCTTATCTGAACCTTTAACTCTACCTTTCATATGTCAAAATCGAGATAGTTACGCAATTTCCCCATAAGCAATTTCCCTAAAAGTGATCATGTGAATGTTGCAATTTATAATTAGTTAATAGAGAAAATACCCATTATTAATTAAATTCCCTGATGTTTGATATTCATCCCCATCCTCTGTTCTCAAATTTGGGAGGCTTGTACTTCATTTGGAGATCAAAAAGTGTCTTCTGTCCTTGGGGATTTTAACATTGATTTCCTAGTCTTTTTGTCCTTCTTTCCCATTTTCCAAAAGCAAGTTATAGAAGAAATTGGAAAGTGTATGATAATTCATATTATGCATTAGGATTTCCTAATACCCCTGAAGCTCTTCCATACATAAATTGAATTCATTTGGGTGCATTTAGGTCAACTTAGGTTTCATGAATCTAAAGATAGAAATGAATTTATGATTCGACCATTGAGTATATGAGGTATGTTAGTACGTTTTAAATCCCATAGGTAACCTCCATAAGAATTTTGGAAAGGTCCGATGGTGTTTGGGACCAAACCAAGAAGGACTAGTTGACCACATTTTCCCAATAAATTTGCATTGTTTCTCCTTAACCCCAAACAAGGTTCCAAATGTATAAATTCATATAAAAAGTGTCCATAAATTGGATTAGAATGTTTTAAGAATCACCATACCATTTCCTTTCAAATTAGGGACCATTTGGTTAAAGTTGGGACCCTCTACAGTCATGACTAGTTAAGCTCAAATTTGCTCAAATTGTTATTTTCTCCAAAATTCCAACAAGCGGCATTACACTATGCCTTTTATTGTAATGCTTTCCATGCATGGTTTCCATTATCTCTATTTGTTATGGAATTGTTGGTGTCCCTATTAAATCTACCAATAAACCTGAAATAACAGGCCTAATAACAGTGCCCTCGATAAAAAACACCCCTCAATAAGCTATTCCATGCAATACTATAAGCCATCTCCCTCTATCTAAAATGCAATCCTAATTAAATCAATTGCAACTTGACTTTTTTTTCGGCAAAAACCTTAAAATTAATGGGATCATCCTCCCATGGATGAACATAGGTTTTGTCTTTTTGCAAATACAAACAACAATGCTCATAATGCAAATGGTAATCTTGATGGGATACTAAGTGGAAGTGAAGGAGACACAAGAGGGAATGATGAAGAAGGTGGAACAATCTAAGATGGGGAGAAATGTGATTCCACATTACTTATTCAACAAAAGAAGCATGGTATACAATTTTATAACTCATACAACGGTTTGCAGATTATGGGAATTGCTTCAACAGTGGTATACAATGCTTATTGATGTAGGAAACCATACACATAAAATGAAAAAATAGTAGTGCATTATCTCTATGTGTTATGGGATTGTTGGTGGCCCTATTAAATCCAACAGGAAACCCAAAATAATAGGCCTAATAATGGCTCCATAAAAAAAACATCCCTCAATAAGATATTCCACACAAAATCCCTCTCCCTCTATCTAAAATGGAATCCTAAGTAAATCAATTGCAACCTAACTTGATTTTCGACAGAGACCTTAAAATTATTGGGATCATCTCCCCATGGACGAACATAGGTTTTGTCTCTGTGCAAATTCCAACAAAAAATATCCAAAAATAAAATAAGACACATAGTTATGATCCTTCGCACAATATCCACATCTATAGATCTCCCAAGGCACATACAAAATACAACTTCCAAGGCACACAAGAAAAGAGAAAGGAAACAAGCAATTTCTTACCTCAGAAGGAGATGTAGTTTTCAAATCCGCTACTACAAAAGCTTCTGATGCTAGAGAATCCTTCACACACCTCTTTAGGAGCCTCCATGTTCTCTCCAGTGCTACCGTTTTCTCAATTGTAACAAGTCCAAATATATAGATGTGAATTAGACAGACCGCAACTACAATTTTTCATTGACATGTGTTATTTAACTCCCTAAACATTGATTTCATGCCCCATTCAACTAATTTCACACCCCATTCAACCAGTGTAATTCCCTCTCGGCCCAAATAAAAACCCTACCCTCTTGCCAAGTCAAAATTTTGCGCAAATAAATGGGGGTTTTATGACCAAAACACTAGTAAATAGACTCCATTGATGGACACTCCATAAGAAATCCCCTCAACATAGTTGGTGGTGGTGCCTGCATAGAGCTCTATGTAGTGCCAGAACAGGAGGAAATAAACCTAGAACCCAGCTCTTCCACATCGAGCCATGATACCACATTAAAGTTGGTCATTATTCCGCCAAGTGGTCTCAATTGGGGCACCAAACGACGACCAAATGGAAAATTGTGTTTTGTAATAGGTAGGTCGATGTCATGAATCGTGACAATTAATCAAAACATATTCCATATATATATATATATATTATATTGATCATTTTTTTTTATGGGTTTCTAATATAGAATTATATTAACGCTTATATTTTTTGTAGGTTTATAATTTATGTGTTATATATATATATATTGATTAAATATATTAATTATGCCATTCAATGGTAGATGTTGTGGTAGCTAGGACAATATTTGAAAATGTCGATTGGCATACATATTGCAAACTTTATAACAAAATTATGGTTATGGGTATATTTTTATACATTAATGATGGGTATAATGACTGTAGTTGAAACAATATCATGATCAAATTAATATTTACAAGTGTCTAATTGCTAGGACCAAGTTGCAGAGGTGATATTAATGGACTACTTTGCCATACTCATTGGAGAGGCGCAAGAACCATACATGTTTGATGATTATAATATCAAATTAGGATACGTTCCCAAATAACATTATTTCAGCAATATTGCTCAATTTATTGATCCAGTTGATGAAACATTAATGAGTGAATCACCCAGTACTTAATCCATAAGGAGGTCTACAATTTACTAAATCTAATGCTGCAGTTCAAGTGGGTGTCACGTCCCCTCCCGTCCACCAGAGAGGGAACACAATCATTACAACTATCTAATCGATGCAAGAGCATCTAGCTCGAAGTTCACTCTATTCAACTCTGTGTATAAATTCTCTAACTTCTCAATAGTAGAGAAATTGATCTGGTCAGTGATCAATTCGACGATCTATGAAGAAAGATCTCAGAGAAGATAAAACAATGGAGTAAGAATGCGATGGAAATCGAAGGTCACAATTTGTTTCGCATCTGGAAATAGATCAATGGCTGAGAATCAACCTACAAGAATCAATGGCACAGAAAACTTGAGCTTGCGGAATCAGGGAAATATGGAAGTTATGATACTACATCCCACACGCGGAATAGACCATTGTGGATATAATTAGTTGCAGAAATAGAGATTGCGAAGCCACATCCTACATCCTGCAAGTTGTGAAAGGAATTTTTCTGTCAGGAAATTCAACCTACCAACAGAATTCTTGGACAGATTTGGTCCTTCAGGTCATCACCAATCCGAGCAATCTAAGCCCCATAACGTAATTTAAAAATGCATTGAAAGAACACATACACAGATGCATACAATTGCAACTATATAAGGGTGATTCC
>LPNX011162748.1:3468-29734 GCA_001517045.1 Pseudotsuga menziesii | reverse complement strand
AGATGAACTGGTATATGTTGGACCCAAGTGCAACAAGCTAAAGCCAAGATTCAATCCTATGATCGAATTTGCGAAAGGAAATATGTTGCTAGTTAGATCACGAGTTGATGATGAAGGAGAGATGATTTGGATGATAAAAACCACCTGATATATCTTCTAGAATGATGAAAGTGAGATGCTTCATGTAAAGGTTGATTGATGGAAGCCTAGTTCAGGGAAACACAAGGGAAAATTTTAGAACAATATTGGGTACCAAACCTTTACATTAAATAGTTTTTAAATGGGGCATTCTAAAATTGTGCCAACCTTCTACTAGTATAGGAATTCAACACCAACAATGTACTAGTTACCATATAATTCAATTTCTTAATCATAGTAATATATACAATATTGATGTCATTACATAAAATTAATCAACTTACCATTTAATACAAACTATAGATAATATTAATAGAAATTATGTAAGGAATCAAAGTCTAAGAATTTCATCATTTTGAAAGAATGAAAGTCTTAGATTGTCATCATTTTGATCTGTCACGGATGATTAGAAATGTGTAATCTAGGTGTTAACACAGTTCCTCTCCCCTCATGTTGTAAAGGGTGCTAGCTCAATGGAAGAGCACCTGCATTACAAGCAGGACGATGGTGGTTCGATTCCTTCGTGCCCTAACATAAATTAATAGATGATATACAATCTTATTGATAATATAAATATTGTAAGATATCTATATTTTCATTATAAATATGCTCTTTTCAATTAAACACATTGTTCAAATGCTTCATAAATAAATAATGAACACTTGCAATAATTAATTTAGTTGGTTTTCCCCCTTTCCTCTTGTATATGAAAAAAATCAAATTGTATTGAGCTAATGCTATTCTAGTTCATAATTGATTTTGCTTATTAAAACATCTAATATTAATAAATAAGGGAGGCTTTACTAACATCAATATCATTAAATAAATTTATAGGTAAGAAATTTCTCAAGTTGATCTATTATTCATAAAGTAAGCATTCATCAACTTAGTTTCTAATACACTAACACTGCCAACAACAATAATAAAAAATTATGTTGCTATTTTAATTCATAATTTACTTTAATCATTACAAGGATATAACTTAGAATTTAAAGTCATAACATATTTTTTCATTTTGATTATAAGTGGTGCCAATTTCTAAAAATAAAACAACATACATAACAAAGACAAAAATAATTACTATGACAATGTTTATAATTGCTGTAGTAACAAATACAATGTTGATATTATGTCATAAAATAATTTAATCAACTTAACATCTAATACAACCTATAAATAATATTAATATAAATTATTTAGGATTCAAAGGCTATGACTTTCCTCAGTTTGAAGGAACTCAATCTAGCAAAAGTTCTAAATTTTAGATCTGACCCATCTAGTTGTAATTGAGATGTAATATTTCCTCTAGTTCTAATTGAGATGTAATATTTCCTTTTGAATAGTTGAATACTAAAGTTTTACTTGAAATAAATAAAAAATATTAATTGAGAAAGTAGTTTATTGGATTAATTATTCCAAATTTAATGGAATAGTTCTTTGAGTTGATTTTTCTAGATTTAATAGAATACGTATTTAGAGATTTCCAAAAAAAATCAATGTGGATGAATTCCTTGTAATAGAATATTTCCAAATTTAACGAAATATGTGTTATTGCTTCTCTTCTGTTCCAGCTTCTCTTATGTAGTGGCTTCTCTTCTTCAACAACTTCTTTCATTAACCCTTCCTCTTTATCTTCCTCTGTTGCACCTCACTTTCCTTCTTTTCCTTCATCTTCTCCTCCTTCCTTCTTTCTGTCGCTGCCTCTGTCGCAAATCCTTTCACTTCTTTTTCCATAGCTCTTTTCATACTTAAGAAAATTCTAAGTGTTTTCTACTTACCTATTATTAGATCCAAAAATACCCCAATGATCACATGTGGCTCATACCAAGCTACACAAATATTAATCCTCCATTTGTTCACTTGTTTTGAATTTAATTTGAAAATGTTGTAATATTTTCGTTACTCTCCCTGGTTTCTATCACACTTATTCCTATGTTTTCTTCAACTGCTCCACAAGGTCGAAAATGACATGTTTCAACATTTCCTTTACTGCTAACTATGTTGCTTCTCATACCTTCTGATGTACAAGATACATGATGCCTGTAACTCTTTTAACTTCACCCTAAAATTCTTCAATATTATCTGTGCGTTGTTGATGTTGTGTGTACAACACTATGTTTTGTTGTTGCAATTTTTTCATCTTTATTTCCTTAGACATTTTTTCTGCTAAGGGAAATTTTTTCATTGCACTCTTCATCTGGTTCACGTTTGATTCAATTGTGTGAAACTCCTCAGTGAATTTTTCTAACTTCACATCATTTATGAGTGCTTCCCAATCCCGTGAGACTTGGTCTACAACTTTATCACATAATTCCTTTGCCTATTCAATATTTTGTACAGCTTCCATTACTGCTAATTTGGTTCTTTCTTCTATCAGATACAGTTACTATATCGGAGAAGGAGGACGAATGAGATGGAAAATATCATGAACATCATCAATTTTCAAAGCTGAAGACAGACTCTGAAATTTGTGCCGAGGAATTTATATTTATACCTCATCGATGTCTTCTCATTCTTCGATGATAAAATCATCCATTTCATCAACATACTCTGCTTTGTCAACGATGAAATCTTTCATCTCATCGATGTCTTACCTTCCAGCATTAGAATCTGCTATTTCATCTTTTTCTTGAAATCATCGTCACCTAGTATGTCTTGAGCTTCTTGTCGATATGATGGTGATGATGGTGGCCTTTTTATTTGTTTGTTGTTATCCAAACACTAGTTCGGACTAGAGGGCTCTAGAAATGGATACTATGCACTCTGGTGAATTGTTCCACACATCTATCTAGTGGCTTTAATGGGATGTCCATTGGCACTCGAATTCCAACCATTGCTTCTTCATTATTTATTAGCAATGTCGAGACATTATTACTCTTGAAGGAACCACAACACTTCCTCATTATTGACCCTCATAGGACAATTTGTATCCTTAGCTGAGGGAGGAATGGAACTAGCTCAACTTCCAATCCCATCCCTACTTGTGGTGGAACATATCCAACAACATTTCCCTTGACCATCATGAACTTTAATTGTGGAGCCTGTGAGTGAAATAACACTAAGACTCATAGTAATCATACTTCTGTAACAATTTACTTTGTCCCTGGGTGTTGTAGATAGAAGTTCCTCGTTATAGTGTATCATACTTAGTTAAAAGTGAGGGGGAATAGGGAAAATACCTACTCGTTTAGTGTGTCAGATCTTCGCACGTGCAACAATCGAGAAGAATAATGGCAACACAATCCATCACATGGCTCACCTTTTCGAGTTATGATATGGAAACTACCAAAAGAACCCCCCTTTATTTATGACGTCATTATAATTATGACTGAAGTGGATTTAAAAATAAGCCGCTAGATTCTCTTGGATGTTTTGACTTAATGACCTCCAACTGTCCTATAAAAAATGACTGACATCTAACTCTCATATTTACACCGTCCATATTTCTTACGACAGTGTCATAGTCATTACGACCTTTTCTTCCCTTCTTTCGGGCTCCTTTATTTCAAAAAACCAAGTGTATTCACTCATAATTTTGACCTTCGCCATATGCCAAGAATGTGAAAATTCACTTCTTACTGCGACAGACTAGTAGTCTGCAACCAAAAGTTTTGGCTCATCTTTCTTTCTTTTCTCTCTTTTATTTTTATTTTCTTTCCTCTTCCTCTTTCTCTTTTCTCTTTTCTCTTTTGTATTTTGTATTTTATGTGATCAAGATGCAACTATTGTAGTATGGTTTCAGTCGACTCCCATTGACCAGTCCTCTAACTTCCGTTCCATCTAATTTTTTTAGCTTCATTGCTCCTCCAGAAGTGATCTATTTGACAATGTACGATCCTAACCAATGATTTTTTAACTTCCTTGTGTGCTTGAAGAATTTGCTATCATACATAAGAACAATACCTTCAACTTGAAAATGATCATTGTTAATGTGTCGATCATGCCATACCTTTTTTATTTTCTTTTCAACATTTTGATGAAACCCAACGACAAAATGTTCTTCCACCAACTGTACTAGTTGAAGTAACTTTTCTTTGATAGAATCAAAATCTGTCATTTTGGTCATCACAACAATTCTTAGACTCAGTACAATGTACTCCATATGCATGGCAACTTCTTGCCCATACACCTACCAAAATGGAGTCTGACCTTTCAACTTCTTTCACGTCGTGCGATATGCCCATAATAATGTGGAAATATTATGGTCCCAATAATTTCTTCGAGCATTACAAACCTTTGTCAATGCATTTTCCATAATTTTGTTGAATTCTTCAACAATTCCATTTGCTCGAGGGTGATATGGAATTTCCCTTCTATGCTGGATCTGAAATTCCTCTATTAGTTCTTCAATAAACCGATTGACAAAATGCGTAGCTTGATCACTGATTAAAATATTTGGGAACCCAAATCTTGTCACAAAATTTTCAAATACAAACTTCGCAGCAGTCGTGATAGTACAATATTTTACTAGCACTACTTCAGTCCATATGGTTAGGTAATCAGTCATTGTAATAATATATTGTGCTCCAGTGTGCTTCCCTGCCATACTTAGGTTCTGCAAAATCAATGGCACGTTTATCAAGTTCTTGCAATGTTAATTCCGATACCAATGGAATTTCATCTCTTCGGGAAGGATTTCCAGTTCTTTAGCATACATCAGTTCTTTAGCCACCATAATCCTGCTTGCAAAATATTGCGCACCGTAGCTTTTCCTTCATAGTGGCCTCCTGCGACACCAGCATGTGCTTCGTTTTGTAGCATCGGGCGCTCGTGCTGCAAAACGAAGCACCAAAGTATCTCATCAGGACCCATTTTATATAAGTTCCCAATGATCAATTGGAAATATGGAGCACACAAAACCAACTGCTTCTTTTGCGTAGTGATGAAATCAGCTGGAGCATAACCTGTACTAAAAAATTGTATGATATCTGGGTATTGATCGTTAAACATGGTTATCACGAAAATTTGCGCATCAATAATATTATCTTCCAAACTAGTAGGTTCTTCTCCACTTTCGATCCTTGGAAGATGGTCTAGACCTAAATTCAATCGACCAGGTTTAAGAATTATCTCAAAATCAAATTCCTTTAAGAGGAGAAGCCACTGACATATCTGCCCCCTAGCACTAGATTATTGACCAGGTATTTCAATGTAGAATGGTTAGTGTACATATTGAAATGTCCTCCTAGTAAATAGTGTCTGAATTTATGCAACACATATACCATCGCCAACCCTTCTCTTTCCATAATGGTGTAATTCGTCTCTGGAGTTGATAATTTTTTGCTAGTGAAGGCAATCGGATGATCAATCGATCCTCAGGCTACATCAATACCACTTGAAGTGAAACAAATAATGCATCAACATGAATGTGGAAATATTTTTCCAAGTCTAGTAACACAAGTATTAGCGTATTATACATCTTATTCTTCATCTTATCTAGACTTTCTTGGCAATTCGCTGTCCATTGAAACTTAATATCTTTTTTAAACAAGTTTTCCATCAGAGCAGTCACTTTTGCCTATCCTTTGATAAAATTCATGTACCATCCAATCTGTCCTAGTTTCATTAACTATAGTAGGTGGTGGTAGATCGATGATGATCAAAATTTTATCTAGGTCAACCAAAATTCCATTGTGATAGATGTCATGGCCCAATAGAGCTCCAACAGGTGAGAAAAAGATACATTTCTTTAAATTCAGGGAAATTTGATACTGATGACAACATTCCAACATCATTATTAGGCTTTATATATGGTATTTTATGAGCCCAAATACTGTCCAATCATTGAAGTAGACTTCAATAAATTTGTGTATAAAATATTTAAAGGAAGCCACTACGATTCTGGAAAAAATTGTAGGCACATTCTACAGTCCAAAGGGAATTATTGTATACTGGAAGCATCCCCACTCCATCGTAAAATTAAGCTTGTGTATGTCATCCATTGAAATCATGATCTGATGGTAACCAGAAAATCCATTAGTGAAAGAGTACATCTCCTGCCCTCCGACATTCTCCAGTACCTCATTTGTACAGAAATGGGTCATGTAAACAAGCATCATTCAATTTCTCAGGTCGACACAAATTATTACTTCACATGAGTTATTATTTTCTTGTACTATAATTGGGATAATCCACTTCAATTCCTCGATAGGTTATATAACATCTGCCTCTAGCATTTGATCCAATTCAACCTTAACATTTTTTCAGCATCGTGGATTCAATATGTATGTTCGCTACTTGACCAGTTTTGCATCGTACTTCAAAGGTATTTTCATTTCGTAGAGGTCACCAACTATTCCTTTCATTTCTGAAAATTTGGCAGGGAATAAATCATGGAATTCATGCAATAAATCACTGATATTCCCCATAGTCTAATCATCCCAATAATCTCCAATACTGGCGAACTTTGGGTTTTCATGTGAGCCAATATTTACTTTCTTAATTTTAAGTGGACTTAGGAATTGGTTGCTGGAAATGCCAAATCCTTTCATTATGCACATACCTTAATACTCTGGTATGTTTATGTCAAGCAGGAAATCATGATTCGGTTCTCCCATGAAATTGTAACATTCCATCCAATGGTGGATTGTTGCACTGCACTGATGGAAATTTGTGGTTGTGACATGGATTTCCTCAAATATATTCTCTTTAATTATATGCAGTGCATCATCAATTGTTGGATGATTACTTGCAAAATCAAATTTGTGTGTGAATCTTGTAGCCAACTCTTCCCACTGAAGAGTTCCAGATCACAACTCCATGGATGTGTACCAATTCCTTGGTACCATATCTAATGTATGTATAAAGAAATGAACCTATTCTTGTCGCGGATATTCTTTCCATGTCCCGTGACAATGCTAGATATGTTCACTAGGATTTTTCAATCTTGTGTACTTGCGATCATTATAACTGGTATTTTCCCCAAATCTAATCTCCGACAATATTCTACATTGCGACCATTCATAAATAGATTATTTATGTGTACCCAGCCATCTAGAGGGCATAGCTTTTAGCACAAAGTACAAGGAAGATAATCGATGCAATTCGATGACTTTTGCTTCAAATTCCACCAAAAAATACACAAGGTTAGGTAACCATACATATGTAGGAAATTCTCTTGCCTTAGCTCCTACCCATCATACAGATCTTTAATTCTTGTACATCTTCGCATGGAAACTTCATGCAACCAGTTCTTCCAATTTTCTAATGTTTCGCCATAATCAGATGTATAGGAGCTAACACTCCGCCAAATCAGATTTCCATCTTTTAGATTTATAAATTCATCTCTTGAAGACATGATATTATATAGTTGATATAGGTAATTACCTTGGACTTCACTATTCATTGGCTCAACATATATTTTCCCTTCGAGTGCATCAATTGGAGAAACCATGCTTATCTCTGAATATTCAAATGACAAGATTCTTTTCTTAAAGTTAATTATGGTTTAATTATCTCTCACCCAATAAATCCCCAAAAGTGCAGAATATGGGTTTGTATCATCGACAATGTTGATTACTTCAATGTCTATGTATATCCTCAATATTTCTACCTCGACATGTACTCGATTCAGTGGACCAATGGGCAAGATGTTTGACTCATTCGCTAGCCTTAATTGAATGGGAGACTAATCTAGTCATTGTTTATTCATGCTTTACCATGTCGGTCTTGTTGAGATATTGACATCAGAGCCCAGATCTAATATGATATAATCCATATCATAATCTCCTATATGTGTAGTCATTTGCAATTCATGACCAATTTTTAATATTTTCTCGACATAGTTAACTCTTTTTTCGGGTCGCTAGTTTTTTGTATTTTCTTCTATGAGTGCTTTCAATTCTATGACAACATATTTATTATGGATTAGTGCTAAAAAACTTTTGAAAAACTATTTGATATTACTACCTTTTTCAGTGGCTACTTCTTGAGCAATTGTTTGAATATTTCTGACATCGCCTTTACTTGTCCAGATGTCGACGCTTGATTGGTATCAAAAAATTCTTGTTGCACATCCAAGAAAACTTATTTCTTCTTCTAGATGTCTAATGGTACTTTATGTTGTGTTGCTGGTCGCACCTCTTGTTGTCCATGTTATGTATTTTGGTATGCTCTTATCTCAACACCTCCTCTTGTAACGACAACAATATTTTGTTCTCATTGCTCGACTGAAATCATTTGTATGTTTTGGTTGGGGTGTGGGTTTAGATTATGCAGAGGGTTGGGATTTCCCACAGTTCGAGCCTACCATTTCACAATCAATCACAGACACTGTTCGACAGTATGATCAAATGCTTTACAGTATGCACATGTCTTCGTAGTACTTGCACAATCTCATGCAAAGTGTCCTGGTTGTCCACAATTATAACATATGAATTGTCTTTTTCCTCAAACAAATCCTCCACCTCCTTGTTTTTTCCCTTGGCCTCGAAAATTTCCACCCCTCCTTGGGTGAGGGTAGTGGTGTTGCGGCGGATACTGATTCTATTGATATTGTGGCTAAGGATATTGTGGTTGTTGAAATTGTGCTAGTGGATATTGAGCAATTTGATACTGAGGCTACACTCATTCATCTTGAATATGCTCACCATTATTCACCAAGTAGGTATCCATCGTCTTCTCTTGCATCAACTAAAATGCTCTACAATCCTTCTCAGCGTGTCCTACCAATTTACAAAATTTACAGTATAGACTAGCTGGTGTACTTACAATATTTTTTGAATACAAACATTCTTCTGATCTATGGCCTCTAGTTTGACATATTCTACATCAAGGAATCTCTTGGGTGTTTATCGAGTTCGACACTCCTGCTCCAACATAATTCATGAGCGCTAGACAATTATCTTTGTGGTGTTCATTAGTTCTACATATTGTACACCATAGCTCTTATTGAAATTCCTTTCCTTTCTTGATGTCCTGGAGCTGCACCATAAGATTGGATAAATGCGACTGAATTCACATCCTTCCTGCGTTGGTTTCTCCAATCAGTGAGGATTCTAATTTCATTGTTATTTCAAGAGCTTCTTTCTATGACACAATCGTCTGTTGCATCAATGGGACCTAAATGTGTGGTATCAAGGGGGTAATGAACCATTCCTTGTATTGTACATCTGAAATCTGGTAGCTTACTTTAGCCATTAATATATTACATCTCTGGTCAAAGTCCCAGACAGACTCTGTATAGTAGCTTCTTTATTTCTTTAATCTTTGTAATGCACCGCAACTCAAACTTCAGATTTTTAAACTAATTTATTATTTTGATCCAAATGTGGTCGAGTGTTTTCTAAGCAACTCCTATCGTCAATATAGAAAAGTACATGTACCATTCTAGCACACGACCTCACAGATTCGTGACCATATGTGATTTATTTATGTCCTCATCTTGGACCTTCCACATGACTTCATAGAGAAAACAATGATTCTCTGGGTCTTCTAACCCATTTCCATTAAATATTGGCAACTTAATGTTTGTTCCAACCATTATGTTGGCTCCTGATACACTTAGGAAAACGTTTTGAGTAGTCAGACTCCCTTATCCACTATTCACAATGTTATTACTATTTATAATTATAGGTATACTTGGAGATTTATATCTTACCTTTGGTGATGTATGCAACGTTGAAGGTGTGCAATACCCCTGCTCTGGTCTTGGATTTTCTTCTGATTCTTTTGATTCTTCCTCTCCTTCAGATATTGGATGATATTCTTCTTCTTCATCACAAGATCCTTCGTCCAAGTGCGATGCAATATTATATTAGTATTCTCTGTTTGTACTGCAACTCCCTCTTCCTATATAAGTTTTTCTTTTCTTTCCCGACCGAAATCTTCTTCCACTTCTTAAACAACCAGAATCTATTTCAATTCTAGTATCTCCATTGAACATATCACCCTATTTTGCTCCATTCTTCACACAGTTTTGTTGCGACATAAGCACCTTTCTGTGCACAACTTTCGACTGTCACATTCGTAGGATTCCTTTTTCACATACAAGAATTTTTATCCATGTCTTCATAGATGACAAATATCTTCCACAGGGTCCTTGAAAAAATTTATGCTTTGCCTCACTATATGAGTTTATTGTGTCAACAACAAACTCAGTAATGTATCCCTCCAAAATACTGTCTACCCAAATATCAACAACCCTCAGCACAGGGTTTCTCACACGTTTCAGTTGCTGAATCAATCGAGGATTCCACTCCGACTGTTCTTCTCCTTAGAAATTTCTTTGTTGGGTTTCCAACCTAGAAAACCACTCGTGCAACATAATGAGAAAATTGAAAAACAAAATATCATGAATATTCATGTCGAGGTATATGCCCAACCACTATGTTGGATTCAACCGAGATCCTTTACTTTCTTCTTGTGCAAACTCTATTGATTTGAAATCCATCCAATCTTGGATTTCAGGCTTCTTCGTCTGCCATGACATATCCATAATCAAAATGATTCGGTCTAGGAAATAGAACCATTTGTTTCCCTTCTAGTGTCTCTTCAAACCAGGTTCAATCCTTTTCTCTTGTTCACAACAAATATCAAGATATCAGCTTGACAGAGAAAACCCTAGTTGGCAACACCTGCAATGCAGATGCAGTATTACCCGAGATATGTTTATATTGGTAACTGTGAGAACCAGGTTTTTGTAGTTGGGTGGGAATTTTACGTCCCTTGGCCTTCTGCCAAGGCACTTGACCGAAGCATGTGGATGGATTATTTATGCTTACTATGCACAGTTAGGTCATGACACACTTCTTCCTTTGCAAATAATATAATAATAACCCCAGTGCAGTGTAGATACATTCAACTTATAACAATACGAATGATATATTTAAACTCATTCATAAGAAAATACATAAGCATTCATTCACAACAACATATACACATGCAGCTTAAACACATTCAACACTCACACATATAACACATAATCTAACGTGGAAACCCATCCAGGAAAAACCCAGAAAGGTTCTCTTCATCTGACATGAGAAATATATGGAACCTTTGGTCTGCACACTAAGATGTGGACTCAGTTCTAGAAATTCCTTCCTATCTATACAAAATTTCCTCTCCTCTCATGATCTTCTTATCTTCTGTAACTGGTTTTTCTCTATATTCACTCTACTACTGATCCACATATAGTGTGGATCGAATCAGTCTCTTGTACACTTCTACACACTCAACTACATATTCTTGACTCAATGTACTTAGCAAAACTAATAGATAACAATAACCAAAAGCTAACACAGACTCCAGAGGCTGAAGAGATAAAGAGAGTGTTACCCAATATGACTTGGGTTCCTCCTTTTGAAGACCCTTTACATTTTTCTTTCTTAGCCGACCTTCTACACTTAGCCCACAAATTGTCTTTTTTATTCTAGCGACACGTGACAATAGACACTAATGGTTTGACTTAGAAATATACCTTCATACATGTGATTTCCACTGGTTCTAGCCGAACTTGTACCCATGATATTTTTGACCTGTCACTTTCTAACCGTTGCACCACAACACATCTTCTGACATGGCTCAACTCCATCACATTATTTCTCTCTTGTGTCATTTCCTTCTATTGTGGATTTTCTTCTGTTGTGGCTTCTTCTTCTGTCGCTAATTCTATTCTATTGTGGCTTCTCTTCTGTCCTAACTTCTCTTCTTTAATTTCTTCTTTCCTTAACCCGTTCCTCTTTATCTTCCTTTGTTGCACCTCATTTTCCTTTTTTTCCTTATTCTGCTCTTCCTTCCTTATTTCTATTGTTGCCTATGTCGCAACTCCTTTCTCTTCATACTTAAGAAGAATTCTAAGTGAATTCTTCTTACCTATCCCTAGGCCAAACATGACCTGTTGAAAATAAAGTGGGGTGACTGGGATTTTTATGTTTCATCATATATTCATTCTAATAAAGTCACCATTTGGTTATTGTGTGGAAAGGAATCGATGCAACATGAAATGTCTGAACTTACCATAATTATGAACTTTTTGTTGAATAAAAAGAAGTTCCATTTCTTTGGAGGAGATCTACTATGAATTTAAGTGGATCAGAACTCTAGGATTGATATGAGACAGTTCATCATTCTAGTAATTTTGTCAATTTTATTTATGGAAGACATGATAAATTAAGTGGAAAATATTTTTATTGTATAAGATACGTTATTTTTATTGATTACCAACAAATCACCACAAACATAGGTCAAGGGAACTAAAAGAGTAGATTCTATGCACATACAAAATGGGAATGTGAAAGAAATTCTTAGTTAAATTATAAGTAGAAATAGATATAGATATAACTATCTAGCTAAAAGATAAACATGTATCTAATAGAGAATATAATATAAGGTGGATGTAAGGGAAAGATTCTAGAAGCTAAATAAACTCGATACTCAATTTGAAAGAGAATGATTTAAGGCAAGTTGGAGTTGGATATAAAGGAGGAGTGTGTTTATTCAGAAGTAGGATCCCCATTGGAGTCATCACTCACTATGAAAAAGTTGATTGACATGGAGATTATTCCTTTTGTTCCAAGGTGTGACTAGGGGTGATGGGGTTTAGATAAATGATTCTAGGGTGGTCTTAAGAGATAGGAATCCCAACTCTTTTAACATTTAAGTATGTGGGAAATAAACTCCAATTGGAATCCTAGGTACTCGATTGATAGAGTGATGGATGGTGGATATCAAATTTGGGGCCTTCTAGAGAATTTTTTTTCTTTTTTTTGGGTGTTGTACTTCTTGTGGATTGGAGTTCCATCTTCTTAGGGATGGGTCTCAATTAGGGTTAGTAAATGCTCAACCTTGTTAGTGGTGGGGGATTGGGAGGCAACCCAAGGCCTCACTAATATAGAATATGAAGTAAGCATATGTTTGTGGTTCTCATTTGTTTCCTCCATTAAATGAGATAACCTAGAAATATGAGGCCATCCACCTAAATTCCTCAAATCCTGACAAAGTATACATATATGATCAATGTTTGAACAGTTCTCTCATGAAGACATAAAGGAATATTTAGTTAAGGAAGTAGAATAAAGTGGGAAGGAATCTCCCAAAGTCCTAAAATACATAGTAAAATAATCCTGAAATATTGTAGCATAGGTGGCATAAAAAATCATATGCTCATTGATCTTTGGTTTTTGTAAGTGGCATAACTTGCAAACCTTGTTCAATCTTGGAAATTAATAATTGGTATTAACTCTTAGTCTTTGAGATCCCACCTGAAATTCACTAAGGGGGGTCCTAAGGGCATGCATCCAGTGTCTAGGAATACGTGAAATTAAAAAAAATGTGATTTCTTAGTGTTAGGAAATGCTCAAAACAAAATTCTATATTTAAGCAAAAACCCTCCAAGGTTTGATCTGTGTGACTTGGGTATACTCTGTATGAATGGATCTTTGATCATATGGTTCAAGTTATCCATATAAGGTATGATGTGAATGGTTGTATATAGGGAGTACCTAAAAGGAGAGAGACAATCTAGGAAGATGGCTACATATATGAAGTAGTCCAAGAAATAGCCTCTGAAGAATGAATTGGTAGATAGAGTCCCCACCAGGTTTCATGTCCAACAAAGACTATATCAGATTCAAATGCCTCAATAATTTCCAATGTCTTGTTATGTTCTTTGGACAATATACCTTCCAACTCTTATAAATTTTTTCTCTAATCCTGGAAACCTTCTTCACAAGTCTTTTTATGTTGCAAGTTTGCAACTTCTCCTCTTCATGCACTCTTGAATGTCCATAATTTTTTGTTGCAAACCCTTTTTACACTTCAAAATAATTTTGGGCTTATGTACCTATTTTTTTCATTTGGTCCATAACAATTTGTACTAGTTACTTCCTAGTTTCTTAATATTATTATTTCTTGTTGGATGCATGTAAGCAGTTCTCATAACCTCTAAGATTTATTTCAAATTCATTGAACATGGAAATTATCTTTTTCTTAGTTTCAAATTGCTTCCATTTACGATTCAATTCTCATCTCCTAGTTTTGTGGATCGACTTTATTTAACGGCTAAAATAACTCTTCCCCCAACTTATAAAAGTTACAAACAATGGAATCTGTAGTGTCATCAAATTTATCATTTGGGGGCAGGGGACACTAGTACATGTGAACATTTTTCCCATGACAAATCGTTGTTATTGCAATAATTTTGTGTTACTATAGTGATGAACATGACCCCATATTTTCATGGAAACATTTCTATTGCTGTAGCCACACGTCGAACCTTTCGTTGCTATGAGGACATGAAATAGATGTCATGCGGTGTGCGTAGACGATGATTACAAAAATATTTATGTAACTATAGCGATGAATCTTTGTGGCTATAACCAATAGAATGAAACCGTAGATATCCTATCAAAATGGACGTAATATTACAAGCCTTACAAGGGATGTAATATTAATACCATGAACAAATACTAGAGATTATTTGTAATGAGAGAATTATAATAAAGGATTTTGTTACTTTCCTAAACTTAGGAATGTGGTTCAATGAAAGATTACATATAAAAAATAATTAAATGAATTAGAAACATTTTTTTGTAATTCAATTGAGCTTACTCATCCCATCCAGTTTTGTCTCACTTTTTATGGCCTTTGCAAGTGCTACTAGGGAAAATCTATGTATTTCAACAAGCCCTTTCATATCAATGTTAGGGGAGTTTCCTTCTTGTAATTTCATATTGTTATCCTTATTGTTTTCCCTTTTAATTTGTTTAGCAACTCTTTCATAGTAATCATTGTTTGCATAATTAATGCAATTAGGGATTGCAACACTTATTCTTGATGTATCCAGCCAAATATTTGCACCATTCTTTGCCAACCTGAAAGAAATACATTCTATAATCACTTCGAAACATGTAATACAAATAGAGCTATTACAAATAATTTACTTTTACTTCCACAAATTATATATTTTCAGTGGTAACTACATGTTTATTTACAATGCACTCTAAAGTTTAAAGACACATCGCCACCTAAAAAGACAAACTTCTTTATATACATCTAATTACCAAAACCCTAACATCTAGGAGTGGATGCAATGATAATAATATGCATATTATTATGATATATCCAATCGTACCTAAAACTATACTTCCCATTTTAGAGAATTTTTTTTGGGAAGGCATAAAGGCTAAACTCATCATTGTAAATGAGAAGAAGAAAGTATTTGAAACATTCTACACACTAAATTATAGGATTTGGATTCAATAGGTTTAGCTTCATAGTGCACACATTATATATATAAATATCTTGTTACATCAATCATGACACCCTGGAATGTAGAAACTATATTTGCATGGAAGTCCTAATTCTTCTCCAAGAAGAGAATGTTGATACATGAATTATTACCTGAATTCAAAGATTTCCCAAAGAGACAGAAAATAAATGTATTGAAACACATTTGGACTCCATTATCTCATCATTTGATAAATATCTGGTTTTCCATTTATTTTATTTCCTTAGATTTCACCTTCATTCTCTTAGCTTATCCTTTTTCTCATTTCCCATTTCCACACATGTCTTTAAAAGCGCCACTAGAATAACTGAAGTTGCAAAAAAATAGCTCCTTGATGCTTTGGACTTTATGTAATTTGGGGGATGTTATATTTTGTTGTAACATCTCATAAATAAATGTTAAATAAGATACATTCCTTCAAAATGTATACAAAGTAAGCATTATTACCAAACTATTATTCTCTAGAACAATTTCCAATAATAATGTAAACCAAAAAATATTGAACCAAAGAATAAGGAAATGACATAAGAAAAAATAAACTAAAAAGTAATATCCAACAAAACTATTGAAGACCACCATTAAAGGACATGAATTACGAAATATCAATATTTTCCAACAACCATGGAACCCTTCCTAACCCATGAGGATGCCATAAGTTCAATTTTGATAAAGTTTCCATAGACAACACATGCAGGAAATAACCTATAAATTTCCTGGTCACAAAACAAATAACCAATTCGAAATGGATCCTTTATATGTGGAATCAAAGACACCTTAAAACAATGCTCCATTATAATATTATTCAAATTCCAAACTAATAATTGACAATGCCAATGAAAACTATGAAACCCCTCATGGGAAATAATAAGTGACATTACTTGGATTGAGTCATCGTTAGAGAACATCAAATATTGGGTTTTGGATTAAGTAATCCTTAAGTAATACAACTCACAAATTGAATGGTAGACAAGGCCATTTCTAGCGAATAGGTCAACTTAATGCTTCTTAATGACCCCACCCTCAAGGATAAAGATAATTAGAAAGCCTCCATATATGACATTCTAACCACTAGGACCCCATCCAAAGTGTTTTTAAGTATAGATTAGTGACAATAACGGGAATTATTCTCATTCCACCCCCTCAAATTCACACCAAATTCTAAACTAACACCCAACATAATGATAGGAATTGGAAGAACATACTATAATGGAAGATATCACATTCAATCGAAGTTCGTCCACGACACTGAAGTGGTAAATTAATTGTGCCGATAGGCACTCTCCAACCCAGTATGGGAGAGATGTTATCACATTTGTATGTGACGCTCTAATAAAATAATAAGAAATTTTTATATCCAACATGTCGGCCTAAACAAAATTTAAAATAATAATAAAAAAATAAAAAATTTAATTATCCGCCAAAAACAATGTCCGCTAGACAAACAACCCAATATGGGATATGTTGTAATGTTCCTACCTAACGAAATAATAATAAATTAATTAATTAATTATGGGAAAAAATGTTAAAACCATGTGCAACCGATGGTTTTATTGTACATGGTTTAGCAGGGACTTTCAAATGGTTTTAAAACCATGTGCAAAGCATCCTAAACAACCCATGATTTTATTGTACATGGTTTAGGAGGGCCTTGCAAATGGTTTTAAAACCATATGCAAAGCCTCCTAAACAACCCATACTTTTATTGTACATGTTTAGGAGGACTTTGCACATGGTTTTAAAACCATGTATGAGGTAGATGTTTTGAATAATAATATACTTGAATTTATTCAATACGTGAGACTCATATTAACATTATCTTAGATCCTCACTTGAAGTTATATTTATGATAGTATTAAAATGTATGTAATCTCGAGGTTTGAAACAATTTAATGTTTGCATTTAGGATAGTATTGCAAGGTTTTAAATAAGGGTTTTTAAATTATGGGACTATGAAATATAATTATTAAATTATGTTTTTTTAATAGTTAATAATTTATAATAATTTTTTTTAAAGAAATGTATTTAAATAAGTTTTTTTCACTTATATTTTAAATAAAGGTTTTAAAATATAATTGAAAATATAGTCAATTTATGGAATAGTATAATATTATATTTTTTTAATAATTATAATGGTTTAATAGTTATAATGTTTTAATAATTTGAATAGTAAAAATGTTTTTAAAAAATATGGTTTTTAAAATAGAATTAAAATATAGTCTATTTATGGAATAATATAATATTATAATGTTTTAAGAACTTTAGTATTTTAATAATTATAATGTTTTAATAGCTATAATGTTTTAATAATTTAAATAGTTAAAAAAAATTAATCACATTTTTTTTCCAATTATGTTTTAAATAAAAAAAATTAATTATAATTGCAAATATAGTCAAATTTAAAAGTGCAATATTTGAAAATGTATTGAATTTTAGTAACAAAATTTCATTAACATGCACAGTGATTTTTTTCTTTGCACACGTTTCCGTGTATGGTGTATTAATATTAATGCATAAATTACTAGCTACATTGATTGGTTCTAATGGTGTATTAATACCTGGAGAGGTTTGCACCTAAAGAGTTTGATCCCTCTCGGCGCTTGATAGAGCCTAGGACTTGGAAACATAATGTGGCCTGCCACTCATATGTTAATGGTTTAACCTCATGATAATAAATCTGCACTCAAAGACCTTAATCCTACTACTGAAACTAAAAGTTTAGGAAAACACCTATCAAAACTTAAGATACAAAAATACCAAAAAAAGGATTGAATATTCAAGATTGTAGACACTTCATATAAAAAGGTTAGATAAATTGGGCAGGAAATGGATTGTAGGTCTACAAAATGATAAGTTTAGAAATTCATAACAACATGTTATAATAGTTGTTCATGTCAAGTTTCATCATCTCTAGCTCAATGGGATTTACTAGATTTCCATCATGTTTCCCACCAAATTTAACTTAGGTTCAAATATGATCACAGATTAAAGTAATTCTCATCCGTATTTGAACCCCTAGTCAATAATGATATGATTTTGCGCTAGATTTGAGGACAAACCTATGCATCTAAAGACAATTTCCAGAAATCTAAGCGATTATGTTGACTAAATCAACAGTAGGAATTATTTACTATTGAATCCTAGGAACTTTCTACTATCAATAGGCATTAAATAGGAAATTTCAAGTGACCTTGTTAGCACCATTACTGGTTAGCAGTTGGAAAGGGGCAGTCCTTAGAAGAAATATGGTATGGTGTGGAATTTCATTATATGACCAAAGTTATATCATAAGGTCCCCAAAGAATTATAAAGGGGATATTTCTAAAGATTAAAACATGGCTTAAGATTTAGAAATAATTTGAAATAAAAAATGCATACCTATGCTATCATACGACATGTTTTAATGGTATAGATCTATGGATGGGAAGATCTATGGTTGTCAATAAATTTTCTAGCTAAAGATGCACGAGGAAAGAAATTTGGGAAACTAGTGGAATGATGTAAAGGGGAGCAAAGATCAATGAACACGAAAAAAGGAAATCCATATCTACGACTGAGAATGATTTAGCTGCTGAAAGTAGCGTGGAAAAGTAAACTTTTCCACTCAGTAGGAAAAGTTTACAGACTGCATAGATCAACGATGGAGACCTAAATGAGAAAGTGATCTACGGTCCATAAATATTCCACTGGGTGAACATGCATGGGAAAAGTTAAGTTGGGAACCAGCAAAAAGATGTATAGCCCACACAAATCAACATGAAGATGAATGCCTGAAGGAGATCAACGATTGTGAATTATTCTACTGATAGAAGTTACGTAGAATAATGAGATGTTGAAATCAACAGAATGTGTTAAAGGGACCACATTATTGAGGATTGAGATTTAAGGAGGGTTATATTTATGGTCATGGGATATTCTGCTACTATAAGATGCGCGTAAAAATTGAATGCCAGTGGAATAGGTTAAAGGGAAACAATAATCAAAGAATGCCATTAAACATGGTTAAGATCTATGATGCAGGTTGAGTTCGCTGGAGAAAGGTGCATGGAGTTTGAACAATTGGAGCTGAGCGGAATGTGTAAATGTAGAAATTGATTGATGGTTGAGATTTATGGTGTATGATATCAAGGGTTGTTTACCAATCCATTGATGAAATATGTAGGTCATTTACATTCTCGATGGATGGTAGTAAATCAATGAGAGGATCTATGGTGGTAAAAAATAGGATGATCGATCTACAGTTAGGAAGGAATGCACTGCCAAGAATTGCATGGAGGATAAATTTAAATAGGGAAGTGGAATTAGAAATGTAAATTTAAACAATGATCAATATCAACGAGTTAGAATAAAGAAAGAGTATATTTATGGACAGAGGAAGATTCACTTGGGTGAGTTGCATGAATAATAACAGAGGATTCCATAGCATAAAATACTATAAAAGGTAAATCACGTGGATGAGAACTATTTTTATTTTGTGTACTAGAAGAAGAGAGCTCAGTTTGCATGGAAGAATCCACTCAGATAGATTTTGATCCACTCGTCAGCTGACTAGGTAGGCAATTTTTTACCTGCCAAAGAGTATTTAAAAATGGGTAGTGGATGCGAAATAGAGGCTCAAGCTCTAGAATACTAGAAAAGTGAAGAATTTTTTGAGGACATGGATAGTGATTTTTTTGATACCATGTGATATTTTGGACCAATTGATCAGTTAAAAGCTAAAATAAAATCCTTTGAAGAATAGGGTACAAACTTGCATGGTGTTTGTAGGTCCTATTTTTATTTTTCCTGTCCTAAACAAACACTAGGTTTTCCATACTTTGTTGAGTGGCATGCATTAAATTATTCTTCTCATGAAAAAGTCATTATGGAATCATATAATTCTAAAATATTGTGTCCTATCAATGCTCTGGTTGTCTGTGATTCATTCGTAGTGCCCACCTTGTTTACTCTGTCCCAAGAATATTTTAATGAATAAAACCTAATTCATCATCTCTGTGAATCATCCTTGGAGTTAAAACAATCCTTTTTCAATACTTGCTTTAGGTCAGATGTCTCTCTGCAAAAACAAGCCTTCCCTATAGATACCAACTTGTTTAATGAAGAAACTAAATTCGTCATTTCATTAATGAGTCAGTTTTTAGGTTTGGATACAGATAAGTATGTCATTGAGCTATTGATGAGACTATTGTTCAGAGTTAGCACCATTCAATCTAAGCCCCAGTCATCCCAGTCAGTATACCTTAAATTTGATGAACTCTTGGCTAAGAATATTCACTCTCAGCTGGTGATTTCCATAGGTACAAAGTATTTAAGATTTCAATCTCATTTAGTGAGGATGTTTCTGTTCTGCAATGAAGAAAATCTAACACTAACAGAGATGGCCTTAACATATGATATGAACATGAATTTCTTTAAATACATGAAATTTTTATGGATGAATTTTATAATTCCTTTTTCCAGTACAAGTTACCTAGAGTGTTGCCAATCATGAAGGAATATTTGCATTTTTCAGCAGATAAAAGGATTTGTGATTGTTTTTAATTGGAAGAACACAAAATCATAAGGGTATATGGATTCAATTATGAACCATATATCCTACCTGCATTCCTCACTCCAAGTCTTTTTTCATTGGAGTTGATAAGATAGAATCTTATAGTTAATAATGAGCATTTTATAAGTTTCAGAAAGGCTTCAGAGATCAAGTTGCCTTGGGTGGTTGGACCATTTATCACCAAAATCAAATTTACATTTTCTGTAGTATAAAACTTGCTTAAGGAGATGCAAATTCGGATAGCTACTATAATAAATTATGACCCCCATCACATAATTTCTATAAGGAAGCAAGTGAATAAGAACAAGCCTTTTGAACATCAAGAGGTTAAAGGTTTAGCTGAAAGTGCAAATTGGTCAAATTATCCCTTACTGATGCAGAATGAAGAAGATATGCAATAAGGTTCTACATCACCAATGAAAGATAGTGTTACATGTCAAGATCCGTTGGTTATTATCCCATAAACATAGGTAATTATTCCTATTGCTAGTCATTCAGAAATGACTAATAAAATAACATTTTCTAATGATATGGAAACAGATCAGGAAGACAATTCAACAACATCAAAGAAGAAAAAGCTTGAAGTTGAAGGCGAATTGGTAAAAGTAATAAAGACTTAGGGTAGGAAAATACAAATGAAGGTGAAAGGCCCAACATTTCAGGTAAATAAGTATGATTTCTTAGAGACTCCTAAGGGCTCTATAGATCAATTCAAGACTAGAGATTAATTATTTGATAAGTACAGAGATGACAAAGAAAAATCAATGGATGAGTCTCTAAATTTGTATGCTGAGGTAAGGATAATATCGACTAAAGATGTCTCTATAGTCACTGTTAGAGATAATGCTCAAAATACTTTGAACTTAGCAGTGGCTACTAAGAACAAGGTGGCCGAGATGAGAATGAATTTGGAAAATATCCTTCTGTGAGACATGATTCATCTACATAAGCAGAATGGAGAAGTCATATAGGATGATTTGCTGAAGGAAACCCTAAAGGTATCTAGGTTGCAATCCAATGAAGTTTAGATTGAAAATTAGTTGAGATAGGAGTGTTGATGTAATTGTAACTTCAGAATGTATTCACTTGTATTTCTTATGTATTGTAACCTGATGTTTATTCTGGGAAGTATTTGTAATGTACTTGTTACCACCTAAGTTGTACTTAGTGGTTTTTTATCAAGTGATCCTGGTGAACCGGACAGGGTTAACCTGTTCGGACTTCAAAAGACCTTTGGAAGTACTTCTAGGAAGTGCTTGTTGTATCATATCACATGTTCATACCCCATGGGGAAATTGTAATAAATGTTCTAGCATGATAGTGTCTGTAAAAGACTCGGTCTCTTAGACTTCATTTGTCAATCCGATCAGCCCAGGGTGTTTTTTCCCTTGGTTATTATTGGTTGTTGAATAAACGACTGATAATTTCTGAGTTTTTCACTCCATACCTCCAAAGTTGGGGTGGTTGGCTTGGCATTTGGGCCTATTGAGGTTATTAGAGTCTATGTGTCAATGTATAAGCATGATAGACATCATTTTTGAGTCATATGAACATGTCTAAGTACCCCTAGGTGTTTTTCAATTTTTCAATTTTTTAGTTTTTTCAGTGTTTTTTATTAAATTTTAATTTTTCCAAAACTTATGCTATTTTTTAATAGTTTAATTGGAAAAATTGATTTTGTAATAAAAGTGGGCCAAATAATCGGTTTCAGTCATGTAGGTGCTCATTTTCAAGCTAAGAGCACCATGTAAACCCATGGACCCACTATTTCTTAGTTTTGAGTGATTTTCCATCACTCAAGTCAGAAAGCCCCAAAAATCAATTATTGACTATTTTAATTAATAAATTGATGAATAATGGAGCAAATCCAAAATCAATAAATCAGTGGATTCTCAGCCGATTTGATTGAAATCAGTCAGATCTGAAGCAGATTGACTTGATTTGACAAATCCTTGACTGAAGGAGGTGATCAAATCAGATCCAGAGTTGATCTTGAGCATCCTTTATGGGGAATTTCGCCCTCCCTCTCTCCTCAACACGTTTTGGCTCATCTGGATGAGTTTTGGGCTGATGTGTCAGTGTATGGGTTGATGTGTCAGCCAGATCAGGCCCCCGGTTGACAAGTAGGCTCAGTTCAGCCTCAGTTTTGCATTGATGAACTCTCCATCAGTTGATTTCACTTGATTCCATGAGGAATTGTGCCCCCCCTGGGATGGATGGCCTGTAAATTGTATATATCCTGCTTGAGACTCCCTCTTCCAAGATAGTTAGAACAGGGATTGAGGTACTGCTGCTATTGTATTGTTGTAATTCTTCATTTGAAATAAAGAAAAGCTTTGGAGGAAATACGGTGTGGTTCCATTACATGTGTGGATGATTATTTCCATTTTTTTACTGAGGTAACTTGTATATGTGGTCATTTTTTGCTAATTTCTTGTAGATCTGTGCTTAAGATTGGTAATTAGCTTATTACAATCTTGATAGGAAAGGTGTTGTTCAGTAAGTTTATTGACTGTCACTCTCCTTTGATGCATGTTTAGAGATCTATATTTAGCATGTCCTATAAGCTTATATGCATGTTATCTTGAATCTCTTTGTATGTACTAATCAGATCTCACAAGTTTCTTGGCAAGTTCGTTGATTTCAGCTGAGTTGCAGGTTCATACTTTGGAGAGGATGTTGATCTAGTTTTTTTCGTCATTCTCTTCAAAACCTTCCAAAATGCATAGTCCCTTGACAATCCACCTGAAATCTCCACTGTGGATCTTCAAGGAAAACAACACTTATCTCCTCTTCTTCCTCCCTCAAAATCAACACTTTACCCGGTTACTTTTTCAGTTCATAGCTATGATTTCATTTGGGTCTATTTCATCAAAGTAATATATACATAGATCTGATATTTCATAGCTCATATCCTAGATATTGCACTTAAAAAAGTTTCATAAGCATCCTAGATCTAGCTGTAGGAAAATCGTCCTTTTTGCATGAAAATTTAAAGAAAACTTGTAGATTGCATGCATTAGATTTCCTTTTGCTGTTATAAAATTAAATATTCTGCAATATCAGTGCATTTTTATTGGCTGCACAAATAGCAATCCAATATCCCAAGGAAATCTTGCTTTCCTTGGTTCCTTTTCTGCCTGTTTAGCTAGTTTTAACTTCATTTTTTGTGAGATAAGGTAGGCTGATCCAAAGGTACTCTTAAAGTGATTTTTGGCATTTTTTATTCTAACATGGTCACTATATTTTAGCAGGTATGACAGAAAATAAAGGAAGCTGCTGTCCGAAGTGGCTTTTGGAGCATTCAAATCCCCCCAGGGGTCTCCCTTTTTTCACAAAATTCTTAAAATCTTTGTATAATTGTAATATCTTGGTTTCAGCCTGTATAAGGACCAAGAAGTTTATGATATATCATTTCTTTGATATTGTAACCGCTGTTCACAAAATTATTCTTCGAATAGGCTCTTTCGAGCCCATTCCCCATCCCCCCTGGGGGGATTTGCGTTGGTGCCCTTTTCGTCACTTTTTGCTTATTTATTTTTTTACTAGCATTGATCTGATTTTCAGGGTAGTATACTTGATTTTTCTATTAATTCCATACTCCATATATTACATTTCAAAGTAATCGTAATACTTACCCCACGATTTCTCGATTGACCCGAAAGGGGAAAGAGATTCGTGGTAGGATTAATTGAGAAATTAGAGTTGTGTATCTATTTGATTTTTTATATCATTTGTTTATCAGCAACTTTAAAATTAACCCCTCCTCGATTCCCCGATTGAGAACCACTTGGATCGAAAGAGGTTCTTGGAGGCTTTTCTTTTAAACAAGAACATCCAGTTTAAAACTTACTAAAATTGACAAGACTCCAGTGTGTATGCTCTGCACTTGGCTGTGGTTTGTTCGACCAATCAAGCTGTATCAAAAGCACTTGGGTGACTAGTATAATTAGGACTCACTCTCCCCAACTGACAAACCATTAGGTGAAAATCCAACACCTAGATCAAACCTCTACGGTGGCAAAATACCCAAAGGAAGCGGGAACTTCTGAAAAGTGACCTCGGGGCGCCGATCTCTGTGACACCCTAATGGGTGAATTACGAACAATAGCCCTAGAGACTCCATTTCAGCCCACATATTCCTTGCGGGTAGCCGTGAAGGTTTAGTTTTGGACATACTCCAAGTACTCTCGGGTATAACTGGAGTCCCCCTTTGGCCTAATTTAATCAACTCATACTTCAATTTTAACTTAAAACATACCAAGAGGCAATCATAAAACATTCACTCCAAGAACATGCAAGCACATTGATCTCATTGATTTGACTCCATTTTAAGGCACTGGTCATTTTTCCTTCAGGGTGTGTGCAAGAAGTTGAGGGACCTTTTTGTGCACATTAGATGCAATAGAAACCTGAAAAATCAGGCATCCCTCAACTTACTTGGATTTTTTGAGATACTTATGCAAAATATATTGCATTGAGTAAAAAACATGAAAGGTAGGAAATTGAATCAACTTTCCGAATATATAACTTTTATGTATCGAAAATTTGCATAGATATGTCAAATTTCATTTTTCCTAACAGGCACTTTTTATTTTTCAGGGAAATTATAAGGTATATGTTTTTGTGGATGCAGCCTTTGAGGGCCTAAATGATCGAATCAAGCTACAAAAATTGACATCCATGTAGAGAACCCATAGAACTAGTGCGGCATTATTTTTTGAAAATTAAATTAGTAATTTTATAATATTTTTATAATTATCTAAGTGAGAAAACCTTGAAAATGGTACGTGTTTTGTGGGTGCAGCCTTTGAAGGTCTTAATGCAAAAATCATGAAATGGGGTTTTGATAGAACATAGAGGTTAGTGTCTACTTGTGCACCATACAATTTTTGTTTGAAGTGATCAAGAATTGAAAAAGTTATAGGAGAAACACTAACAGTATGTTTTTTGAGTTGAGGAGTGATGACCGAAGATAAATAAGAAAAAAATAGAAAAAATTATGTATTCTTGTTAAAATTTACATATTTAGAATCTACAAAAAAAACCATATCTGTTTCTAAAATCTCATAAAAAATGGAGGTGTGCAGCACAATCAGACGAACCGTTAAACACGAGCATATTGAAAATATGGATATAATGCTGAATTTGCCATGGTTTATCATACTCCAAGGCACAGGCATGTTAATCCAAAGCAAAGTACAAAGCAGACACATAGGAATAGGAATTCCACGAAAGCATGGGTGGAGGCTTGGCCTTATCATTTGGAGGGAATAAAAATTTGAATTTGATAATACGCGCGTGTGATTTAACACTATAAAACGTGTGCGCATTATATAAACCCAAAATGTGAG
>LPNX011162739.1:0-77117 GCA_001517045.1 Pseudotsuga menziesii | reverse complement strand
TCAGATGCTTCACATTATGAGCCCCCTGGGTGGATGATGGATCTATCAGCTTCGAATGATCTGGAGCTATGTATCATATCTTGAAACCCCTGCGTAATCTTGCGTAGTTAATGATACGGTGTTTCATGACTTGCTTTCAGCAGTAAAACGCCATTAAACTTCATGATGGTCGTGTGAGACGCACTCTGATCTTCTCCTTGGCGGCAAAAACCCACAGGCTCGTTTGATGTGAGGCTTGAGTACGGACACGTGCTCTCCTTTTTTAATTTTTTAATAATGAGACGCCCTTTTGACAACTAATCATAACTTAGCTTAATCCTTCTAGTCGCCAAGACTGGGCTCTTTTGGCAGCTAGTGTGAACTTGATCCTTGGTTCGATTCTCCCGGCTGCCAGAACTGAGGTCTTTTGGTAGCAAACCTAGTCTCTACAAAACAGAGTTAACTACCACAAGCTGTTTTTCAAAATTTTGAAATTAAGACTCAATAAATTTGATTTTTTGACTTAGTAATGAGAAAATAAAATTTTTTTGACTCAAACCTATCACCTAAAATAAAAGAAAACAGACTGGTTATTTTAGGAGATAACAGCCACTTTGTAATCGGGGCTTACCCGTAGACTAGATGCCAATCCAAATGTGAAGTGGATTCTTCCAAACGATAAGGTGAACCATCATCTGCAAGTGAAAACCAAAATCATAATTTAAAAATTGATTTTATAAATGTAACTGTAAGTTTTAAAGCTTACAAACTTTTTTTTAAAAACAAATTGTTACCTGGAAGTATTGAAAACCGAGGTCACGAAGAAGGAATACCAACACAATGAGCAGTGCAACCCTCGTGTTCACCTGAGAAGGAGGCAACTGGGTTCAAGTTACTAACTACATCGACAATTAGAGCAAGAGCAAGCATTGTCAGTGGCCACACTATGATTGAACACTAAAAACTACTGACAATGTAACACTACCCTCACGCACAACAAAGTTTGGTTGCAGGAATCAATTCAATCACAAGCTGTGAAATTCAGAACTCTTGCCCTAAGTGACAACACTCAGAATGCATAGGTAGTGGTGCTGAAGGTGAGCACCAGCAAGCCCCCATGGCCCCAGTGAACCCAACCATGCAGAGACCAAAACCCTCGATGATAGATAAGAAATAGGGTTGCATGGTAAGCTTATATGTTATGCAATGCATGGTGGTGAGAGTTCCACGTGCCCACAAATTTATCCACTTCACAGTGTGTTGATTTGTATAGTCTCCACTGCAAAAATCGGATCAAATTATTGTTAGTAATTTGTATAATGATCATCATTGATAATGTAACGTATAAAGTCAATATTGTATCTTTGCAACGAAAAACTTTGAAATCAAACCATGTTAAAAAACAAGGCTTTGTTCTACCGTTAAACTTTATGTTATAAATTTTGAAAACCACATCGGTAAAGAACCAAAATGTGTACTCCATCAATGCCTTTGTTTCATAGAGATCCTATAATTCCTCATAGTAAAACTTTTAAAAAAGATCAATAGTATAATAGGAGTTTTATGCATAATTGATGATGCCACTATTGATCCTTTTTGTAACCATAAATGATGAATGTTTAAGCTGTTAGAACTGGATATAAATCAATAAGGTGTATGTAGAAATAAATAACATATATACACTAGAACAACTCTTATTCTTTAATGTGGTTTACAGTACTGAGGATAGGATGAAGCTCTTATAAGTACATGATCTCTGGTCTTCATAATATACCAATCTCTAAGATGAATCGAACCAAGGTTAGGCTGAAATTGGGAGTTTAAGATAGTAAACTATCTAGGATTTTATTGCATCACCTTTACTTACAAGTAAATAGTAGGATAATGGAAAGTTTGTCGCATTATTTGGTCATGAAGAAAACTAGAAATTACAAGTCACAACTTGACATTATTCATGCGGAGGATCACTTATAAATATAATGCAATTTATAAGTTGATAAACTTCCTCTACTGAAGCTAATTAAAAGGTAAAGATAATATCTCTGTATAAGTTTGTTTCTTGGAAAACCTTAGGCCTGTTCCCTTAATTATAAGCAGTGTTGTAATTTTATAAATAGTAACAACAATACACTTTAATTTCGGTAAGAGTACTGATATGCTAAATCTTAAGCTCTACTAAGGACTAGAAATAGCTTAGAGTAATGATGGAAAGAGGTTTAATCTAAGTAGCAGTCATTATTACAATAGACTTTCCATAGTGTAAAGATACTGATAATAACGACATGCATTTAAAATACTGATAAAGTTGCAACATAAATAAGGAGAAGATACTTTACCTCATAGAACCCTTGAATTTAATTAAGCAAACAATTACTCTAGCAGTATATTTTATACTAAAATAACTATATCTGGATAAACGCCTTAATAAACTCTTACTGGGTCAAAATTTACTTGTCAAGCCTGTAAGATCCAGAATTCTAGAAAAGTTAGAAATCGCTAAGTAAGCCCCAGTTAGAAAGTAACTTCTCACCTACTTGAAAAAAAAAACTATCAAAGCAATTTAGAAACAACTGACTGCAGATCATTTACATCACATATCGAAATTAAAATAGCATTAATCTATATGTGTTAAAGTTAATGGTTACTTTTGTTAACTTTTTCATTCTTTCTATAAGCTGACAGCAGTTATCTAACTGCGATTATAAACATTTTATGTTTTCTCAAATTTTTTAAATTTTTGTGAAAATTTGGGGTTTTGACATGTGGTATCAGAGCATAAGGTTCAAACACTAGGCCTTGATGAAGCCCAACTAGCTTTTATGAAATAGTGATTTTGAATTATTATGCTGATGTATTTTCTTTTAAATGTTATTCAACAGAGATTGTTTCTGAAGTTTAACAAACATGTATGGAAAGGCTGGAGGAATATGCAGAGGAGGAATCTCCATTTACTGAACCAGAAAACTTACCAAGAGATCCTATACCAGAAGATTTGACCACTAATTCCTCATAACTGTTACAAACAGTAGAAGACTTAAAATCGGAAATGGAATAAGTTAAACAAGAGAATGAAAGGATTCTTAGAGCTTAGGAGGAGCTAAATCAGATCTTAACAAAAATATTTCAAATTGAGGGTAGGGGTTAAAAAGCTGAATCAGAAGATACATGCCATCAACATAAATTTAAAAAGATGAAACAAACTAAAAATGAAAGAAATTCATCTTCAGAAGTGTTTGGTGAACAACATAATTTTCATTCTACTAGTGATAGTAGTGACGATAATCATTATACTAAAAAGAGAAAATATAAACCCTATGAGGAAATTTCTGGGGAATTCAAAAAGATAAAACCACCAACATTCAATGGAGAGATTGAGAAGGGGGAGGAAGCGGAATCCTGGTTATCTAGGATGAAGAAGTACTTCCAGATATACAACTATTCTAACCAATTAAAGGCTAGAATGGCTATCTACAATCTCTCAGGAAAGGCTGATATTTGGTGGCAGGACTTGAAGAGAGCGAAGGGAATAAAAGAGAAGAACATAAATTGGATTACCTTCAAGAGGTACTTTAAAAAGAATTTTCTGTCTGAGCAATACTATGAAGAGAGAGAAAAAGAATATTATGAGCTCAAATTAGGATCAATGACTATGAAATATCTAAACAACAAGTTTTTAAGTCTGCTTAGGTATGTGTCATACCTTGTAGACGAAAAACCAAAGGTACAACGATTCCTCAACTGTCTACCTTATTATATTAAGCACAGGATTGAGTATGACAATCCAAAGACTTTGGAAGAAGACATGATGAAAGCTAACTTCTGTTATGAACACAATCAGAAGAAGGAAAGCATGGCCAACTGGAAGGCCAAGAAGAATAATAATCAATATGATCAAAAGAAGAAAGAATTTGTGCCCAATAGGAATTCTAAAAACAATAAGGCTAGAAATTTTCCTAACAAGAATTTTCAAGGGAATAAGAATAATTCACCAAGCAATCAGAATAGTTCCAAGGGTAAAGAATTTTCTAATAACCATGGTAATTACACCAAGAACCTTGAACGCAAAGAACCTATAAAGTGCTGGGAGTGTAACGGCCCACACTATGCTTCAGTCTGTCCTAATCGGAAAAAAGATTGTTAGTAATATTCATACCATACAGGAGGAGATGATTGTTGGAGAATTAGCGAGGACTATGCCCAGAATCAATGTAGCCTTGGAGAATCGACAAGAAGAATATCAAACTTCCATGGTGGAAGTATAAGGCATGATAAACCAAACCCCTATAACTATTTTAATTGATCTGGGAGCTAGTATTAGTTATATTGCACCTAAAATGGTAGAAAAATGTAAGTTACCTGTTGAAAAATTTGAAAATTATTGGTTGGTTCAGTTAGCCACTGGTGCTAAAACGTAGGTAACTTGTTTTGTAAAAGAATGTGCAGTAGTTATGGATCAATTTAAAACTGTTGTAAAGCTTAATGTATTACCTCTTGGTTCTTATGACTTACTCATCGGTATGGATTGGTTAGAACGACATCGGGTAATTTTAAATTGTTATGATAAAACCTTTACATGTATAAACAGTGATGGAAAACCAAGTGTAAAAGGAATCCCTAGAAAAACCACCATAAGGCAGATTTCTGCTCTACAGCTTAAGAGAGCTGTTAGAAAGGGTTGTAAATCTTATGTAGTAAAAATAACTGATGAGGAGAATCTAAATAAGACAGATAAATTAAAATAGGAAGACATACCAGTATTAAGAGAATATGTTGATGTATTTCTGGAAGAAATTCCGAGACTACCCCCGAAAAGGGAACTGGATTTTACCATTGAGCTGGTACCTGGTGCAGTACCTAGCTCAAAGGCCCCTTATCGAATGAACAAAGTTGAACTTAATGAATTAAAATCACAACTAAAAGAACTTATTGATAAAAAGTATATTCGACCTAGTGTGTCTCCCCTGGGGGCACCTGTCATCTTTGTTAAGAAAAAACACGGAACCATGCGACTTTGCATAGATTACTGTCAGTTGAATAAGATGACCATTAAAAATCGATACCCGCTGCCCCGCATAGATGATCTATTTGATCAACTACGTGGAGCCACGGTGTTTTCAAAAATTGATTTAAGGTCTGGATATCATCAAGTTAGGATTAAAAATGAAGATATATTTAAAACAACTTTTAGGATTCGATATGGTCATTACGAATTTGTCATCATGCCATTCAGGCTTACTAATGCTCCAGCTATTTTTATGTGTTTAATGAACAACATTATGCATAAGTATCTAGATACGTTTGTAGTCATGTTCATCGATGATATATTAATCTACTCAAAAACTGAAGAAGAACATAAAGAGCATTTAAAAATTGTTTTACAAGAGTTACAAGATCATTAACTCTTTGCAAAGTTTAGTAAATGTGATTTCTTCAAGGATAAGATTTAGTACTTAGGTCATCTGGTGACCAAGGAAGGGATTTCAGTGGATCCCGAAAAGATAAAGGCGATTGAATATTGGCCGGTTCCTAAGGACATAACTGATGTTCGATCCTTCATGGAAATTACCAATTACTACCGAAGGTTCATTGAAGTTTTTTCGAGAATCGCGAATCCAATAACTTCTTTGCAGAAGAAAGGAAAGAAATTTCATTGGAACCAGAAATGCGAGGAAAGCTTTAAAAAATTAAAAACTTTATTAACCAGCGCACCTATATTAAGAATAGCTGATCCAAATAAAGAATTTGTAGTGTGCATTGATGCCTGCAATGATGGTTTAGGCAGCATTCTGACTCAAGAAGGGTATGTTATTGCCTATGAGTCTAGAAAATTAAAAATTCATGAAATGAATTATGCAACTTATGATATGGAATTAGCTATTGTTATACATGCTCTAAAGATGTGACATCACCACCTAATTGGAACAAAATTTATTTTAATGACTAACAGTAGAGGATTAAAGTATCTGTTAGATCAGCCTAATCTAAATGCCAGACAAGCTAGGTGGCTAGCTTTTCTAAGTGAGTATGATTTTGAAATTCAGCACATTAAAGGTAAAGAAAATAAAGTTGCTGATGCATTAAGTAGGAATGCAAGGTTGCATTTCATGGCAGTTATCAGCACTTATACAACAGATCTGGATGAACAACTTAAAGCAGGGATAGAACAAGATGAAGTTTACCAAACCTTACAAGCTAAAACGAAAGAAAATCCAACAGAAAGCTTAAGTAAAGGGTACAGTTTGAATGCAAAAGAATTTTTATTGTATAAAGACAGGATGTATGTACCTAACGTACTTAAAGTTAAATTGTTGATTTTGGATGAAATCCATAAAACTCCATATTCAGATCATCCCGGCTATCAAAAGACTATAACTATGTTAAGAAAAGAATATTTTTGGCCAAATATGAAAACTGAATTAGCAGAGTATATTGCTAGGTGCTTTGAATGTCAGCAGGTGAAAACTGAACATCAACACCCGGCTGGATTACTTCAGCCATTACCCATTCCTAGATGGAAATGGGAGATAATTAGTCTCGATTTTATTACTGGACTGCTTAGAAATCAGAATTTAAATGATTCTATCATGGTAGTGGTCGATAAGTTAAGTAAAACAACTCATTTTATACCTGTTAAAACTATGTATAAAGCTGCAAACATAGCTGATATCTTTCTAAAATAGATTTTTCGACTGCATGGAATACTGAAAGTCATGATCTCAGATAGAGATCCTAAATTTACAGGTAACTTTTGGAAATATCTGTTTAAAGGATTAAACAATACATTAAATTTTAGTACTTCGTTCCATCCTCAAACAGATGGACAAACTAAAAGAGTAAACCAAGTACTGGAAAATTTATTAAGAATGTATGTGAAAGACCAGCTAGGTAAATGGGAGGATTATTTGCATCTGGTAGAATTTGCTTATAATAATAATTATTAGGCATTAGCCAGATTTAGTCCTTTCGAAATTTTGTATGGAAGGAAATGTAATACTCCTATCTCTTGGAGTAATCCGGTGGATAGAAGAAATTGAACTATTAAAGGAAATGGAAGAAATTGTAAAACAGGTACAAGTTAATCTAAAAGTTGTGCAGGATCGACATAAAATTCAAGCAGACCTTAAAAGAACTCCAAAGGAGTTTTAGGTAGGTGAACATGTGTTCATCAAGGTGAGGCCCAAAAAGAGCTCTATGAGATTGGGAAGTTGTGCAAAACTAGCACCTCGTTACTGTGGTCCATTTGAAATAATGTCCAGGATTGGACAAGTAGCTTATCAATTAGCATTACCACCAAATTTAAGAGTACATAATGTTTTTCACATTTCTGTATTAAAGAAATATGTTTGGTGCTACTCATGTTGTTAAATGGAATGATTTACAGGTGGAACCAGAAGGAGATTTTCTGGTGGAACCGGACTGTATCCTTGGGCAGAGGGAGATCACACTTCGGAACCACATCATTGGACAGGTGAAGGTGCAATGGAAGAACCTTAGTCCATAGGAAGCCACCTGGGAATTGGAAAGTAATATGCGAGATGCATATCCAATTTTGTTCCAGGAGAATTATGAGGATGAAGAATAAATAACATAGAGGACGATGTTATGCTCTAAGGGGGTGTGTATGTCACATGCCCCAATTTTGCAAAACCAATTTTATATTATTTGATATTATTTGAAGACAAGATGTTAAATTAGCTAAGTTGTAATTGATGACTCAGCAGAGTCAAGGATATTTAATGTAATTCTGAATATTTTAATTGTAAATAAATAAAGGCGAGGACAACAACTTAGGAGAGTTGTTAAAAGAGTGTTTACTGGTCAAATTGGTGGAGGAGACTGGGTGGAGAGAAAACAGACATGTGGCAGCATCCTTAAACCACTTCCAACTATTGCAGGTGGCAACCTCCCTACGTTTGGGGTCATGATTCCCCAAGAAAGTGGAATCAGAGCAGGTGGCTCAATTAATGACAATTGACCCAAAAGACCTAGGCAATCTTTATAAAAATACCCATTGAAGAGAGCTGAGGCTGCTCATTCTAGGGAAGTGATCATTCAGGTGAATGTACTTCAGAGAAATTCAATGGAAGGGAATTGTGTAAGAATTTGAGGGGATAACTGCTGAGTGATATAGTGCAGCTTTTAAGCTGAGAGATCTTACTGCTGAAGTGCAACGTGTTTTTACTGAGTCATTTAGACTAGTCTATTGTTTGCATGCTCCACCAGTTCTCAACCAAGAAGACCAGGAACATGCTCGGGGGTCCTGAGGAAGCGTTGTTTGAGTTCTCTCCAAGAGTTTGGTACGGAGGAACGGCCTCCTAACGCTGTTGTTGTCTATCCTAATCAGGTTCTACATTATTTTGTTTTACTGTGTTAGATAGATAAATTTGAATATGATTGTTAAATGAATGGTATATGTTTAGTTTGTAAATTGTTAGAATGGAAAATAATTCTAGTATGTGTTTTTCCACACCTAGAAGGACCAGGCCGTACTCCAGCACAGATAGAGTATTTACAGTAGATGAAAGAAAATGTTAAGAGACTGAATAGAGTAGATATGATTCTACATTTCATAGTTAGCAGAGTAACTTGTTTCAGTATGTATATATTTATTAAAAAAAAGAATAATGGTCTGTTTATCTAAGTTTATTGTTTTAACAAGTTTATTTACTTAATTATATTGGAAAAGAAATAGCAGTAATTTAGTACAGGTAGAAGGATTAAGATAATAAGAAAAGACCTTAGCAGATAATATGTTGTGCTTATAGACAGTAGCTTATTCTTTTTATTTAAGATAAAATACTATGGAGGTTAAACTGTGTCATAATAGGTTATATTTCTTTGTGTTAACTTAGTAACTAGTTGGAATTATGTAGAAAAATCACAGTCAAGTTACATTGTTACCTTCAGTTCAATAAAGAAATAGACGACTAATTATATAGTTTATTTCTAACAATATCCACTAATCTAAGACTATTAAATACTATAAACCAAGTAGAGTGTTATTAAAGTATTTAAATTATAAAGAACAAATTAAGTTATAGAATCTATGTATATCTTTTCAAAGAACTATGAGTAAATTCTATGTGTCATTTAGTAAATAAAAAAAATAAGAATAGGATAATAACAATATAAAAACAAATATATATCTATGTAAAGAAACTGTTTTAAATTTAACAAACAAGTTATACCTGTAAAGGTAATCTACAGGGTCGAAACCCTAAACTAAATTTATTATTACAAATAAAAAACATATAAGTTACAATCCAATTACTTGGATTATTATATAAATAAACAATTAAATTAATATAGACTGTTTAGAGTCCTTTTAAGGACAAATGAAAAGACAAAAGTATATATACCACTTAAAATTATCAGAACATACCTGTAATACTAATTAAAAGCAATTTTAACAAATAACAGAATTTATTTTTAGAATAAATTGAAAAATTTATTTAAACAAGGGTTTCATTCAGGAAAACCCTAGCTCGTATTTTCCTGAGAAAATTAGTAAATATTATAAACCATACACAATGTCTAAGTTACAGTCTTATTAATAACAATAATCTATTTGAAAAATATATTAGACAGTAATAATCTTCATCCACAGTAGGTTAGGGAAAACCCTAACTTACAGAGAGCAACATTACTGTAAAAACGAGACAGAGCTCGAAACAAAACCGTTTTAAAACCCAGTGTATTGCTTTGATAGGCCGAAAGGCTACAAAATTAATCAGTTTACAATGCCCAGCTCAGGGCCGGTGTACCCAATGTCGTGGCATGGGTTTTTAATAAACGAAACTAACATTCATTATATCAAAACCTACATTACTGTAAAATCTTTTTAAGTCAAGAAAAGAGCATTTACAAGTCGCAGCTTCGAGCCGGAGCCACCCTGCTATATGTGAGGGTTTGAAACAAAAGACAAATTTAAAAAAAAAATTGAATACCATCATCCCAAGAGTGGGAAAACCGAGGCCATAACTTCTTCCAACTGAAATCATTTCCCCTAAGTCTGTACAAGTAGGGAGTGCCACTTTGTAACCGGGGCTTACCCATATACTAGACGCCAATCCAAATGTGAAGTGGATTATTCCAAACGATAAGGTGAACCATCACCTACAAGTGAAAACCAAAATCATAATTTAAAAATTGATTTTATAAATGTAACTGTAAGTTTTAAAGCTTACAATTTTTTTTTAAAAACAAATTGTTACCTGGAAGTGTTGAAAACCGAGGTCATGAAGAAGGCAGACCAACACAATGAGTAGTGCAACCCTCGTGTTCACCTGAAAAGGAGGTAATTGGGTTCAAGTTACTAACTACATCAACAATTGGAGCAGGAGCAAGCATTGACAGTGGGCACACTACAATTCGACACTAAAAACTACTGACAGTGTAACACTACCTTCACGCACAACAAAGGTTGGTTGCAGGAATCAATTCAATCACGAGCTGTGAACTTCACAACTCTTTCCCTGAGTGACAACACTCGGAATGCACAGGAAGTGGAGCTGAAGGCGAGCACCAGTGAGCCTCCATGGATGCAGTGAACCCAACCATGTAGAGACCAAAACCCTCAATGAAAAATAAGAAATAGGGTTGCATGGTAAGCTTATATGTTATGCAATGCATGGTGGTGAGAGTTCCACGTGCCCAAAAATTTATCCACTTCACAGTGGGTTGAGTTGTATAGTCTCCATTGCAAAAATCATATCAAATTATTGTTAATATTTTGCATAATGATCATCATTGATAATGTAACGTATAAATTCAATATCATATCTTTGCAACACAAAACTTTGAAATCAAACCATGTTAAAAAACGAGGCTTTGTTCTACCGTTAAACTTTATGTTATAAATTTTGAAAACCACATTGGTAAAGAACCAAAATGTGTACTGCATCAATGCCTTTGTTTCATAGAGATCCTATAATTCCTCATAAAAAAACTTTAAGAAAAGATCAATAGTATAATAGGAGCTTTAAGCATAATTGATAATGCCACTATTGATCCTTTTTGTAACCATAAACGATGAATGTTTAAGCTGTTAGGACTAGATACAAATCAATAAGGTGTATATAGAAATAAATAACATATATACACTAGAACAACTCTTATTCTTTAATGTGGTTTACAGTACTGAGGATAGGATAAAACTTTTTTAAGTACATGATATTTGGTATTCATAATATACCAAGATCTAAGGTGAATCAAACCAAGGTTAGGTTGGAATTGGGAGTTTAAGATAGTAAACTATCTAGGATTTTATTGCATCACCTTTACTTATAAGTAAATAGTAGGACAATGTAAAGTTTGTCGCATTTTTTGGTCATGAAGGAAACTGGAAATTACAAGTCACAACTTGACGTTATTCATGCAGAGGATCACTTATAAATATAATGCAATTTATAAGCTGATAAACTTCCTCTACTGAAGCTAATTAAAAGGTAAAGCTAAGATCTCTGTATAAGTTTGTGTCTTGGAAAAACATAGGTTTGTTCCCTTACTTATAAGCAGTGTTGTAATTTTATAAATAGTAAGAGCAATACACTTTAATTTCAGTAAGAGTACTGATATGCTAAATCTTAAGCTCTACTAAGGACTGGAAATAACTTAGAGTAATGATGGAAAGAACTTTAATCTAAGTAGCAGTCATTATTACAATAGACTTTCCATAGTGTAAAGATACTGATAATAACGACATGCATTTAAAATACTGATAAAGTTGCAACATAAATAAGGAGAAGATACTCTACCTCATAGAACCCTTGAATTTAATTAAGAAAACAATTACTCTAGCAGTATATTTTATACTAAAAGAAGTATATCTGGATTAACGCCTTAATAAAATCTTACCGGGTCAAAATTTACCTGTCAAGCCTGTAGGATCCAAAATTCCAGAAAAGTTAGCAATCGCTAAGTAATCCCCAGTTAGAAAGTAACTTCTCACCTACTTGACAAAAAAAAACTATCAGAGTAATTTAGAAACAAATAACTGCAGATCATTTACATCACATATCGAAATTAAAATAGCATTAATCTATATGTGTTAAAGTTAATGGTTACTTTTGTTAACTGTTTCATTCTTTCTATAAGATGATAGCAGTTATCTAACTGCGATTATAAACATTTTATGTTATCTCAAAATTTTTAAATTTTTGTGAAAATTTGGGGTTTTGACAAAAAATGTATGTTTGTGATATGCTTATGGTCTATGAAACAAATTCCAATCTAGCACATAGTTAGCATATGAGTCAGCAACTTGATTAAAAATTATTGAAACATGTATGTATGTTATGTTCTCAAATTGTCATTCTAGCAATCTCACACGTAAGAATCTTCGTAATAATGTCGGATCCCTAATATGATACAAGCCATTAAGCTGTGAAACCACTAAGTGCAAATCAAGATGTACCTCAAGAGAGAGAACACCATTTGAAATGGCATCCCGCAATAACTTGTTAGTGGCACTATATTCAACAACATTGTTCGAAGAAGGCCATAAACATACGCCTCCTAAAGGCAATATTTGACCCGTAGGAGTATAGGTCACCCAAGTAGCAGAAGCTGAGTTTTGAGTGTGGCGGATAGAACCATTAGCCAATCCTATGTAAGCGAAAGATTCCATCGACATCTGCCATAAGAAACGAAAGCTAATCAACAAACCCAATCACCATAAGAAAACCTAACTATGCAAAAAACTGTACAATAATATACAATAATCAGCCTTGGCTGAAGATCATGCATAGTGCTTTTTAAGATAGAGCCCATTTCTAGGCTCCGCTAAGGATGTCCCTTCATAGCCCACCATCTCATAGGTACCCTTATCTAACACACGTTTGACTACGTAAGGACCATGACACATGGGATTAAACATCCCTTCCCCCAAGGGTTCTTTAGCTTGATCCCATAAAAGGACCAAATCACCTTCACTAAACTTCCTCGGACAGACAGAATTATCATATTGGACCTTAACGCAGTGCTTATTCACTTCTAGAGCCACTAGGGCATCATGACGCTGCTCATCAAGCTACTCTAAGTGGACCAAATGTTCCTCCAATGCGGAAATGTCTGGTAAAAGCTCTATAGCTAGCTTCAATGAAGGGATTTCGCATTCAACCGAAAAGACAGAATCCACCCCATGTACAAGATGATATGGAGAAAAACCGGTGGCAGTCTTAACCGCAGTTCTATAGGCCCACAAAGCAGGATATAACATGATATGCCAATTCATCTTGCTTTGCGTGATGGTTCGTTGGAGAATGGACTTAAGTGATTTATTCACTACTTCAACCTGCCCATTCACTTGGGGGTAATAAGAAGAGGAGTGCTCCTGCTTATACCCTAACTTCGAGGCCAACTATTCCATCATTCTATTCTGAAAGTGCCTACAATACTCAGTGACAAGCTCTTTTGGAATGCTGAACCGAGTAAGAACTTGGTTGAACACAAAATGCACAGCTGTCTCACCGTCGGATTTAATCGTGGGCATAGCCTCAACCCATTTCGTGAAATAATCAACAGCCACTATGATGTGATGATGCCCCCCAGCTGAAGCTGGGTTGAAATCCATGAAGTAAAGCCCCCACTTGGTGAAGGGACTGGTGGTGATAATCGGATGTAATGGGGCAGGATGTGAGCACATATTGCGTGCAAACACCTGTTAAGGGTGACACTTCTTGACCGCATTGACACAATCTTTGAATATTGACGGCCAAGAATATCCCTCTCTCAAGATTTTTTGGGCTGTAGAAAGCCTAGATAAATGACCACCACACGCCCCTCCATGGAAATCATTCAGCACAACCTCAGCCTCATCATGGGTTAAACAACGATGTAAAATGGAATCTACCTTACGGTAGTACAAAGTGTTATCCACTATAAGGTAGTTCTTAGATACATGATGTAATCGTCGTCGCTCATCCCGTGAAAGGTGAGTAGGGACCTTCAATGCTTGCAAATATATAATGATATCCCCATACCATGGGTCCAAAGTTGAGATAAGGAAAATATGATCATCGACAAACAAATCCTCATAAACCTCCTCCTCCTCCACACTTGGAAAATTGGAAATGAGCTCCGCAAAGATCAATGATTTCTTCGATTTTTCCTTAACGAATTCGAGATCGAACTCTTGCAAAATAAAAATCCACTTATTATATTTCCTTCGATCATCCTTTAAGTGAGGACGAACTGAAATGGATTGACATGAGATACCACCAAGGTTTGGTGAAGGAGAATGTAATGTCTCAATCTCTGAACCGCATGAACGATGGCTAAGGAAACTTTCTCTACATGAGAATAATGGATTTCTACATCAATAAGGTTCCGCCTCAAATAATATATGACATGCTCATGGAGCTCCTCATCCTCCTGAACCAAAACCATACCAACCGTCTCCATGGATACGACCACATAAATAAAAAAATCATGGCTATAGTCGGGTGGACTAAGCACAGGGGCCGATGCTAAGGCTCGCTTAAGAGCATCAAAGGACTCCTGGGCTCACTCATCCCACCAAAAAGTAGTGTCCTTCTTTAAAAGACGCATAAAGCCTTTAGTCAAATTGGAAAAATTAACCACGAATCTCCGCAATAAATTTTCCATTGCTTGCAAACACTGAAGATGTCTAATATTACGTGGGGGAGACAATTGAAGTATTGCCTAAACCTTTAAGGGATTGACTCTTATACCCTCCTTGGAAACAATGAACCCTAGTAAGTGACCAACCATCACACAAAAGATGTACTTATGAGGATTTAACCTAACCTCGTAATGGTGGCGTCTTTCGAATACTAATATCAAATGGTATGGATGACGCACTCTCAGACAAGAATGAGCAGCAAGATCATGCAAATACACTTCTATAATTGTTTTGAGATCATGAAAAATCAAGGTCATATCCCGCTGAAATGTGGCTCCGACGTTTTTAAGACTAAAAGGCATCTTTCGATATGCAAACGTACCCTAAGGACAAATAAATGCAGTTTTGTGTTGATCCTCAGGTTTGATCTGAATCTGATTATACCCAGAAAAACCGTCCATGAAGGAGAATACCTCGCTTCCCGCACACTCATCCAAAATATGATCAATAAATGGTGTGGGAAAATTATCCTTAGGACAAGCACGATTTAAATCACTGAAATCAGTGCATATATAGATCACTCCCTTCTTCTTATCAACCAAAACGGGGTTTGAAACCCACTCCATCAAGGGAATGGGATAGATAAAACCATCTTTTAACAACTTCTCTATCTTAGCCTTAATAACGGGTGCTTTTCTAGGATTCACCGCACGCAAATGTTGTTGAACGAGCTTCGCATTCGGATAGGTCTTAATTTCATGTTCGACAATATGAGGGTCGATACCTGGCATTTCATCGTATGACCAAGCAAAGATGTCACAAAATTCTTTAAATAGCTCAGTATACTCCTTAATCTCATTAGGGGAATAGTCCACCCCAATGTAGACGTTCTCAATTTTTCCACGATGGTGAGAAATGTTGATAGGAATAGTAGGTGATATATTCACCATTTTCCCATGAGCCATATGACCAGGAGAGCTCAATGGAACAATGGGACTACCAATATTCTCGCTAAGAATCTCCCTAAAGTCCTCACGCTCTACAGGGTCAAGCTCGGGAAGAAAATAAGATCTATGATGTAACTCTTCCCAAGGTGGCTCAACCCCAGACATGGCCTCAATAATAGCTTCATCTGATGGAAAAACATCATTAAGTCAATCATGTGCATGAGAGGACTCAACTTCCCATGCAGGCAGCACATACGGGTCCTCCTCCTCCATCTGCGAAGAGGAAGGACTAGGATTTGCAACATAATCAAGATTCGCTTGATATGCTATCATTGCTGCAGGAAACGACACTTCCATTTCGACAGGTCCATTCAAAGGAATCGGTGAAGGAAGAATCCAAGGATCTTCCATATGGGTAGTGTGAAAAGACATTGAATTCAACGAAGATGAAGCCCCACTGAAACTAGATCCGATCATAAGAACAGGCACAGGACAACTAAAGTTTCCCATAAGAGATGGATACATACCTACACCCACACTCCTAGTTTCCGGCTGAGAATGATCGATAATGGGGATAGAAGATCTCGATGATGCACTAACACTCATATTTTTGAAGGATGTTTGATCAATCATAACAATCTGCCCATTAAATGGAAAGCATACTACTTGAAATAGAGAAGAGGCTACAGCTTACGTACTATGCATCCAATTCCGGCCCAGTAAAAGATTGTAGTCAAGGGGCACATCAACCACCTCGACCTTGATCACGACAGTCTTCCCTCCCAATTGGACCTTAAGAGAAGGAAGAATCCCGTGTGGCAAAATGATCTACCATTAAAGGAAGTCAACATGTTAGCAGATTGATACAACTCGGGAGAACCCAAACCCTTCCAGCATGACAAAGACATCACGGAAGCAACAATGCGTTTGTTAATCACAGTGCATTTGAAGGTCATGTTAAGACACTCTACATGAATCAAAAGAGACACATAGTAAGGCAAGTGAGGCTGTAGTCCCATGGCTTCAAATTTGATGATAGAAGAAGATCTATCATCATTAATCCCAAGATTAGAAAGCAAGGATTTCCTTTACAGAGGACAACTCTGAAGTACTTCAAGTGCAGACATCGCACAAGGAGTCTGGCCCAAATGCTCGACAATGGAATAGTTCTGGGCAGTTCAGGAATTAGGATTGTTCCCCGAATGCTTTAGGACTCCCTTAGGAATGCGAGGTGCAATCTCAGGTTTATCCATAGGTTTTTTTATACGCAAAGGGATCTTGGGTGGAGTGGGTTCTTTTCCAAGGTCCGGTTGTGACGAACCATAGTATTTTGCACGAGTCACAACCTTAGCAGCACGTACCATGTTGATGCAACCATGACCAGTATTGGCTTCTGACAGATTTTGATCTCCGCCCGACACACAATGAGGATCATTCATCCTCAAGTCATATTTTGATTATGGGGTAAAGGATTGGTTAGCACAACTGGGCCTTGTGTTATGAACCTTGAGGCATCTTCCATATGAGGGAACAAATGAGTGAGGTGGTCATCCTTACACAATTTGCAAGGAAACTTAACCTTACGTTTAGATTACTTGTCCCCCCCAGCATTGTGGATGTTCTTGTCATTAAAATTGGCATTTTCATTCTTGTTCTCACCCTTACAATTATTTTTACCCTTTTTCTTATTCCTTTCGGGCTGCTGGTTGCCCTTCTAGTCCGACGATTACACAGAAAGTACACTTGCCATTTGGGTGGGTTGAGATGAAGCCGTGGCTTGTCCCGACGCAGATTTATTAATAGACAACTGGCTCACTTGTTTCACAACCGAATCTGAAGGTTTGGCACTTGTACAACCCACAATGCCATCGACATGTGGTCTAGGCTTGATCTTGGGATTGAAATTAGAATGCAGAGTGTTAGGTATGATCTCATATAGAATTCTGGATTGAGCATAAATCAAATCCAACTCCTGTGCCCGAAAAATTGCTTGTTCCTCGTTCTGGACTCTGGATGTAGAAACATCCTTCGCGATTTAAGGTAACAAAAACTTGAGGAACCACTCAAGAAGAAATTATGGTGGTATGAAGGCTTTAATAAACCTCTTCCATCTATGCCACTCTTGGATATGGTCCGAGATATGTGTGGCTTTGTCTTGTCGAAATGTCGACAAGAGTTCTGTACCAACGTCATAATGCATGGGTAGCTGAAAGTGATTGAGGAAATTCATAGCAAGGTCATAGAACAAAACGAATGCCCCCCTTGGTAACTCTATATACCATTTCACTGCAGGCCCGGTGAGGGTGTGTTGAAATAGACTTAAACGTATTGAGTCGTCATGTAAGGAATTGGAAGAGCACAAAAGGTGAAAAGTAGTGACATGTTCACTAGGATCTTCTCCTGCTTTTCCCTTGAACTTGGGAATGTCCGAGGGAAGCTTGTTGGGGACAGCCGTCCAAGCCAGGTCATGAGATACCGGATCGTTCATGAGTCTCAATAAGTCTGGTAAGTTTAATGTTGTGAGGAAAGGGAGCCTAGGTTGAGCTGGTTTATGACACGCTCCCTGATAATTCTGGTTCATATAAGGTTGATTACTGTAAATACCATGGCCTTGGCCATAATATCCTCCTCCCATTTGACCTGTGTAGGGCTGCATGGAAGCATTATGATGTGGTGCAATTTGACTAGGCGATGCTAGAAAGCCATAATTAGACGATTAAGCAAGTTGTTGATACCGGTACTCATACGTTTGATAGTTTTGTCCATACTGCGGTCCATAAGGTTTTCCATGAGAAGCTCCATAGTTAGGGATATGGGGAACTCCTTGCAATGGACCGTGAGGCGATATAGAAACATGAATATGACCCCCTGAGACAATAGGAGGTACTTGACTTTGAGATACTATCATGTGAGCAGTTGCAGTATGAACATGACTAGTAGCAACATTCTGGCCCGAAGGACCACATGAATGAGGGGGAGGAAGGTTTGTCAAAAATGCATTCGAAGGAGTAGGATTTGAGGATGAAGGGACATGTGAAGGGATGTAAGAAGTGTTCCCTATGGTCACTCGTCTCGGTTCTAGTATCCGTATATGACTACTAACACTAGGTCTAGGACGGACATGTGAGGTAGCTTCCACCACCGGGATGGAAGGTGCAGTGTGACTAGTGCTCCCAAATATCTTTGCATGGAAAGGAATAGGAGTGCCCCCAGGCACAGTGCTAGGTTCAATCTATGACTCGGCATGATGTGTCGGATCATGTGTAGGGATATCAGGTATGCCATAACGAATATAACTAGTGCTTGTGGGTTCATGATGAGTCTCGTCACCTGGTAACCAATACCGGCAATGTATGAATGAGGGATCATAACCAGAATGTGAAGGTATATCTGGTGAAGGATCATATACAGGAGTAGAATCTACATCCCCAACCTCGTGAGGTGGAGAAGACATCTCAGGAATCTCATCCTCGTGATCTCCCATCGTGTGTGAATCAATGTGAGAAGTAGTTTGCCTGGACTGTCTATTTCTCTCTCCCAAAGGAGGAGGAGATGTGGAAGGTGGAAGTCCTGCTAGATGACGAATACGAAAAAGGGCCACGCTCGAATCCACAATGAATCAAAAAATGAAAAAGAATCTATCTAATTACACAAACCCTAGGTAAACTAGCGTGCACAGAGCATACATCTATATAATGTAAAGCCAAATCACAAGCAAACAAGGGTAGGATATGTGAACTCCCAAATGAAGCAGGTATGTCTCTCCTAGGAGAGGCTTGAGACTCCCATACACAATAAGTGGACATTTGTAACCAATTATAGTGGCCCTTAGCTTCAATGCATATAGAGACTGTGTTGTCTGACCCCTACCTAGCCAAGATACCTGCAGAATAACCTCTACGAAGTACCCCCTCGATAACCTAGGTAAGGAAACTAAGGTCACCTCAATATAATAAATGCTTAGACAGAGAGTCGCACGCAGGATTGATCATATGGGCAAGGTAGCAAAGCCTGAAACTCTCGAAAGAGCCCCCAGATATGAATACAATCTTGGAAATATCTCCGGTGCTACTCAGTTATGACCAGGGATAATCCCAATCAATAATCGCTCACACTACATTGTGCTTAACTCCCTTGTAAGAGGAGGATCCTGAGAAACACTAATTATATAAAGGAATTTCACACTCTCACCTGGACAGACACATAAATGTTTTGTTTAGTGGTCTTGGAGAATTTACTCACAATGAACTATTCCAAGACCCTAAAACCTAATCTTGTTGGTGCACCCTATAAAAGAAAAGAGTGTAATTCATTTTATTATGCGTTGATTTTAATTGGCTTATTACTCAAAAAGGGTAAATGGTTGTGCAACTAATGACGTTATGATGCAACAAGAAGTAAGCACACCTAACAATCAATGCAAATGCATTGTTTCAAATGAAAAACAGGGTATGCTACTACGTGAAGTGCAAAATTTTCCTTCAAATGAAGATGCAATCATTCCTATATGAAAATATGACTAGTACTTCTCCAAGCAAACCTAATGCAAGTACCATGCAAAATGCAAAATGCAAAAATGCATAATGATGCAAAAAGCAAATGTTTTTGTATTTTTTGAATTAAAATGAGATAATAAAGAAAAAGTATGACTCTACCACCCCTAGAATCTACAAGCACTATCAGACAGCACCCAAGCAAAGCACTAAGGTAAAAGAGACCTAATGCACTAATCCCAAAACAAAAAATGAAATGACAAGAACATTCTCAAAAAAAAATTCAAACTAAAAAGCGTCTCCGGTCAGAAACAGAGGTGTATACAGACTCTAGAAGCATCCAAGAAGACTCATCAATTATTCAAACTCACCCAACAACACTTCATCTTCCCCAAAAAGGAAAAACTCAGGGCATACGTGACTGTGTGCATAAAACCAGCGTATATATGCGGATATCCCAGTAAAAACCACGTGTACACACGACTGTGAAGACAAAACTCGCGTACAGGAAGAAAAAAAAGATAAAAAAGAAGGTAAATAGACAAGCTGAGACATAATTTACTCCTATCAGACACTACCAGGACCTGACTTAGAAACAGAGAAATCAGATAAATTCAAGAATATTGAATGCTGATAAAACCCCCAAAGGAAATGACTAGGAACTCCCTAGTATGGTCACCAATTCTGTTACGGAGAAAACTTCCTATGGCTTGGGGTACCACAACAGACATAGTAACCACAGAAATCAATTCCTTCCCATATGCAAGAGAAACCAAATATCTAACAATAAAGGATCTCGAAACATACCTTATTCTGGGTGGTTGATGTAGATCCCCATTGAGCTTTTCCCCTCTCGCTTGTATTTGCAATTTTCTCTCTCAACATTTAGCAAGCAAGACAAGCATGCTATATAATGGTGTTATATCTACTCTAGAATATATAATCAATAACATATAATCATTTAAAATCATCCATGGATTCAATACTCTTTTAAATACACATTACTGTATAGGAAAAGATATTTCTATTAATATAAATTAGATATTACAATAGTGACAACCTCTGTTGGCACGTCTGTGAATCGGAGAAACTGAGTCCTCCACCTGGGCCTCCACCACTTCAATCCTCCATCTCTCAATAGCAAGCTCACAAGTAAAGGAAATCTTGGGAAGAACAAAAAGTGATCCAAGGAACAAAGGGATGTAGACTCACGTATAAGCTCTGACAACAATGGACTATAGTTTTCTTGCTCTTCAATTCCTCCTCTTTCAATGTATCCAAAGGGTTCCTTATATAGTGCTTCAATGGGGTAATGGAAGGTCAAATTTGAGGAATCTCAAGGCATATGGAAGGCCAAGAGATAAGTGACTTGGATCCACATCAAGGAAAGCTCCAAAACTATTTGGCCTTTTGCACACATCCCAATGTACGCAGGTTTTAGGGTCATATCCATGTACATACGCGAGAATACGTTTAAAAGTCGCGTATGGAAAATAATGCATGTTTATAGGGATGATCTTGGAAACATCAAAGGTATCAAAATGGTCCATGGGGTCTAAAGAGTTTGTAGATGGATAGGGAAGGCCATAAAGGTGTGATCCACCATGTGTGGTAAAATCAGTTGTAACAATCTTCCTAGTTCAGTAAGCTTGACCTCCCATCGCCAGTTTTTGGAGACTTGGTCTATGGTCGCACCATTAAGAATCCTTCTAGATATGTTAATGATAACCAGAGAGTCCCCTTCCACAATCAATGGAGTTCGCTGGTGCTGTAAGGCCCATGAAAAACCATTTATGAGTCCTTCTAACTCTGCTATGTTGTTAGTGTCGGTGCCTATGTTTCCCTAAAATATGCTGAGAATTCTTCCCTATGAGTCCCTAATCGCTCCGCCAAAACCAGCAGGTCTCGGGCTCCCTTTTGCATCTCTGTTGAAGTTAATTTTGAAGGTGTCTGTCGGAGGGCTTTGCCAAAAATAAAAGTTGCGCGGCAGCTTAATCATTTTGTTGTGGTACGAATTGTTCATAGGTAACGTCAATATTCCCCATTCATGAAGAATTTGTTTTTTAGTTGCTTCTGCTGCATAATCCTCTTAGGTCCATATATTTAACATTATAGTTTCTTTTAGATGATCTTCTATCATCACCCAAATTTCCTCAACCCATCTCTATTTTTTTTCAAAAAATTGTAAGTTCTGAGTTTTCCAAATTTCCCAGACCGTGAATCCCAAAAATAGCTCCTAGATCATGTTCACAATTTTGTTTTTGAATATTTTCTTTAGCCATTGAGCTATCATTATGTTGGGTCTTTCTTTTTTTCTTTGATTTTTATTAAACAAGCCAACACCTCTTTCCCATACAGAGTCCGCAATTGGACATTCATTTAAAGGGTGGTTTATTGTTTTATTGTTGTTTTCACAAAGGATGCATCTTGAAGGACCCCGAATCCCCCAAACCTGTATATTATCTCATGTGAGAATGCAACGCTTGAGAATGAGCCAGCTGAAATCTACTACTTTGGGCCACCATCTCTCTCCCCCAATTTTCTCCATATAGCCTCCTTTTCCAACCTGTGAGTTTCAGTCAGCAGCCCAATGCCTCTTTAATATTGAATCTTCCAAGGTTGGAATATCCCCATCGTATCTTATCTAGGTCATCATGCCAGGGGATATTCCTAGAGCAGACTTCCATGTAGAAGTCTTCCATGTCCTCTATTGGTACCAGGGTTTGCCACTAGTCTTTCCCTTTCCATGCCATGAATATTTTTTCAGGGGACCCAGAGTCCCAAAAATCACTCAGCTTTTTCATCTGGATATTCTAGAGATGGTATATAAGCATCGAAACATTGTCCCAACTTTCAATACAAGGCTCCTGGTTCCAGGCATCGCTAATAAATAGTGCAGAGTTGCCATCTCTTACCTCCCAAAAATGGTGTCTTTGTATGAGGATTCAGTTTTCTTGAGCCGATTTCCAAATGCTGGAGGTCAGGAGGTCTTCCTTGAATCTTATCAACGATTGTTTTGGTCATTGGGGTGCATGCTTCACATGCCATAGCTTAGCCCATTGGTCTTCTTCGTGAGTTATCCTTTTCCATGATATCTTGGCTCCCATTCCTTTATTAAAATATAATGGGTCACAAAGTCCTAACCCTCCCACATATTTGGGTTTACATACGGTTTTCCAATCCACCAATGACCATTTTCTGTGACTATCAGATCCTTCCCACATAAAGTTCCTTTGAATATTCCTGATTTGCTTTATCACTTATTTTGGTGCAGCAAAAAACAAGAAAAGATAGAGCGGCATGGCCTGAAGGAAAAACTTAACCAGAATAAGTCTACTTGGGAAGTTAAGGGCTCTAAAAGTCCATTGGCTGAGTTTCTGCTTGAATTTGTCCAAAAGATCTTTCCAAGAAACTTGTCTGACGGTCGATTATGTAAGCGGTGCTCCTAAATACTTGGAAGGGATCCCTCCTTCTAAGAAACCCTATATCCTAAGAATATTCCTTTTAATGATTTTCAGAGTATTGAAGAAGTATACCTGGGATTTGTCCTTGTTTATTTCTAGTTCGCTGGCTTCCAGGAAAGTGTCTAACCCATGTTTTATGCCACGTGCCTCCAGAATAATGGAAGGACCCATAAGCATCGTATCATATGAAAACTGTTGATGGGTTCGAGGTTCCACCTCAGCATTAAGGGATATCCCTATGATATTATTATCAATGCATAAGTTATTAAGAATTCTACCTAAACCCTCAGCTGCTAAAATGAACAGAAAGGGGGACAACGGGTCACCTTGATTGATCCCTCTTGAGACCTGGAAAGGCGAGGAGGGGGTACCGTTTACTAGAATGGAGAAGAAGGACGATGAAACTAGTTTCATAACCCACCTATTCCATTTATCTGAGAATCCAAAATCCTAAAGCACACCTACTAAGAATTTCCAATTCAATTTATCATAAGCTTTAGACAGATCTAAGTTCAGTAGCATACCTGGGATTTTCCTGATTTAGAATGAATGTATGGTTTCATGGATCAAGATGATTCCATCCAAAATTTTCCTTCCTTCAAAGAATCCCTCTTGCTTAGGCGAGATGATGAAGGGAAGCAGGGGACGAAGCCCATTGGATATAACCTTAGAGATGATTTTATATATGACATTGCATAAGGGGATTGGTTTGAGCTTTCCAGGGTCTTTTGTTCCAGTTTCTTTTGGAATAAGCGTTGGGAAGGTTTCATTAAGAACTTTCAGAATATTACCAGTCTTCCTTGAGTCCTCCACCAGAGCCCATACTTCCTCTTTCATCCAGTACCAGCTAGCATGGAAGAAGTTGGAAGTAAACCCATCATGTCCCAAAGATTTGTCATTCACCATTTGCTTAACCACAATGTCAACTTATTCCAACTCAATAGGTTTCAGAAGCAAGAAATTATTCTCTTTCGTGATGACTTTAGGTATGTGTCATAGAAGCTCCCTCTGGGATGCATCCCTGTCCCAATCTAGTTCCTCTAGGATTTTGGTGAAAAAGGAGTTCAGAGTGAGTTCTAGGTCTTCCTAAGTTTAGACAATGTGTCCTCCTTCTGTTTTCTATTTGGCCATATGGTTTCCCTGTCGATGTTGGATAGTAGCTTTGTGAAAGAAGTTGGTATTTTGTTCCCCTTCTTGGAGCCACTTAACTCTGAATTTCTAATTCCAGAGTACTTCCTCCTGTTGTTCTCTTTGGCTAAATTCATGGATCAGTACTTTTTCTTTCTCCCATATGTCTACCGTGAAACCAGTCTGCATGAATTTGATTTGTACATCTTTGATTTTTCCATCCAACTCCGCTTTAGCTTGAAAGATGTTACTGAAGGATTCTTTGTTCCATTTCTTGATTTTTGATTTAAATAGTTTTAGATTTTGTTGAAACTAGTACATTCATGTTCCTCTAATTATTAGCATTTCCTCCCACCATTCTTTGAGTTTCTCTGGGAAGTGAGCCTGGAGGAGCCAAAATTTATCAAAATGAAATGGTCTTCGTAGGTTAATCCCCATGCTTTCCCATTCCAAATTAATTGGCCATTGGTCTGAGCCAAATGAGGGTAGTACTACAGCCCTCAGTTCTCCCCTGCCATCATAATGGATTCCGAGACCAAAAAGCAGTCTAGCCGACAAGTTATGCCCCTTTCTCCTGTTATTTTATTATTCCACATAAATGTGCCATTGGTTGTTCTGACATTGACCAATTCTAGGTTATCAGTAACTTCATTAAAATACTCATCGATAGGGTTTATCTTCTGTATCCCACATTTTTTTTCATAAAGATTCCTGACCAAGTTGAAGTCCCCTCCAAGAATCCAGGGTTTTCCTTTTGACATCCTTTTGAGCACCCCTAAAGAGTCCAGAAATTGCAGCTTTTGTTCTGCTTGAGGGGGTCTGTAAACATTGGTCATAAACCCCCTGGTACTAGTACCTAAGATATGGAATGCTGCCAATAGAGATAACTGATTTGTAGAGAATTCAGAGAGGGAAACCTATCTTGGGTTCCAAAGAATCCCAATACCTCTAGCCAACACTTTAGCATCCATTTCTATGGCCTCACTTCCCCTCCAAACTTTTCCTCCAATAATCTTCAGTTCTTCCTTCGAGCATTGAATTTATTGTAAGAAAATTATTCCTACATTTTCCATTTCTATCCTTTTCCTTAGAAGATGAATCTTCAAGGTGTTGTTATAGCCTCTAATATTCTTGGATGTAATACGCATTGGAAACACATTTATTAGCAGGAAAAAGGGCCGCATCTATGGTAGGATATTTCCTAGATGCCACAAGTTGTTCCCTTACCGTTAGAATCCTTTGCACATTACTATGCCTTCCTTGTTTTTCTTTCTTCCCTTTCTTTTTTTCATTAGGATCTTTAAGGGATTCTGACGAGACCCAAAGAAACTTCATAGATTTGGCCTTAATTATCGCTTTTTCCAGTAATGTGACTTATTGTGGAGGGACATTTTCGGGGACCTTCTCATATCATGCCATTTCCAGACCTGCCAAATCAATATCTCCTATCTCCATTTATTCCTCTTCAACATCCGATGTCACATGCCCCAATTTCCAGAAACAATTTAATCTTATTTGAGGAACATTGTGTTATGTTTTATGCTAATTTTGTAATTGATGACCCAGTGGAGTCAAGAATAATTAATGTAATTCAGAATTTTTTATTTATAGATAAATAAATGATGAGACAACAGGTTAGGGAAGCTATTAAAAGAGTGTTTACTGGTTAATTGGTGGAATAGACTAGGTGGAGAGTAAACTGACAAGTGGCAGCATCGTCAGACCACTTCCAACTGTTGCAGGTGGTAACTTCCCTATATTTGTGGTCATGATTCCCCAAGAAAGTGGAATTAGAGCAGGTGGCTCATTAAATGAAAACCGACCCAGAAGACCTAGGCATCTCTATAAAATTTCCCATTGAAGATAGCTGAGGTTGCTCATTCTAGAGGTGATCATTCAGGGTGAATGAATTTACTCAAGAGAAATTCAATGGAGGGGATTACTGAAGTGAGTTTGAGGGGTTAACTGCTGAGACCGAACTTGTTGTAGCTTCTAGGCTGAAGTTCATACTACTGTGAGCAGATTTTAATTACTGAGGTAATTGGACCAGTCAGGTGACAGAGGTCTTAAAGTTATATTCTCCACCCAGTTCTCTACCAAGAAGACCAGGAACAAGCTCAGGGGTACTGAGGAAGCGTTGTTTGAGCACTCTCCAGGAGTTTGGTTGGGAGGAACAACCTCCTTAAGCTGTTGTCATCTCATCATTGATAGGTTCTATTTGTCCTTATGTTATTATATTTGTTTATTGTCTTCAGTAAAATGTTTATCAGTTTCTAACTACAGGCATTTTAGTATTTTAGGGTTTATGAAGAAAGGAGTAACTGTGTAATGTTAGTCTTTCTAAATTACAGATTATGTTAGGAATAGAAATAAATATGTAAAATATCAAAACAGATAGAATTAGAATTTCCAAACTGTATTTTTCCACGCCTGACTCAGGCAGTACTCTAGTACAGCTGGGTGTTTAGGTGAATAAGATGATTGTTTTACTTGAATGAAAATTGTAAATAGATTTTACCTAGTTTGCTTATGATTTCTACTGTAAGTAAGTATTAAATATTGTTTGTATTTATTTACTTCAGTTAAACTAAAAGATAGGCATGTAAAAGGATAGTAATAATATTATTATAGAAATAATTCTCGTATTAGTATTCTTATAAAATATATAGATTACGGTTTAACAATTAAACATAAGTAAAGTAAGTAGGATAACATCTAAAAACCAGGTAAAAACAATTTGTAGAAACATTTTTACAACATTGAATTCTAGAAACTGTGTGTCTCTGTCTAAGACAAAAGGATTCTACTATAATCTATTTAAAATCACATAAGTCTCTACAGTAATATACCACTTAAAATTTGAAAGATAAATATTTCCTTTTCACTAATATGTAGCATGAAAACCCTAATTCTTTCAATAAAGAACTTATTAAATAAATAGAGCTATTATCAAAGTATTAGCTGTAAATAATGCTATTTTCTAATATCGAACAGAGCTAAGAATTCATTAAGTACAAATAGAGCAATTATCGAATTGTAGGGTTTATATAATAATTAACCCTTTAAAATCCAAAACCAGAATAAAATATCACCCTTAAAAACACAGTAATTTTCCCATAAACTATGCTTTGGAAAAGTACAGGGTAATAATGAAAAATATTACATTTTCAAATTATGGATTAAAATAATCCAATAATAATTAAACCATTTGAAAATTTAGAATCCTTTATTAAGGAATGTCTTATAGCCTTTAGAGTCAAAGGGTCGAGGCTCAGGCCTGCTAATAAAAACAAAATGCACAAAATCTATTTATATTAGACAATATCAAAATATTCTGCTGACAGGAGAACAAAATCCTATTCACATTTACAACTCCAACTGTTTCACAGTCTTCCTTCACCAACTAAAATCTACTGTAAAAACTGAAGTAAACTAGATAGAGGTCGACAAGCCTCTCTGAGTTCTCTCTGAGTTCGGAGCTGGGATATTTAAAAAAAATGAAAGAATTTACATTGTTTAGGCCATAAGTCTAAAAACATCTTAAAAAAAAACCATTTTACATCATGGCTTCCAGAGCCTTCTTCACCCTGCATGAAGTACCCATAAGGGTTTCTAAAAACATTGACATGCAATAGACAAGATTTAAATCATAACTAACAGAGAACCGAGGCCGTGCATTCAACCATAGGGAGCACTTCCAACAACCATAACCTCATGCAGAAAGAACCCTTGATGGAACCAGGGCTTACCAATTGGAAGCCCATCAAAAGACTGAAGTATGAGCTGGTTGCCACCCACAGTATTGGAGATGGTAGCAAGAACCTGTAAGTTCCAAACCAAAACATTTTAAATACTTGTTTACATAAAATGGTAAAAACCCTCGTAAGGATAATCAAATGAAAAATAAAACCGAGATAGGGTAAGTATTACCTATTAACTTAGAGTCGAAACTGAGAAGAGATGGCCACACCAGGTCACGTTGGCACCGATCCGAAAGGAAAGAAACCTTGAAGTCACCTCTGCGAAGGAGAAAGAAATAAAACCGACTCAAGTTTACAATGTAGAAGCTATGCGTGAGCAGTTGCAGGATTGTGACAAGTACAGTCTTCGGGCCACAATGAAAAACCAACAACCACACTCGCGATGTAATTTTCAACACATGGGAGAACCCAAACCATAAACAAATTTACCTAGCAGTCACAATATAGCATTTGCAGGCGAAATGCCCAATGTTAAAGTTGGTTACAAGCCTCTCATGGCTGCGAGCTCACAGCTCGTCCAGCAAGAAGGAGAACCCTTGGTATGAAAATGAAAAGGAGTAGGGTTTGCAAGGTTTTAAGTCAACCAACAAATGGATGTAGTCCTATCCACGTGCCCTTCCAAAAATTTCAGCAAGTGTGGGTTGAAACCTGTTGCAGCTGCAACTATTTTCCAAATTTTCTAAAATTTTGGACGCTCCTTTAAATTTTGTCTTGCTTGGATTTGTTTTGAATTGCTGAACTATGTTGTTTTCTGCTACAAATTTGGATCTTAAGGTTGAGTTGGGGTAAATTGTTTTCCATTTCGGAAGTTTGAATGACTATCTTTTGTTTGAATTGAACTTGAAGTTTTGTCTTTTCGCTGTCAGAAGTATTTTGAATAATGAATCGGGGTCATAGTTCTCTATGCAGTCACCGTTGCGGAAGCTAAATAATGAGTGATCCGATCTAAAGCCTTGTTTTTTCGCCGATGGTTTATCTCTTTCGCTTATTCTTTTCACTTTTTGACTTTCGACGATGTTTGTCTATCATTGTCGGAGCATTAGTCTTCCAGGTTGTTGCCGTTTTGGAGGGAAGATGGCGAATTCTTCGACGATTTGGTTCTTACCCTCGCTGATTCCGTGGTTGATTGATTTTCATTATTTTGGTTTTCTCTTCGCTATCGAAACATTTCATGACTTTGATCAAAAGCTGTAGTCTAATTTCTTTCTGCCATTGCGTCTCTTAAGCAAACTAAATATCTGCCATATAGATTTTCTGCTCCCCAATGGTTTGTTATGGTTTTCACCGATATGTTTTATTAGCTGCGGATCCCTTAGTCTGATTGTTTTCTATCGTTGCGGCCCCTTAGCGAATTAACCATCTGATGCTATAGTAGTTCTGATGTCTAATGTTGCAGTTTCTAGTGTTTGTTTCATCGACGTTTTATTTGGCAGCGGAGCCCATACTCTATCTGTCACCCACCATTGCAGCTTCTCATCGAATTAATCACCTGATCCCTAGTTAGTCCGCTTGCTGATGAAGTTTTTCCCTCCAACTTTTTTTTGTTTTTCACCGAAGTCTATATATAGGACGAGGTTGTTATTTTATTCTTACCCTTGTGAATTCATGTTTTCCTCTGTCCTCGTTGTCGAACTGTGCATCTGTGCTTAGCTTTCGGGATTTCATGCGTTTAGGGTGCTGCCGTGGAAGTGTTGGACCATCTCGTCGACTGCAACTCCTTGCTAGGTAGGTCGACCATGGTTTCTCTTTCCTTTTGATTGTATTGGGTCATTTGGGAACTAGGGTCTTTCCCTGGTTGGGTTTTCCCGATGTGGGTGGTTAGTCGTATAGATTGATGAATGTGTATCCTTATAGCGTGAGGTATTAGTCGGTTTCACAGTTTTGTGGTGGGGGGTTTTCTTTTCTTGAGCTCGTTTGAACCGTTATGGAAACTTGAACCTGGTCTGAAGGTTTAGGAGGTTGGTGCAGACAAGCATTACGCTATCTGCACCGGTTTTTGTGGAGTTATCTATGGTCGTCTGGGGAAGGGAGTTTTCAGTTTTTTTTCGTCGTGGGTATTTACCCAATTTTTCTGGGATGTCGGAGGTTTTGATTCTCGTTCAGATTGGGTTTTCCATGTAGAGACTTATTTTTTTCCGAAGATGAGCCTCACTGATAGGATGTTTCATTTTGGTGAGGAATTGGATTACATTTTCAGTTTAATAATGTATATTTCTATCGGGGTCATGTTTAGTTGCAGACAGACTTAGCATTTTTTAGACCTAGCTTGTGAATTTTCTTTTTGCTTGTTATTTTAGCTTTTGAATTAATATTATGATAAGTTTATCTGCTGAGAATATGGACAAGGTAAAAGTTTTTATACAGTCTTTCTTCATTCTTAGAACACTGATTAAAATCCCCAATAGCCTAAAAACATGTTTGGTCTGTGACAGGGAAACTTCTTCAAAGGAGATATGTCAAAAAGGAAAAAGAAGAAGGCTTTTGTTGCTGAGGGAGAACCAGATGTGGAGGTCATTACTAAGGTTGAATATATCTATGAAGACACTAGAGCTACAATCGGGGTAGATCCATACTACAAATGGGGTGAGGTATATCGTATGATTTCGAATCAGGATGTGCCTGATGCTGGATTCGAAGAGTTGACCATATATTCCAACATCGAGAAGTCAGCTCTTATGAAGGTAGCCACAAGACCTGAGCTATTCCCATGCTTAGAGGTGATCAGTTGGATTCTTCCTAAAGTAAATGTGACTACAATGATATTAGCAAATACTGCCAAATAGGGCTACACTGCATACAGCCCTGCTTATGTCTCACTAGCATATCACCTACCTCCTGCTCAAGTATACCTAACTGAAAGTTGGCTAAAGGAGATAAATTTTGACTTAGTTGAAACAGTGAAGAGAATGATGATACCTGGGAAGAACTTCTGAACCAAGCCATCAGGAGAGTATGATATAGCCACTCTCCATACTCCTTATAGGTTTAAAGCACTGATGCTAAATAGAGTGTTTGGGAGAGCTCATGGTAAAAGTTTCAAGTTGGGATGGATTCCCATTATTTTTTATGTGGCCACCCAGGGGACTGTATTCAACTGGGCAAACATTGTGTCCAACAACCTCTTAGCTTGGATTCTTCAGCTTTGGGAGGGGTGTCCCAGAAGAAGTCTAAGTTCTATATGAGCTCCGTCCTAGTAGACTGTATATTATGTACCCATCCATTTCCAGCCTTAAGATGCAATTGGGATAGGGACAGAACCCCTGTGTACACTGCATACAAACTGTTGTGGGAACACAAATATTACATCCACTATAAGTAGATATGTGAACATTTTATTATGCCTTTGTACACTTTAATATTCTTAACAGAATGCAACTGTATGCCGAAGGAGGCATTCAAAGTCATTGAGGAACATGAGAGTTATTATTTGACTGAAGAGGGAATGTACATTAGAATGTATGGTTGCTCTAGGGAACCTCCTCTACTACCTTATTATGCCACTGATTATGTGGTACATAAAGAAGTAGTTAGGCAGGTGTATCTGGATGGTGTCAGAATATTTTTGTTTGAACATAAGAAGGAAGCCTACCCTGATATTCCTTTTTGGATAGGAAATTATAAGTTTGCAAATATTAAATGAGCTACTGATTTTGTACAGGAATTGGAGCAGTTTCATTTTGGGGAAATGAGCTTCCATAGGAATGAATCCCAAAAGAAAGTTGCAGAGCATTGCAAAGAAGCAAATGTTCATTTTGAATATGCAAATTTTTGGGGTAAGGATGAATAAGTTTTCAAGAATGCAAGGAACATTACTGCATTGAAGAGAATATTTAAACAGAAGATCACCAGTGTGGGCAGTAAGGGAAAAACTGCACAAAAGAAAGCTGAAGAAGAGGAGGCCAAGAAAAGGGAAGAGGATGCTAGGAGACTAGCACAGGAGGCTGAAAGTTGGCTTAAGAATGAAGAAGAAGAAAGAAAGAAAGAAAGCTGTAGAAGAAGCAACAAAGAAGGAATAAGAGGAAAATAAAAATAAAGAAGAAGAAGAAATACAGAAGAGGGAAGATGAAGAAATAAAGAAAAAACAAAAGGAAACTAAAGGTCTGAGATTTACAAGATCTAAAATAGACCAGAAAACCACTGATCCCATAGATACACAAGAAGCATAGGATCATACCGATCAGGAGCCTGCTGCAACCTCTAGCAGCACCCAAGAACAGGTTGTCTTTTCTGGATTGAATCTGATACCTTTTATGCAAAAGGAGGGAGAAGAGGTCCCTGATTTCAGCACCATCTTTTATGACAAAGAGAAGAAGAGGATTGTCAAGAGAAATAAGAAAAAAGTTGAAACAGGAGGACAATCCGGTATGATGATTACTGATAAAAATTTGGTGCATGAGACTGATGCATATCCATGACTAATAGCCAGGGCTGGGGTAGCATTAACCCATGCCACTGAAGACAATGTGGATAGACTGATGACAGACCTTGAGCAATCAAGGAAAAATGCTGCTCAATTAAAGGACACTCTCAGAAAGGAGAGGGATGAAGGTAACAAGTTAAAGAGGAAGTTTGAAGATATGCATAATGAAGTAAGGGATTCAAAGATAGAATTCCAAACTCCATAGGCAAGCAAGATAGCCTTGGAAGTCTCAGTAGAGAAGAATGAACGGGAGGATCAGAATAGTCTAGCAGAACTACAGAAGTTACAGCTAGAATATCAAGGGTTGAAGATAGAGAACAATGATATCAAAGTATCATATGAAACTTTGAGTGCAGAAAAGGATCAGCTGCAAAGCAAATTTGTTTACCTGGAGGCACAGAGGGCCACCATAGAAGAAAGGGAAAAACAATACCAAGTGCAGGTGGCAAGATTTGAAGGACAGATTGCCTCATTAACAACATCATTAAAGGATGCCAGTGAACAAAAAACTGATGTCCAGCCTCTAAAGGAGCATGTCCTAGCCCGACAAAGAAGAATGCACCAATTGCATGTATCTATTGAGGAAGAAAGATGTAAAATATTACAAATAGACAGCAGGTTGGAGGAAATTTTGGAAACTACCTCATATTTTGTAGATAGGTCTGAGGACATTTTGGAAGTCTTGACTGGAAGGATAGTAAGGATAGAAACCAATGAAGAAATCCCTATAGATTTACCAGCTAAAGATCAACATATCTTAAAGAAGGATTATGACTTGTTAGAGTTTGCAATAAACACTACAGAAGAATTCAAGAAGACTGTGAAGAAAACGAGAGCAGCCTATACTGAATACTACAGAAGGGTGATGGTCACCTACAAAAGATGTCAAGTGGCTGCAGAACAAAGACTGGATGCATTACCAGAGCATGAGTTGTTCATAGAACTACTACAGAGCAGATACCAGGAGGATGAACATAAGATGCAACAGGTCAAATATTTAGATGAGCTGATCCTAAAAAATGCAGTAGCTCATTTAGCAGTCAGCATCCATTTACTTGAAGATCAGCTACGTTTGAGTCCAGCATGAATTGAGGTGGTTAGGAATCAGGCTGCAAAATATGAAATAAACATTCAGTTTCTTGAACCTTCATATTTTGAAAGCATAGTAGCAGAGGCCCAAGCATGGAAGAAGTTCATCAATGATCAAGCAGGGCCCTATTCGTGAAAATGCTTTATTAATTTTTGTTTTGAATGTAATGTATCGTATAATGTATGAGCATTCACTAATGGACAAATTTTGGGAATGGAAACATTGGGGAAGCCTAAGAGTCACCTTGGGGAAACCCAAAAGTTTTGCCTTTTGTATAAGTATATGAGAGTTAGTTGTAGAAATGGACTTTTTCCTTTGTGACTTCTGAGAACCTATTGTAAGAAGAACTATTTCCTTTTGCAATAAGAATCACAATTTTCCTGTTGGAGAAAGCTTGGTGGAAATTTTCAAATGGTGTGCCATGGATGTGTTGAATGTGAACTATTTCGTTTTCAGCTTTGTGTCCATTAACTGTGAGATCATTCTAACTCTTTGAACCTATGTTCTTGTATGGATTCTCTCTAGTTTATTCTATGAAATTTCCACTATGAGTAATGAATGTTGTTCATAAACAATTAGCTATCTGGTTGTTTATATATCTATAAATGTTCATGTATTTTGAAATAAGTAACAACTATCTGTGATTTTTCTTAATGCATGCGCAGAACACATTACTCATTGATGAATGAAAATCTTGCTCCCTAGGGATAGTTTAGATAGTTAGTCTTAATGTCTTCTTGTGTGTGATTTAGATGCGAGAGAGTTAATACAAGAGGTAAGAACCTACGCATCACATTGTGACTCTCCTCATATTCTCTATCAATTTGCATTCTTAGATAGGCACTTTCATCTCATACTTAAACATAAAACTAAAACATACATGGTGGATCGGGCCGCAACCAGTAAAACCTTTTATTTTTGGTTACTTTGACCTACGGTAGCTGGACTGTAAACCAGATGGATTCCCCATACCAAATAGTAACGGGCTAGTTGGGAATGTTGCTGGGGAGAATCCCTTGTTGTTGTTGCCTGCGATTTTCCAGGCCTCAACAAAACCTTAAGTTAGCGTTGCACAAAACATTTTACAATCTATCATTTCAAATAACCATATGACCTATGATTTCTAATGATAAGCAACATGCCAACGATATATAATATGCCATGGGAATTAACAAAGTATAGGTTTAAACTATATAAGATTTGCTTGCCATCATTCAATTTCATCATAGTAGTTGTTTGGTAGGTAATACTACCTTAGGTTATAACTTAATAAAATTGTTATAACTTAAAATAATATTGTACTATAGTTATAATTTGAATACTATGGTTACAACTTGGATACTATTTTATCCCAAAAGATCTTCATGGTTGCAAACAAGTCGAATATGTATAGTGTAGTTTTAGAACTAGTAAAAGGAAGTATGGAATGGTTATAACATAGGTTATGACTATAGTAAAATGTGAAAGCCTTAAACTTCTCAAAACAAAACCTTTATGCTGTTTATTGAGGGAGTCTTCAAGAAACTGAAGACTAACAATAATGGAGAATTTATCATAAATAGTCTAATAACTCATTGTTAATTTTATAATTGAAAAACATAGGAACTTGTTCATGCTTTAAGAGAAGGACACCTTGAGTATTGAAGTGAGCATAGCTGTGAGATCACTAAGCAGCTGAAGTAAACTTAAACCAAAACCATGAGCTCTATGCTCTCTATGGGAATTTATAAATAACCAGTACTGTAAACACAAGAAAACTAACCATGTACTATAGACTTTTGGAAGATAATCATCATACGACTAAAGGAACTTTGGTAAGCACTTGCTCTTGTATTTTAAACCATTGTTTATGTTTTTGAAGGAAATTCAATATGGAGTTAGTTATAAATACATTTATAGATTTATAACAACGAAGAAGAATTTACATTACCTCCTCGAAGACAAGAAGCTTATTTAACCTTTTCTTAAACTAGCATCTTAACATGCTAGGAAAGTATATTTCTCGACGTAATTTTAAATAAACACCTACAGGATCTTACGCTTACCTGCTAAACCTATAAGAACCAGTAGTCCAATTGAGTTAGCAGAACGCTAAGTAAGACACGATCTCAAACAAGATTTCTTACCTACTTGACAAAAGTAAATCATCAGTATATCTAGTAGCAGCTAAATGCAAGTCCTTTTCTAACTCTGATGAAATTAAGGCTGTTAAGTCATTAATAGTACTAACACAGGTGTTTAAGATTACATCCTTTAGTTTACAGATTCTTTTAATGAAACAAACCCATGATCTCTTATAAACTGTTTCATTTTCCGCTAACCGTTAGCAGTTACTTAGCTGCGACTTTAGACATTTTATGTCACTTTAATTTTTTTTTTAATTTTTACGAAATTTTGGGTTATTACATGTGGTATCAGAGCACAAGGTTCAAACACTAGGCCTTAATGAAGTTCAACTTGCTTATATGGAACAGTAAATTTAAATAATTATGTTGATGTTGTTTTCTTTGAATGATACACACAGAGAAATTTGTTTATGAGTTAATGACAGGTATGGAAAGATTGGAAGAATATGCAGATGAGGAATCTCCTTACACTGAACGAGATAATATACAAAAGGAACCTATACAAAAATATATAACCAATAGTTATTTCAAACTACTACAAATAGTTAAAGAATTAAAATCGGATATGGAATCAGTTAAGAAATAAAATGAGAGGATTCTAAGAGCTTAAGAGGAGCTGAATCAGATCTTAATAGAAAGATTTCATACTGAGGGAAAGAGTAAAAGAACTGATTCTGAAGATATAGGTTATAAACATAAGTATAAAAAGACTAAACAAGTTAAAAATGAAAGTAGCTCATCTTTCAAAGTATATGGGGATAAACACAACTCTCATTATACTAGTGACAGTAGTGAGGATAACCACCATAATAGGAAAATAAAATATAAAGCTTATGAAGAAATCTCTGGGGAGTTCAAGAAGAACAATTCACCAACATTTAATGGAGAAACTGAAAAGGGGGAAGAAGTGGAATCTTGGCTATCCGGGATGAAGAAGTACTTCTAGATTTATAACTATTCTAATCATCTGAAGGCCAGGATGGCTATTTATAATCTTACAGGGAAAGCTGATATATGATGACAGGACTTAAAAAGAGTGAAAGGTATAAGAGATAAAAACATAAATTGGAGCACATTCAAGAAATACTTCAAAAAGGAATTTTTATCTGAACAGTACTATGAGGAAAGGGATAAGAAATTCTATGAGTTAAAACTAGGTACAATGAATATGAAAGAACTGAATAGTAAATTTCTAAGTTTGCTCAGGCATGTGCCATACATTGTGGATGAGAAACCTAAGGTGCAACGGTTTCTCAGCTGTTTACCTTATCATATAAAGGACAGGATTGAGTATGACAACCCGAAAACTCTAGAAGAAGCCACGAGAAAAGCGAATTTCTGTTATGAATAGAATCGTAAAAAGGAGAGTATGGCCAACTGGAAGGCCAAAAGAAATAATAACTTTGATCAAAAGAAGAAAGAGTTTGTACCTAATCAAAATTCTAAAAATAATAACAATAGAAATTTTCCTAATAAGGATTTCCATGGGAATACAAGTAATTCACAGACCAATCAGAATAATCAAAAGAATAAAGAATCTACTAACAACCACAATAACTACACAAAGAACTTTGAACGAAAAGAACCCATAAAGTGTTGGGAATGCAATGGTCCGCATTATGCATCCGTCTGTCCCAATCGGAAGAAGATTGTCAGCAACATCCACACAATATAGGAGGAGATGACTATTAATGATCTAGCAAGGACAATGCCCAGGATCAATGCAGCATTAGAAAATCGGTAAGCAGACTATCAAACTTCCATGGTGGAAGTGGAAGGTAAGATAAATCAAATACCTATATCTATTTTCATTGATCCAGGAGCTAGTTTAAGCTATATTTCTCCTAATTTGGTAGAAAAGTGTAAACTTCCAGTTGAAGTTTGCAAGTTCTTGGTTAGTTTAGTTAGCTACCGGTGCAAAGAGAAAGGTAATTATCTTTGTAAACTTATTGTGCAGTAACTATGGATCAGTTTGAAACTTTTGTTAAGATCAATGTACTGCCTTTAGGTTCATATGATATATTAATTGGTATGGATTGGTTAGAGTAGCATAGGGTGGTCTTGAATTGCTTTGATAAAACCTTTACTTGCATAAATAATGATGGAAAATTAATAAGTGTAAAGAGAATCCCTAGGGAAAAAGCTGTAAGGCAGATCTCTGCTCTGCAGCTTAAGAGAGATGTTAGGAAAGGTTGTAAGGCTTATGCAGTAACTGTAACCAATGAAGAAAACCTAAACAACATAGATAAATTAAAATTGGAGGATATACCGGTTCTAAAGGAATATTTAGATGTATTTCTGGAAGAAATTTCGAGACTCTCTCCGAAACAGGAATTAGATTTTTACTATTGAGCTAGCACTTGGTGCAGTGCCCAGCTCAAAATCCCTTTATCGGATGAATATACTCGAACTAAATGAACTTAAGTCACAGTTAAAAGAATATATTGATAAGAATTACATTAGACGTAGTGTGTCTCCCTGGGGGGGCACCTGTCATCTTTGTTAAGAAAAAGGATGGAACTCTACGACTATGCATAGATTATCGCCAATTAAATAAGATGACTATCAAGAACAGATACCTGTTACTTCACATAGATGATATGTTTGATCAACTACGTGGAGCCACGGTGTTTTCAAAGATTAACTTATGGTATGGATATCAAAAAGTCAGGATTAAAGATAAAGACATCTTTAAAACAACTTTTAGAACTTGATATGGACATTACAAGTTTATCGTTATGCCTTTTGGGCTTACTAACGCTCCAGCTGTTTTTATGTGTTTAATGAATAATGTAATGTACAAATGGATAAATTTGTGGTCGTATTTATCGATGACATATTAATTTATTCGAAATTTGAAGAAGAACATAAAGAACACTTAAAAATTGTCTTGCAAGAGTTACGAGAGCATCAATGTTTTGTGAAATTTAGTAAATGCGACTTCTTTAAAGATAAAATCTAGTACATAGGTCATGTGGTGACTAAAGAAGGAATTTCGATGGATCTAAAAAAGATAAAGGTAATCAAATATTGGCCAGTCCCAAAAGATGTAACTGACATCCAATCATTCATGGGGATTACCGGTTATTACCAGAGGTTCATCGAAGGGTTTTCAAGAATTGCAAATCCAATAACCTCTTTGCAGAAAAAGGGAAAGAAATTTGATTGGAATCAGAAGTGCGAAGATAGTTTTAAAAAGTTAAAAACCTTATTAACAGGGATGATTTTAAGGACCCATACTTATTTAAAAGTGTATAAATGTTGGTGAATATTACCAATTCTTAAAACGTCAACTATAAAATGATTGGCGATATTTTTCAAAAAATATTTTAATTTCCAAGGATTTTATATCATTTATATAATAATTTGGCAACTTATAGGGTGAAATTTTTTTACCCCATCAAAATTGGGCGAAACAGGGCTTCAAAAAATGCAAAATGGCGAATCTTTTTTGGGAGAAAAACATGGAAAAATAGCCCACCGGGCTAAAATTCGCCCCTAAAATTATCCATGCTTATTAACCAGCGCACCAATTTTTAGAATTGATGACCCTAATAAATATTTTATAGTATGTAATGACGCCTGCAATGACGGTTTAGCTGGAGTATTGACTCAGGAAGGACATGTCATTGCTTATGAGTCTAGGAATTTGAAGATTCATGAAAAAAATTATGCGACCTATGACTTAGAATTAGCTGTTGTCATACATGCTTTAAAGATGTGGTGTCGTCATTTAATTGGAAGGAATTTTATCTTAATGACGGATAATAAAGGATTGAAATATTTGTTACATCAACCTAACTTGAATGCTAGGAAAGCTAGGTGGCCAGCTTTTCTAAGTGAATACGATTTTGAAATTCAACACATCAAAGGAAAGGAGAATAAAGTTGTTGATGCATTAAGTAGAAATGCAAAGCTGAATTTTTCAGTAGCTATCAACACTTATACAACAGATTTGGAAGAACAGCTTAAAGCGGGAATAGAACAAGATGAAAATTACCTAAAGTTACAAGCAAAAGTAAAAGAAAATCTAATAGAAAGTCTAAGTATAGGGTACAACTTGAATGAAAAAGGATTATTACTGTATAAAGACCGATTATATGTACCTAATGTACCTAAGATTAAGTTATTAATTTTAAATGAAATTCATAAAACTCCTTATTCAGGGCATCTAGGTTATCAGAAAACTATAACCATGCTAAGAAAAGATTATTTCTGGCCCAACATGAAGAATGAACTGGCATAATATATTTCTATATGCTTTGTATGTCAGCAAGTAAAAACTGAACATCATCATCTAGCTGGGCTACTTTAGCCTTTGCCTATCCCTAGCTGGAAATGGGAGATAATTGGCCTTGATTTTGTTACTAGACTGCCTAAAAATCAGAACTTAAATGACTCCATAATGGTAGCGGTTGACAAATTGAGTAAATCACCCCATTTTACACCTGTAAAAACTACTTATAAAGCTGCAAATATTGCTGATCTTTTCTTAAAACAAATTTTTCGGTTGCATGGAATACCGAAGGTGATAATTTCAGACCGAGACCCTAAATTTACAGGTAATTTTTGGAGATCCTTATTTAAAGGATTAAATACCACGTTAAATTTTAGTACCTCTTTCCATACTCAAACTAATGGACAGACTGAAAGAGTAAATCAGGTACTGGAAGATCTACTTAGAATGTACGTAAAGGTGTAGCTAGGTAAATGGGAAGATTATTTACACATGGTAGAATTTTCTTACAATAATCATTATCAAGCTTCAACTAGGTATAGTCCTTTCAAAATTATGTATGGAAGGAAATGCAATACTCCCATCTCTTGGAGTAATCCAGTGGAAAGGTTAGTATTAGGACCTGGATTATTGAAAGAAATGGAATTAATTGTAAAACAGGTACAAGGTAATCTGAAAATTGCACAAGATCGACAGAAAAGTTAAGAAGACCTTAAACAAACTCCAAAGGAGTTCCAGGTAGGCGAACATGTTTGCATTAAGGTGAGACCCAAAAAGATTTCTCTGAGGCTGGGTAGCTGTGCCAAACTAGCACCTTGATATTGTGGTCCTTTTGAAATATTGTCCAGGATCGGACAGGTAGCCTATCAGTTAGCTTTACCACTGAATTTAAGAGTTCACAATGTTTTTCACATTTCTGTATAAAAAAATATGTACACGATGCTACTCATGTTATTAATTGGAATGATGTGCAGGTGGAACCCGAAGGAGATTTTCTGGTGGAACTGGATTATATCCTCAAGCAGAGGGATATCTCACTTCAGAACTGCACCATTGGTCAAGTGAAGGTGCAATGGAAGCACCTTAGTCTAGAGGAAGCCACCTAGAAATTGGAAAGTCATATGCAGGATGCATATCCAATTCTATTTTAGCGGAACTCTGAGGACGAGGAGTAAATAACATCGAGGATGATGTTATAATTTAAGGGAGTGTGTATGTCACATGCCCCAATTTGCAAAAAACAATTTAATGTTATTTGAGGAACATTGTGTAATATTTTATGCTAAGTTTGTAATTGATGACCCAGTGGGGTCAAGAATATTAATGTAATTCATAATATTTTATTTATAAATAAATAAATGATGAGACAACAGCTTAGGGAAGACGTTAAAAGAGTGTTTACTGGTTAATTTGTGGAGGAGACTGGGTGCAGAGTAAAATGACAAGTGGAAGCATCCTCACACCACTTTCAACTATTGCAGGTGGCAACTTCCCTATATTTGTGGTCATGATTCCCCAAGATAGTGGAATCAGAGCAGGTGGCTCATTAAATTAAAACTGAACCAGAAGACCTAGGCATCTCTATACAATTTCCCACTGAAGACAGCTGAGGCTACTCATTCTAGAGGTGATCATTCAAGGTGAATGAATTTACTCAAGAGAAATTCAACGGAGGGGATTACTGAAGTGAGTTTGAGGGGTTAACTGTTGAGACTGAACTTGTTGTAGCTTCTATGCTGAAGTTCATACTGCTGTGAGAAGATTTTAATTACTGAGGTAATTGGACCAGTCAGGTGTCAGAGGTCTTAAAGTTATATTCTCCACCCAATTCTCTGCCAAGAAGACCAGGAACAAGCTCGGGGGTCCTGAGGAAGCGTTGTCTGAGCGCTCTCCAGGAGTTTGGTTGGGAGGAATAGCCTCCTTAAGTTGTTGTCATCTTATCATTGATAGGTTCTATTTGTCCTTATGTTATTATATTTGTTTATTGTCTTCAGTAAAATGTTTATCAGTTTCTAACTACAGGCATGTTAGTATTTTAGGGTTTATGAAGAAAGGAGTAACCGTGTAATGTTAGACTTGGTAAATTACAGATTATGTTAGGAATACAAATCAATATGTAAAATATGAAACAAATAGAATTAGGATTTCCAAACTGTATTTTTTCACGCATGACTCAGGCAGTACTCTAGTACAGTTGAGTGTTTAGGTGAATAAGATGATTCATTTACTTGAATGAAAACTGTAACTAGATTTTACCTAGTTTCCTTATGATTGCTACTGTAAAGAAGTATTAAATATTGTATGTATTTATTTACTTCAGTTAAACTAAAAGATAGATATGTAAAAGAATAGTAATAAGATTATTATAGAAATAATTATAGTATTAGTATACTAATAAAATATAGAGATTACGGTTTAACAATTAAACATAATAAAAGTAAGTAGTCTAACATCTAAAAACCAAGTAAAAAGAATTTGTAGAAACATTTTTACAACATTGAATTCTAGACACTATGTGTCTCTGTCTAAGATAGAAGGATTTTAGTATAATCTATTTAAAATCACAGAAGTCTCTACAGTAATATACCACTTAAAATTTGAAAGATAAATATTTCCTTTTCACTAGTATGCAGCATGAAAACCCTAATTCTTTCTTAGCTGAAATTTATAAACAAAACTGTAAAAAAATCATTAAAGAACTTATTAAATAAAAAGAGCTATTATCAAAGTATTAGCTGTAAATAATGCTATTTTCTAATATCGAATAGAGCTAAGAATTCATTAAGTACAAATAAAGCAATTATTGAACTGTAGGATTTATATAATAATTAACCCTTTAAAATCCAAAAATAGAATAAAATATCGCCCTTAAAAACACAATAATTTTCCCATAAAATGTGCTTTGGAAATCATCATAAGTACAGGATAAAAATGAAAAATATTACATATTCAAATTATTGATTATAATAATCCAATAATAATTAAACCATTTGCAAACACAGAATCCTTTATTAAGGAATGGCTTATATTCTTTAGAGTTAAAGGGTCGAGGCTCAGGCCTGCCAATAAAACCAAAATGCACAAAATCTATTTATATTAAATAGTATCAAAATATTCTGCTGATAAGAGAACAAAATCCTATTCACATTTACAACTCCGACTATTTCACAGTCTTCCTTCACCAACTAAAATCTACTGTAAAAACTGAAGTAAACTAGACAGAGGTTGACAAGCCTCTCTGAGTTCAGAGCTGGGCTCTTTAAAACAAACAAAAGAATTTACATTGTTCAGGCTGTAAGGCTAAAAACAACTTTAAAAAAAAACCATTTTACATCACGGCTTCTAGAGCCTTCTTCACCCTGCACGAAGTACCCATAAGGGTTTCTAAAAACATTGACATGCAATAAACAAGCTTTAAATCATAACTAACAGAGAACCAAGGCCATGCATTCAACCATAGGAACCATTTTCAACAACCATAACCTCATGTAGGAAGAACCCTCGATGGAATCGGGGCTTACCAATTGGAAGCCCATGAAAACACTGAAGTATGAGCTCGTTTCCACCCACAGTATTGGAGCTGGTAGCAGGAACCTGCAAGTTTCAAACCAGAACATTTTAAATACTTGTTTGCATAAAATGGTAAAAATCCTCGTAAGGATAATCGAATGAAAAAGAAAACAGAGATAGGGTAAGTACATGGGGTATTCACCTTGTTGAACAATATGTTATCATGTTCATTCATATTGGGAGGTTTTTAATTGTGAAAAATAAGGCCAATATATTGTAGGTATTGGGGGGTAGGGAATAGGGCATGGGGGATTTATAGGTATTGGGGGGCATAAAAATGATTTTTTACTAAAAATAAGGAATATCTTGTAAAAATAGGGGTTTTAAAATTGGAAATATGTATTGGGAGGGGGGATCAAAAAAGGATTTTTGTAAGTAATTATCAATTTATAATGAAAATAGTGGTATTCTTTAATATCCCATGAACGAAGGTGCTATGACATGGTTTCACTAAGTGAAGACCGCGTGGGTAAGTATTACCTGTTAACTTAGAGTTGAAACTAAGAAGAGATGGCTACACCAGGTCACATTGGCACCGAACCGAAAGGAAAGAAACCTTAAAGTCACCTCTGCGAAGCAGAAAGCAAGAAAACTGACTCAAGTTTACAATGCAGAAGCTATGCGTGAACAGTGGCAGGATTGAGACAAGTACAGTCTTCGGGCCACAATTAAAAACTACCAACCACACTCGTGATGTAATTTTCAACACACAGGAGAACCCAAAACATAAATGACTTTACCCAGCAGTCACAATATATCATTTGTAGGCGAAATGCCCAATGTTAAAGGTGGTTACAGGCCTCTCATGTCTGCGAGCTCATAGCTCAGCTAGCAAGAATGAGAACCCTCGGTATGAAAATGCAAAGGAGTAGGGTTTGCAAGGTTTTAAGTCAACCAACAAATGGATGTAGTGCTATCCATGCGCCCTTCCAAAAATTTCAACAAGTGTGGGTCGAAACCTTAAGTCAGCGCTGCACAAATTTTTTTACAATCTATCATTTCAAATAACCATATGACCTATGATTGTTAATGATAAGCAACATGCCAACGATATATAATATTCCATGGGAATTAACAAAGTATAGGTTTAAACTATATAAGATTTGCTTGCCATCATTCGATTTCATCATAGTAGTTGTTTGGTAGGTAATACTACCTTAGGTTATAACTTAATACAATTGTTATAACTTGAAATAATATTGTACTATAGTTATAATTTGATTACTATGGTTACAACTTGGATACTATTTTATCCTAGAAGATCTTCATGCTTGCAAACAAGTCGAATACGTATAGTGTAGTTTTAGAACTATTAAAAGGAAGTATGGAATGGTTATAACATAGCTTATGACTATAGTAAAAAGGAAAATCCTTAAACTTCTCAAAAAAAAATCTTTATGCTATTTATTGAGGGAGTCTTCAAGAAACTGAAGACTAACAATAATGGAGAATTTCTCATAAAGAGTCTAATAACTCATTGTTAATTTTATAATTGAAAAACATAGGAACTTGTTCATGCTTTAAGAGAAGGACACCTTGAGTATTGAAGTGAGAATAGCTGCAAGATCACTAATCAGTTGAAGTAAACTTAAACCAAAACCATGAGCTCTATGCTCTCTATGGGAATTTATAAATAACCAGTACCGTAAACACAAGAAAACTAACCATGTACTATAGACTTTTGGAAGATAATCATCATACGACTGAAGGAACTTTTGTAAGTACTTGCTCTTGTATTTTAAACCATTGTTTATGTTTTTGATGGAAAGTTAGTATGGAGTTAGTTATAAATACATTTATAGATTTATAACAACGAAGAAGAATTTACATTACCTCCTCGAAGACAAGGAGCTTATTTAACCTTTTCTTAAAATAGCATCTTAACATGCTAGGAAATTATTTTTCTTGATGTAATTTTAAATAAACACCTACAGGATCTTACGTTTACCTACTAAACCTGTAAGAACCAGCAGTCCAATTGAGTTAGCAGAATGCTAAGTAAGCCCTGATCTAAAACAAGATTTCTTACCTACTTGACAAAAGTAAATCATCAGTATATTTAGCAACAGCTAAATGCAAGTCCTTCTCTAACTCTGATGAAATTAAAGTTGTTAAGTCATTAATAGTACTAACATAGGTATTTAAGATTACATCCTTTAGTTTACAGATTCTTTTAATGAAACAAACCCATGATCTCTTATAAACTGTTTCATTTTCTGCTAGCCGTTAGCAGTTACTTACTTGCGACTTTAGACATTTTATGTCACTTTAAAATTTTTTAACTTTTATGAAATTTTGAGTTATTATATCCGATGTTTTATTTTCATCTTCTTTGATTTCCCTAGGCTCTTCTTGGGTCTGGATATTCATGCTCAGTTCAGTTTCTTGAATTTACTGATCTTGAATATTTTCTTCGTGCTGAGTGGTAGTCTTCTTGGGTTCTTGGAGGACTTCAAACCTATTTTGAGTTTGTACTTTTTTATAGGTTTCAGGGCCCTTAGTTTTCTTGGTTGATCTTTTCTTATTTTGGATTCCAGTAAACCCCTTGGTATCTTGATTTTCTTGATACTTCTTTACTCCTGTTTTTTTATTCTGCGGGAAATATTTGAACAAGTGTCCATTCTCATGACATTGCCTGCATATGAACGGTATCTTTTCATAGTTGATTGCTTGAAACCGATCCTCATCATCCCAAGTTAAGTTGATTCCATTTGGAAGATCTTGTGATATATCAAGATAGATGCAGATCTGGGCATAGGATGTGTATTTTCTCTGTCATGTTTTCTCTGATACTTTACAAAGTTCCCTAGAATGCTCCCAATGTTTGTCAGTATTTCTTTTGTCCAGTACTCCATAGGAAGGGAGTACATTTTGATCTAGACCGGGGCTATTGTGAGATTTTCCTTGTTTGGATTAAATATTTCTTTCCACGGTCTTAAGAAGAGACCAGGAGAATTAAATAAATAAGGCCCGCTCTCAAATATTTTGGTTTTGTCTTCTTCATTAAATAAGACAACTGTGAATAAGATTTTTACTCCCTATTGCACATCGTAGTGGCCTTGTGGTTTCCAGGTTGTGTTTATCCACCACACTAAGGTCTTCTCAGTGGGCCAGATCTTAACAAATTTACCAATGAGAGCTCGCTCCTTCATGTAGTTGATGTTTTCCCTTATGCGATCCGATTTGATCTGGAGCTTTGGTACAGTCTTCGATTTTGGCACACATTACCTTGCTTTTCCGTTCTCTCATTTCATCATGCTTCTTTATTGGTTCCAATCCAGGGATAATTTTAGGGGTGAAATTTAGACCATGGGCTATTTTTAGGGGTTTTTCTCACAAAAAAGATTCACCATTTTTCATTCTTTGAAGCCCTGTTTCATCCAATTTTGATGGGGTAAACCTTTTTCACCCTAAAAATCGCCAAACTATTATATAAATGATATAGAATCCTTGGAAATTAAAATATTTTTTGAAAAATATTGCCAAACATTTTATAGTTGGAATTTTAATAATTGGTAAGATTCACCAACATTTATACACTTTTAAATAAGTATGGTTCCTTAAAAATATCCCTGTTCCACTCGTTCCTTCTCCATCCTTCCCCAGATGGGTATCAGATGATTGCAGTTTTCCTTTGTCTTTCCCGATATCCATCTCTGAGATTTGAACATGGGGCTTTACCCCACCATCCATAGGCTCACCCATCCTCGGACTCGGCCCCCCAGCCGTAGGTATAGGCTTTGGCCCGTGGCCCCTCCTCGAAAACCGACAATATTTGCAACTTACAACCACCGCTAAACCTCCCGCCTCTCTCCCCATGATTTCATCATACATCACTCAGATCGTTAGCATTGTCTTCTTGTTTGTGTGTACATAATATATTTCATGTGTCTTTATTAAAGAAATATGTGCCTGATCCTAACCACATAATTGATTGGAATTTGATTTAGGTGGAACCTGAAAGAGATATTTCGGTACAACTATTATGTATCTTCGATCAAAAAATTGTGTTATTGAGTAACAAGGCCATTGGAAAAGTAAAGGTCCAATGGACCCATTACAGTCCTAAAGAAGAAATGCGGGAAATCGAGGATGTAATGCGGGATGCATACTCGCAACTATTTTGAAGCTTTGACCAAAATTTTGGAATGTACATAGTGTCGATGATGCACTAAGGATAATGCCTAAAATTAAGGGGGAGGGGACTGTAATACCCCAGTTTAACCCCACAATGTAAACTTGTAAACATTTATGTAAGAATATAAAATATAGAAACAAATGGTCGAAATGACCAAGACTATTCTATGATGTATATTTTTTATATTAAAATAAAAATATCTAAATGGTTGCATGGGAAGAAGGATAAAGAAGAGATAAGGGGCTATGAGTCCATAAGACAGAAAGTGAGAGTGAGCCTTAGTTTATTTATTAAATTTGATTAAGAACCATACTTGAATTAAGCCTCATTTCATTAACTTAAGAAGGGGATTAAGATAGGAAAATTGGCTCCATGTGGAGTGGACACATCGCCAGCTATTTTATGCTTATAAAAGTGAGTTTTACAGCTAGAGAGGGGTTCCATTCTTCACCACATCACCACCATTTCAAGTTTGACTCTTAGTTATCACCTTAGAAGCTATAACCATATATTGTAACCATGAATGAAAATTCCATGGATATGCACAAATTATGCATGCCATTAACCCTGGGTAAATTGGTCAGAGAGAAACCTAGCCTGCGGTTTTGCTTTGGAGTCCAAGAATTCAGATACTTCTGGTTTGATCTATGTTGGAGAGCCAAAAGGAAACTGGAGGCTTCCCAAGGGACAATTAACTCGAAGAAGGGAGCTTGTTCCTAGCATTCTGCAGGTTGATGGGGATGGAGAATTGAGGAATGGGACAACTTTGTAGGGGGTTTGGAAACTGGTGGGTTGAATGAGAATTCAACTGAGTAAATTGGTTTAAAGGAGAAGTTTTCCCCTGCGGATTGATATGCCCACTTGGTGGTGTCCTGTCAAAGTAATTCTTGGATTAATAGATCCTAATGCTAGGAGGAACATCCTTCACATGCATCCAGTTGGAGAATAGTTTATTAAAACATAAGTCTTCATTTGTTTATGATTGCTTTGGTTGAAATTTTGTGTGTTTCCATTTTATTTAATTTGTAGTTGTAACAATTGAAATCATTGAATTTGATTGGAATGTCATGTGTGGTCATGGTTGTGTTTCCTATAAATTAAATGAATGCATAAAATGTTTTAGGCGACCATAATGATTTATTTTCGTTGTTAGTTTTGAATTTATTTGAATAAAAAAAATTGAACATGATTCTTAAATTTGGATATGAAATTTGAGTGCACCGTCATCTATTTGGTCGAATGAGGTGGTCGAGTACATTATAGAGTCTAGTCTTTCACTTATTTGGCATTTCTACTCTCTTGTATGGGTGTGAGGTTTTGGGAACATACCTTCTAGGAGTGGATTAAAACAAGAAATAAAGAATTTCTATCATGATGGTATCCAAACATCTATGTGTCAAGAGATCAATGCCTCATGATATCATTCTTATAGAGTTTGGCACATATCCTGTCATTGCTTTGATTATGTTTCATATGATGACAATGATACATATATTTAGACGGATGGAAAACTTAGAAAGTGGTATTCTGTGGGTATTCTTAGATATTCATATCTTACTCTTAATACTCTATGGAGTAGACAAAGCATGTGATCAATTCATGTTGGTAAGCAAGATCCTCTTCATTAATCCACCTCATTGGACTTCACAATGACTTAGATAGGCCATTACCCTAAACTGATATATGCACCAGGTTGATCACCTTATACTTTAACCCCTTCAACAGTAGTAGGAAGAGACCACATAAAAAACTTCCATGCTCACATAATAGAGGTATTTGAGGCATTTTAGACCTAATGACTACGATGACCTCATGTCCATCACACATTTCTTTGAAACCTTGAACTTTAGAAGTGATTCTCCAAAGCAACATGTCTCAACTAGGGAACCTCAATTTTTGTGAACTTGCTCATTGTTCTCCATCATTGAACCGAGAGTAGTGAGGTGCTCTACAAACCCATTATGGGGGAGATGTCACATAGCGTAACGTGATGTACAAAAAGTAAAAAGAGTAATTAAAAATTCAAGTTGAATAAAAAAAAATATTAATGCCATGGGCTAACTTTTATATTTAGTAAATATCAATATCTAAATTAAATTAATATAAACTATTTATACTGTATTTTTATCGAATATTTACTATATAAGTTGTAAAATTTATCATAATGGACTATACTATTTTATGCCACTTAAATATTTAAGTCATTTTACATTGTTTAGTCTAGTATTTTAACATTTGATAAATACTTACTTAATCCAATCCTCTTACATTGTCTCCATTATTTTCATGTGTTAATTTTGCTTTTATAGTATAGGATAAAAATAAAGTACATATCGTTTTGTTTTCTAATATAATAACAAAATTAAATGTCAATTGAAGAACCTTTTTGTTTTTTAATATAACAAGAGACATGAGGTGGCAATGTCACTATATTTGTTAATAATTATTGTCATAATGAATAAGCTATAGGGTATAAGATACTTTTGCCATAAAATTGTAATAAAAAAAAATTATTTTTCCATAAGATTTTTAGCTATCATTTCATTACTTAGCCATCAAATCTATTTCTCAGTGTTTTGTGGAAACAATGATAATTGGAAAAGATTCAAAACATGTGCTAAGCACCATTTTGTAGGATCAAAGCATCAATTTATTACATCTTAAATATAGAAACATCAACTTACACTTAAAAAAAGGTGTAACATAAGCATAGATTGGATTGAAATCAGCCAATGACATTAACTACTTATCACATACAAGATGATGGCAGCAACTACCTCACCATGTTATACAATAAACAGCTGAAACTCTAAAAATTACCATCATACTCACTAAAGCCTGCAGAGTGAAGAATGTTTCATACTGAGAAGCTACATACTCTAACTTTACCAATTGAAAAGACATTGTTTCAGTTCCATGCTGTGTATTTCTTTATAGGAAAGAGTCATGGAGATTTAAGCAGAGAAGAGAAATATAAACCGTTTGGAGAGACTTGCCTTCAAGTAAAATGGAAAACTAACCAGGAATAGACATACGACCATGCCCCTAGATGAGACATGTTCACATCAACATAATTTCACATAAATTCCTTTGATTGAAATTACATTCATGAACATACCAAACTCCGTTGTTAATCACTTTCTCATTATGAGGAGACCTCGTCCAGCTTTATCCATGAGCCATACAACAATTGCACTTACAAACACCTCTACAGTAGATTAATTAACATCCCTCAAACTCACAAATTTGATTCTAATACTTGGGATAGAAAACCAACTAGTTGAATTTTCATCATAGCCTTAAGAAAATAGTGGATATTTCCAGGACTTGGATAGAACCCCGATGGCACCAAGTCCAAGTGATGCAGCATTGGAGGATGAAATTAGTGTCAATTTCAAGATAAGGAGTTAATTCAAACATTACTGAATGGAAAAATGTTGAAATCAAGTGTTTGTGTTTGATCTACATATTTCCCAAATTGAACATGTTACTATGAGAAGTTGCAAAAACTTCCAAAGATCCAACACATTTATTCAAAGTGCTAGTATAAAACAGAAAGAAAACCAAAATCCAATTTGACATGCAGATTTGAAAATGTTACTTTTGGAAAAGTTAATACCATTAATTTCATTTACAAAAATCTAGTTTAATATACAACAACAATGTTGAGATACCTATCTTAGATTATAACTCACTTGCAGATTTGGAAATGTTACTCCTGTAAAAATTAATACCATTAATTCCACTTAATTACTTAAAAACAACAGTTCAATGCCAATTTGTAATATCACATTCCAATGCACTAATATCAGTATAGAAAACTATAGAACATTCTTGTTTGAAATAACAAACATGTCTCTGCCTATCAAAGCACATTTACAACTCCACCAAAACAAATAACTTTGAGATGTAACTCACTGTCAGAGGCATGTATATCTCCCCTCAAAAAGATCTGATAACTTGATGCTACTTTGCTGATTACTTGTTTCCATGATACTCTGAAATTCAACAATTTTTTTGATTATCTAGACAATAATTGTCAAAGAAAGGATCAAATCTTGTGATATGTGTTGTGCAATATGCTAGACCATTTGCAAAGACCAAAAACACTAAGAAATAAAATAAACCATATAGACTCTTGAAAATGCAAATAGAAAGGAAAATAAATGATGAGTATATGGGATATTTTCTGATATAACTTATAAATTCTGTGTGCATAAGATATTTTAATTATTACATACAATAGGAAAATCGAGTCTTCTATGGATTAGGGCTCTCTCGGGTTCATATATTGACATTGTCTGTGCACTGTCTATACATTGTTTAGAAATAAAATATGTTGGAGGATTCAATGAACAACCGCTATGTCAAAAGCATCGATTGTATGCAATCACATTGGCTTCATCTTGTTGTGTAAGATCCTCCTAGTGGTCAAACAAACCCCTTTTTACAACCATCGATTTAAGTCATATAAGAGAATAGCATTTTATCTACACATCCAACCCAAAAAGGGACATGCTAGATAGACGGTTACATTCTACTTCATTCTCCAATCTATAATCATTTATATACATTTTCTATTTAGATATATACAAAGATCATGTCCTGAAAAAGTTTTGCCTATCACAAAAACTGCAGAAATCGTCCATACAGGTACCAATTTACAAAGTATGGGATTACTTTTCATGCTTGTTCTTGAGCCATTCGTATCTAGCATATGCTTCCAATGCTACAAAGATACAAGGCAACGAAATCCCATGTGATGACTAGGTTCCGTCCTCTAGACCATAGTACATACATAGTGATTTTCACAGGTAGCAAACTAGCGACCACTCCTTGCCTTCATCTGAGTCCGTTAGGGACCAACAATTGTCACCCAAATTAAGTAGCCGGGGGAGATGCTGTCAAATCTTACATGCAAACTCCCACGGTGATTGCATAAGAGGTCACTCTTTAGAGGTAAGTGGTTAACACTAGAAGTTGGCCTTTAGGTTGATTTATTTATGTCACCAAGATTAGTTTAGGTTACCAAACTAAACATCTAAGAATAAGAGGATACATAAATTCACTTACACAATACCTATAACAGGAGAAGACGCATGAATGTAATACGCCTGAAACAACTCAACGAGCACATTTGCTGCTGAAAAATACCTTGATTTCAACATGAAATCCTTGGAGAACATGTAATGAATCTTCAAAACATTCATTACCAATATTTGAACACCTACAGATCTCATCATGGCTTTCTTGACGTTGAAATAACAAATCATGACTACAAATTAGAACAGTGAGAACCAAGTCTTAGGAGATGAAAATCACAGCTTTCTTGACGTTGAAAAAACACATCATGACTACAAATTAGAATAGTGAGAACAAAGTCTTTGCCGATACAGTTGAGGGATATTAGGAGATGAAAATTAATTAATTACTTACTTTTGTGGTGGCAGACAAGCCCCGGATGCACTAATAATTTTGTGATAGATAAACTAGTCCACTTCTATGCTGTGTAAATTTCTATCTATAATAAGCGCCTGTCCCCAAGAACAAGTAAGCCTTAGAGCAAGCAAGCCTTATTGAGCAGCGCTATATCCTGGTAATTGCTCACTCCTGTATGAAGAATGCTGCGAATACAGTAATATTCATCATTTAGTGAACAAAGCATTGTATTATATATATATATCCACATTCAATCTCGAAAATCTCTGTTGTGCAAAAATCGAAGGTAAGTTATTACAATTCAGTTTGGCAGGTTTACAAAATTTACTTATTTAGCTGGAAACAACAATGAAGATTGTCTTCAATTTCTTCTTCATATCAAAAACACCCAGAGCAGCGGCGCGGTTTCAAAGTTACCGACTCTGATAGCTACATATCCCCCTTCTATCCTGCAAACGAACTTGACCTAAAAGCTGGAAGAGATCAGTTTCTTTCCGAGCGACCATCCTCGATTGTTGTGTCTTACTCCAATAAGATTGTGGCACAAAAGTCCACCTTAACAACATACCTTTCCATAGTACCCATACCTAGAGCCTACACCTATATTCAATAATGGCCCTTGATACTCATAGAGCCAACATATTTGAGGCACCAAGTTCACTTAAGAATAGATTTAAAAAAACTTAGGTTCCAAGAAAATTATGCAGGAATAATGAGATATATATATCAAACATTCAAGTTCGGAAATCTATGTCGTATGAAAACCATATCCAGAAATTTTGATGCAATTTGTCACTGAAACCTATAGAGGTTGACTTTGGTAACCTTAAGATGGCACGAAGATTATAAAACTTACACTTCGTACAATTTGATATGTTTGGATAGAATGTCTTAATGTATTTTATTTTTGTCATATCATGTTATCTGAATCATTTACTTTTTTGGAGGGCATTAGGTAGAACTTTTTTTAACTAGCTCGATTCTCGAAACCTTGAATATTAATTGGCATTCCTACTCAGTGCTATTTGAATTATGGATGATAAATTTATGATAAAGAAGATATTGTTTACAAGAAGCCAAAACAATTATATCTTGGGCGCTCGCATGAATTTGGTTCCACTTTTTATTTCCACTTAAGAAATCAGAAATGCACTTTCGAAGTGCAAATCAAGAATGCATATGCGTTATTGATGGTACGTTCGGAATAACACGAGCCCAAACACAAGGCTAAGGTTCATAAAAAAGTATCGCATATGCGATGTATCGCGTATGCGATATATCGCATATGTGATATTCAACATTTACAAAACCACCCCAATACCAAACCACACAAGAAACCTATGTATTGCATTTGTTTCAATTCCTACTCAATGGGAAACCCATTTCTTGACAAACTATTGACATTTGTAACTTTCTACATGTATTTTCACATAGGTTTTTTACCGAGGAGAAACAACCAAACGAAAAGCTTAGTTCAAGTTTCATTTATTTCTTTTTCTATCACACCATCTCTATTTGGCTATACGTGTGACTACACCATGAAAATGCCAAAATTGGAAGTGAGTATTCCTTCATCGGTCATTTAAAAAGGAGTCGCATAGCCTCGCAAAAGGTTTAAGTTGCGTAGCGTCACCTGAATATTCTTCATCTTCTATTATTACAAGAAGCATAACCTACAATAAATGGCCAACACGAAAGGCCCTAGTTCATGTTTCAAAAATTAATTTTTCTATCAGACTACTTGTATTTCTCTGCACATGTGACTACTTCAACAACATGCTAATGAAAGTGGAGAGGGTATTCCTTCATCCATTACGTAAAAATGACTCCCATATCCTCACAAAACTTTCAAGTTGTGGAGTGTCACTCAAATATCCATGTTCTATTTTTGTTGTTAACACCACTCTTAATGGAAATCTCTAGTAATTTAAGTAAGTTGCTTAAGGAAATAATTATTATTTCATGCTAGCTTGGAATCAACAAAGATTGAAGCCTCCACAAAGGTTTTCTCTAAATATCTTGCATCCTCTACTTGTTATTGAAAATATGACTACTTAGTTTTCTTATTTCCTCCTGTAAATTTTTGTCAAGTTCATTTTCCGTTACCCGTCTCTCATAAATTTTCACTGAAATTTTAGTAACCTCCTTCTCATCTTTATTCAAGTTCATGCTTGTTGGATAAAATTATTTTAAGCATCTCTTGTTTGTATTCCCACACTAAATTAATCCTTCAATTGGTTTGGATGGCCTTTACTATGGCTCCAAAACCTTGTTTGTAAATGCACAGAACAATAAAAATATGTTTACACCAACATAATGAGAAAAATAACAATTCTAGTTGCATGATTCACATTACCAAAAATATTTTATAGACTACACAAAGTGTCTTACAATCCACTAAAGTGACTTATAGACTACTAAAGTTTAATTCTTTTATTTAATTATTTAGGTAGGAAGAAGGATGGGGCATATGTGATATTTCACATTTACAATATCGCATATGCGATATATATCGCAAGTGTGATATATCGCATATGCGATATTGAAAAGTAAAAAAATCATTTGCACAGGATAAGGATAGCGAAAGACCGCGTGGGCGAAATAGCGTAGAGGCGATTTGTGTTTTAGCTTTTGGAGGTCAAATTCGAGGTCGAATTGGAGGTGGATTGGCTCCAATGGCAGGTAAATGCTCTTATCCATTTCAGTTAGTATTCAATTCTTTATTGTTTTCCATAATTTCATAGTTTTTATAATTATTTTAAACAAATTTAATAAAAAAAAATTGAATGAAATCAAAGAATTATTAAGTAAAATAACTCATATTTTTTTGTTTAAATCTTAACAGACAACAAAAATGAACAAGACAATGTGGAAAACCCACCCTCTAATAACCTACAGCCTAACCCACAACCTAACCCAAACCCAAACCCGGAGGGGGAACAAGATCGAAACTCACAGATTATTGCGCGTTTGGAATCATTGAGGCGCCTTAGCTCATCTATTAGAGGGGGGGATCGTTTGAGATAGTTTTTAGCCAATTCATTGGACACAATAACAAACATAATTGCAGAAGCCTAAGGAGCTCTGTACAACACTAGCTCGTACAGAGAATCCAGGAGGCAATACTACTCCAATGGATTGAGTTATAAAGACATCAAAGCCCTTAAAATTACAAAAGACCAATTATTTTCATTATTCTGAGACCCTAGCACTAGATTGGTTCCACCCACCAGTCGATCACACATTTCCATAGACTGGTGCATTGAACCAAATATAAAGGCCAATTGGATGGATCATTGGTATATGGTCTTCGATGAAGACCCTCATGGGAATATGGACATCCCATTTTATTTCCTTAGGAAGTTGTATGTAGAATTTATCCTAGAGAAACATGTTAAATACTTCGATCTCTTATTCTTCCAGGGTGTTGGTCATGGGATGCCCCAAGATAGGGAAGGTGCCAGGACGGATCCTAACCGTGTGGCACTCCCTCCACGCACACAAAAAACCCCCTCAACTATATCCTCCTGCAGGTCCTGTGATTGAGAATACAAGGATGCATTATTTGACTTGGCAGATACATTTCTTCAGCTTGGGACTGATGTCCAAGGCAATTTAGACCAAGGGGCTGGCACTTCTAAGGCATGCCCATCTACAGATCACACAAGAGATGCAAAGCGTTTAGAGCGTCGTGTTACTCCACACCCTTGTACATTATGTGGAGGCATATGCTATGGCCCTGCTTCAGACTTCTGAGACGATGGATTACTTCGCTTTGTAGTAAAACTCATTATTTTCATATTATATTTTGTTTCATATCAAAATTTTCAATCGTTTCGCAATTTATTTCGATTTAATTGTCTAAAAAATTATGTGAACAAATATACAGTTGGTGTCCCATGGCACACCACAGTCACATAGTCTGCAAATCAATGTTGAGAACATTGATGTGGCTGTCAATATTGCATATGGGTTTGGTTCTTCACTAATAGGGGTAAGAACTATACTTGTTAATTTGTCAACTTTATTTACATATTTATAGTATAGATTGTAACATTCAATACATCCTAATTTTGATGCAACATGCTTTATGCAGGGTGATCAGGATGAGTATTTTGTATCTCAGCCTATTCCCTCTCATGCAGAGGTAGATTCCCAGACACATGTATTATTTGAAATATGATTTTAATTATATGCTTTTAATTATGTTTCGCTTTCTTTGGAAAAATAATTTTACTTGTATCGCTTTTACATATGTTACTTTATGCAGGAACCTATTGTGACAGTGGTGCTTGAAGAGCACCAAAGAGAGGTTGTTTTCAACCCACCTCTTCCCCCCAGCCAGGTATGTATGTTTCTCTTTCTTTGGTAACATCATTTTCCGTCCATGTAGTATATATGTCTTTGATTCATTATTTTATCTGAAATTGACATATATGTTACTTTATGCAGGCCCCTAGTGAGGCATCGGTGCGTGAAGAGCACCAAATTGATGGCCCACCTTTGAAGAGGCAACATGTATGCTTATGTATCACTTTCTTTGTACGTTTGTGTATCGCTTTCTTTGATTTGGTGCTTGAAGAGACCCAAATTGGTGACCCACCTCTTCCCCCCCAAGGTACATGTATATTTGTTGACATTGGAATATATATTTTTTTATGCAGCTTGATAGTGAGCAAGTGGTGCTTGAAGAGCACACAATCAGGGTCGCTGTTAGTGAGGCACCAGGACCCACCATTACTTACTCACGTATAGTAAGTAAAAATGTTATTTTGGTTTTGGAATTTGAATAAATGTACATATAATTTTTAGATGTTGGTAAATTAACTTACAAAATTTTGTTTTTCTACAGTCTCCACTGATGCGACCTATCCCTCTTGTTCAGCGATGGGGATCACCAGTGAGCAGTCAGAAAATAAAGCTATACTTCTCTGAAGACACTGGCAGTGGCATCCAAAGAGGGGATAACTAGAATAAATGTATAGGGGGCATACATAGATGTAACTTTTTGTTCATATGTACACACAGATGTACTTTCTGATCCACTATTTTGTATTATGGCCATGTGGCATGACAATTTTTGTAACATTATTTCTATACATATATAATATAAATCAAGGTTCAAATTTATACATATGTGGTTGACTTTATCTTGGAACATGATATGGTTGACTTGATCTTGGAACATGATATGTGTGGTTCACCTATGTGATATAATGATATGTGTGGTTCACCTATGTGATATAATGATATGTGTGGTTCACATGTGTGCTAACTTATGAATTTCCAATACTTAAATGAAGAATTTACGACTCATGAACTTTTTAACATTATGGATATCCTCAACTTTTTAACATCATAACCATACCATACACTAACTAAATTACATACACTAGCAATCATAACACTACGTCATGCATGGATGTGTAATATATACCATAGCATACCCTACAATACCCTATTATACTAACATCATACAATTCTAAAATACAATAACATACCCTACAATACCCTATGACACTAACATCATACCATACTAACATATAATAACATACCATAACATAACATACTTTAACATCATACCATACTAACATACCATACCATTGTAATATACCATACACTAACATCATAAACACTAAGTCATGCATGCATGTGTAATATACCATATCATACCCTACAATACCCTATGATACTAACATCATACCATACTAACACACAATAACATTACCTACATTACCCTATGACACTAACATCAAACCATACTAACATACAATAACATACCATAACATAACATACTAACAATATGTACCATAACACTAAGTCATGCATGCATGTGTAATATATACCATATCATACCCTACAATACCCTATGATACTAACATCATACCATACTAACATACATCATTCCCTACAAACCCTAAATTGGTTGAAGTAAACCCTAGTTCCATCTCATTATTTGTCAACCCTAGTGATAGCATGCAAAGTGGTGTTCATGAAAGCCTAGTTGGTTTCCGATTTGTGCATGGCCATGTGTTTCTACTTCCCTCTCCTAACTTGCAAATTGCTCACTAAACCCTAGTTCCATCTCATACCTTGTCAACCCTAGTTGGTGCAAGCAAATTGGTGTTCATGAAAGCCTAGTTGGTGCATGCAAGTACTGGTGATCATGTGTTTCTAGTTCCCTCTCCTAACTTGCATGATTGCTCACTAAACCCTAGTTCCATCTCATACCTTGGAAACCCTATTTGGAGCATGCAAATTGGTTTTCATGAAAGCTTAGTTGGTGCATGCAAGTATTGGTGATCATGTGTTTCTAGTTCCCTCTCTTAACTTGCAAATTGCTCACTAAACCCTAGTTCCATCTCATACCTTGTCAAACCTACTTGGTGCATGCAAATTGGTGTTCATGAAATCCTAGTTGGTGCATGCAAGTATTGGTGATCATGTGTTTCTATTTCCCTCACCTAACTTGCATGATTTCTCACCAAACCCTAGTTCCATCTCATACCTTGTGAACCCTAGTTGGAGCATGCAAATTGGTGTTCATGAAATCCTAGTTGGTGCATGCGAGTATTGGTGATCATGCATTTCTAGTTCCCTCTCTTAACTTGCATGATTGCTCACTAAACCCTACTTCCATCTCATACCTTGTCAACCCTAGTTGGGGCATGCAAATTGGTGTTCATGAAAGCCTAGTTGGCGCATGCAAGTATTGGTGATCATGTAAGCCTAGTTGGTTTCTATTTGTACATGGCAATGTAATTAAATGTATATAACATAACATCAGACAATAACATACCATACATTTACCATATTAACATACAATAACATCATACAATACCATACATCATACATAACATATCATACATTTACCATACTAACATACAATAACATACCATAACATATAACATACTAATAATATACCATAACACTAAGTCATGCATGCATGTGTAATATATACCATATCATAGCCTACAATACCCTATGATACTAACATCATACCATACTAACATACATCATACCCTACAAACCCTAAATTGGTTGAAGTAAACCCTAGTTCCATCTCATTATTTGTCAACCCTAGTGATAGCTTACGAAGTGGTGTTCATGAAAGCCTAGTTGGTTTCCGATTTGTACATGGCCATGTGTTTCTAGTTCCCTCTCCTAACTTGCAAATTGCTCACTAAACCCTAGTTCCATCTCATACCTTGTCAACCCTAGTTGGAGCATGCAAATTGGTGTTCATGAAAGCCTATTTGGTGCATGTTGTTATACCAAAATACTGTCACCATCATGTGATAAGACATTTGACATACCTACTTTCCCTGAATCCCAGCTTCTGGAGTGGAAACTCATATTATTTATCAATCTTTTCTTACAAATTCCCAGCACTGTGCTTGACCCTTTATCCATAAACGGTACCCTTGTTTGCACCTCCCATACTTTGTTTCCCACAAGCAGTGCCACTGCTTATGGCCCTTAGTCCATAAGTGGTTATTACCAGAATCGATCTGTCACTAAAGGAGAAACGCGGTACCCTGGGTAAAAAGGAAAAAATAGAAGTTTCTCGAGGCTTCTAGATGATAAGCCTCATGTCCTCCCTTATCCCTACTGTTGTGGGTCTGTTGAGCTCGAGATCCCCCATCTTAGGATCTTGGAGGCCACCTCACCCACAAATCTCTCAACCTACCCTATCCATCTAGCCTTATAAATACAAGCTTATGGCCATGGTTGAGAGGGAGAACTCTTAAGGCATTGTTATGCTGTTGTATTGATCACTTGGCCCATATCATTGGAGATCTTAGAGAGAGCTAGAGTCGGAGCTTATGGGGATGAGAATGTTTGGTTTCATGGAGATGCATGTCAACACTAAGGCTTGGTTGTAAACTTCTTCATATTTCTTTAATGCAAGTTGATTTCTATCCCACAAATATTGTTGATGTTTGATTTCATATATATGTTGTTAGATTCCTTAGTCACTAACATATATTAGTAGATTATATTCTGGTTGCTTTGATCTATTTCATGTTGAGCTTATTGTAGGTACACAGGGTGACTATCAAAGCATTGTATTTCAGGTATCTACGGCGTCTAGGGAGAGTCTTCAACCTTTGTCTTCTATTTGTTCTGGATCTGAACCATTCAGACTAGTGGAACACCTTGCTGTCTGTAGGAGGTGAAATATTCTAGCTAACAAATCTTGCGACTCCGCTGGGGAATGAAGTTGTGTATCAGTCGTTCTGATCTACCTTACTTTGCAACTGTTGTCTGAATCCAGGCTCCTTATTCAACTCTCTTCAGTCATATCTACTCTCTGAATGACTCTGTTTGGGTTTGAAACCTCCAGATATGTTCAGATCTAAGTCATTTCGGTCTTTTATGCTCTGTTTCCATACTCAATTCAGCAGTGTTTATCTTGATCTAGTCTTTTTCTGACTGGATCCTTCATTCTCTTTGTGTTTTGGATTTTTACAGGTTACCACACATGTTCTATTGGCAAGGAGTGGTGCCACTTCCTGAGTCTAGTTAGCAATACGCAGTGCCACCGCCTAAATCCAGTGAGAAAGGAACGGTTCTGCCTCAAAACCACCTGTCAGCAGCTTCATCTGTGCAGTGCCAGGTAGGCCCTGTTCCAGACTTTGTATTTTGATTTTTTGTGTGTTTTTGGTTTAATTTTTGATGAAAATGAAGTGTATTTAAAAAACAAAATGCTCCCTCACGGCTGGGAGGGGCCATGAATTGTGTATTCTATAGTCGCTTTGATTGTTATATTCCCTTTTCATTCAAAGAGAGTTTGTGTTTCTTGCATTAGAGTTTACATTATTTTCTTTACTCTTGCTCTTTTCTGTGGATATTATTCATTGGAATTGGAAATATACATCTCATTTTCATGTGTAGGATTTGGTTTGTTTTGGACTTGGAATGCGTGAGTGATCCATGTTGTTTTGAGTCTTTCTTTGCTTGGGGTGATTCTTGTTTCCTTTTGCATGCTGATTTTTTCAGTCCTTAGTAGGAAAGATTGGTTCTTCGTTTTCTTGTATATTTCAAAGAGAAGTTTTAGTTTTCTCTCTCTTTTGCTTTATTCACAATCTTGTTGAATGATTTTCCTCTTGTTTTGTGCATGGTTGTTTGAAATTATAGATCTTACTTTCATTGAGAAGAAACATCTATTTTCAGCTTTTCCTGCATTAGAGTTAGATTTGTTTGGAAACGTTAGTGAAATCATCTTTCCATTGAGTTTTTTATGCATCCTTTTCAAGCATGAAAATATAGGAAACATTTTTTCTTTACGTTATATGTTCTCTAGATCTCTTTCTTATTTTCTTTGAAGATTGTTTGGGGTGCATTGATATTTTACTTTTCATTTGAAAAGATAGAATTGCATTTGCATTTGGGTGTGCATTTTGGGAAGAAAAGTAAATCTCTCTCCCTCTCTTAGGTAGAATTTCATTGAAGAGGAAAACTTTCATTATCATATAGATCAATATGCATCTTCTTTAAATTCAAGTTTTTACTCCATGGTTCCACCTAAACGTACAAGATAAAATTAACGACAGTACTAGGTTAAAACTTTTAACAATTTGAGTGATAAGTTAGAGACGTGTTCGGGTGTCGTTAAGCATAGGAGCTATCATTATTTGTCTGCATTACATCCTGGGACTCGCGCGGTTCTTCCACGTACCGTCGGTATATCGAAAGGCCTTTCACGTACCCTTGAGGTATATAGAAAGGTACTTCACGTACTCGATTGTATATCAGAAGTCCCCTTGTGTACGATTATGCATTAGACAGCACTACTACCGATTTGATCTCCCTCATAACTTGCGTATATTGAGAGACCCTTTTAGGAATCCTCAAACCATATGAGTTATCCTTTTAGCCTGTCTTGTGAGGTTCCTGACTCTTATCCACTCCTTTCACATGTTTGCTTGTTGCTTTTAGTTTGAGTAGTACTTGCTTGTGCGTGGTAGTTAGGGGGTTATTAGAGAGTTTAGAGATGGCATCCTCATCTGGGACTACCACTCAAGAGGTCCCTTTCCAAGGTGTAACTTTTGTATTCCCTCCAAGTGAAGGTATTGGTCCTCCCTTTATTGCCACTCTAAATCTTCCTGGATTAACTATAGGATTATCGGTCTGATTGTTTAGTCCGGTAATTCCTATTACACCTAATGTCTCAAATGTCACCTCTCCTCTAGGAGAGGATCGACCTCAACCTAATCCTACTCCTTCTTCGCTGGTTGTGGCTTCATCTCTTTCTTATTCTTTGCTTGACCAAAGCTCTATGGTTAGTAGTCATGTGGATAAGAAGAAGAAGAAAGGGAAGAGTAAGAAGAAGAAGGATAAGAAAGAGAAAAAGCAGCAACTATATGCCCTTGATGGTGCTCATTCTAAGAGAACGCTTGGAAAACCCAAGTTCCCTTGTAAGCTTTGCAAGGGGGACCACCTTCTTAAGGAGTGTCCTAGTCTCTCCTGTGTACAAGAAGAGTGGTCTAAAAGGTCCAAAACATCCGTGTCATCAACCTATGATTATCATGTTGACGATACTCCCTCAACCAGTGACCCATTGGTAAAAGGTTGTAAGGGTAAAGTCTTGTATCCTTGTTTGATATGAAAGGCTATGCATCGCACTTTTCTTTGTCCAAGCATGGATGAAGCTTCACATTGGTTGGAAAATATTACTGATCATCAACAGGTGATTCCAACAAGTAATAGTAAGTTATCCCTCGATCCCCCATTGGTTGACCAAGTGTTCGATTCGGATTTATTTGTGGTTGATCCCACTCTTCCTTTGGAGAGTGAAGTTAAAGTGGTCGATTCGGTGTCATTTCCACCCGATACCGCTCTTTCATCAGAGAGTGTTAAGACTGAAGTAGTCTCTTTGACCAAATCTTCATCTTGTTCTTCTCTTCTAGTAGAGAATGAACCAAAACCTGCTGAATTTTTTATTCTTCGTTCTGATTGTTCTCGACAAGAGGAAATTTTGTCTATTTCGATAGAACCCTCTCCAAGTAATGAGGTTATTTCCTTTGACTGGAGTAACCTAACAGAGTCTCGTCTTCATTTGAGTGTTCCTTTCCAGATAGTTGTGAATGTTACTGCTAGGCGGATACTTCGCACTATTATTGACGAAGGGGATTTTGTTAGTATTCTATCCTCAACTGCTTGGCAAGATTTAGGTTCTCCTTAGCTTGTGCCAGCCACCGATCAGATACTAGCTTTTAATCGCAGGCCTACCTCACCTTTAGGGACCCTTCCTTGTTTTCCTATTACATTAGGAGGGAAAACTATCTCTATTGATGTTATGGTGGTCCAAGGTCCTTTAGATTTCAATATGCTCCTTGGACATGATTATGTTTATTCCATGAAATCCGTAGTGTCCACACTCTTTAGAGTTATGTATTTTCCCCATGATGGGAATATTGTGACCATTGATAAGCTTTCATTTGTGACACCTAACCATCGCATTACTCCTAGTAATCAGATTTCCCTTAATGTGCCGCATGTTCTTGTGGTTCCTTCCCCTTCTTCTAGTTAGCTTCTTTCCATCATAGGTAAAATGGGGGGGCATGGCTCCAGCCTCTAGACTTCATACTGGAGTTAAGTTGCTAGCTTCTTATGTAAGGGGGCTACCCACCAACCTCTGGACATCATGTTGGCTTAGAACTTGTAGCAAGCATAGTTTATGCTTTTGGTTTCAAGATTGCATAAAAATGAAACCATGTCTAGACCATAGTTTACTTTTGGTTTTAAGCTCATTAGAAAATAAAACCACTCCTTAAGCATAGTTTACCTTTTGATTTCAAGATTGCATAAAAATGAAATCATGTTGTGAGCATAGTTCCCATTCTATGTCAAGCTCGTTAAAAAATGAAATCGATCTCCTCAAGCATAGTTTACCTTTTGATTTCAAGCTTGCATAAAAATGAAATCATTCTCGAGCATAGTTCATTTTCTATTTCAAGCTCGTTAAACCTTAAGCATACTTTACCTTTTGGTTTCAAGCTTGCATAAAAATGAAACCATGTTCCAAGCATAGTTCCTATTCTATGTCAAGCTCGTTAAAAAATGAAATGGATCTCCTTAAGCATAGTTTACCCTTTGGTTTCAAGCTTGCATAAAAATGAAACCATGCTCTAAGCATAGTTTCCTTTTGTTTCAAGCTTGTGAAAAAATGAAACAGATCCTCTTCCCTTGATTCGAGTCTTCACTTTAGTGTTAGAACTTGAACCTTCACCTTCCCGATTCTCGTTCTTCCTACCCCCCTGGTGAACATTTTCACATTAGTAACCAGGTTTTAGGTTGGGTATGGAAGAAGAATCAGCAGATGAAATGAAGCTTGGGGGCATGTCGAGCCACTAACAACCATGCTAGGGGTAGGCTTTGCTAGAAATCATTTTGGGGGCAAGATTCCAACCTCTGTATGTCATGTTAATGGGATTTTTCAAGCATAGTTTACCCATTGGTTTCAAGCTTGCATAAAAATGAAACCAATCTTCGAGCATTCTTTCAACTGATCTTCAAGGTCGTTAAAAACAGTAAGATGGTGTTGAATTTACTTTTCATTTTTAGTCCTTTGGTTAAAACATGAAAAGTGGTTTGAGCTTAGTTTATTACTTTTTCGTGCTCTGGATTCAAACATGAAAAATGATAATGGAGTCCTCTTTAAACTCTTTTTAGGCTCCTTAAATATGAAAATATTGTCGAGTAGTTGTCTCCTTCATACTCATAAAAGTATTTGAAGAGTTGTCCTTCCGACGGTAGGTTATCTCTTTTTCGGTTCGGATAGGACTATTTACGAAAAAGGAACACTCCAGCCAATCATCACTAGAAGAGTTCTCTAAGGTATGATTTTATACTTTTTCAGGCCTTAGAGACTAAATCATACGAAAAATTACCCTTTGGAGTCTTCTTTTGTATTCGTTCAGACTCTCTAAATATGAACAATACCAAGTTTTCTTTTAGTGGACTCGTTAAATTAAACATTGAGAGACCTGTTTTGGGATGGAACCCCTCCTCTCTTAGGTTCGTAAAACATATGATTTTGGACTTGTCTTTCAACAAGCTATACCGAGTGTTTCTTACCCTCTTTGAACTCGTAAAACCAAAAATAGGCACTCATCGATCATGATGGGGGAAATGGGAAGGGAATCATTTTGCAAATAATGGCAGTTGTTTGTCGTTACCTTTGAACATGGCACTTGTCTGCACAATCATGTCAGTCAATTGGGTATTCAGCTGATCTCCATGATGATCCACTTTCATGAGTCATGTCACTCCTTTGAGTCTTTCAAAAGAATGTATTGTCCATTGTCGTATTGTGTGTCTGTCTCGTCTAGTCATGCTGCTAAGTGTTTTTTCATGCCACCTAATGTTCAAAGGGGATCTAAAGAAGTGTCGCCTCTACAGTCCACACAGTATTTGTGTCAATATATTTGAGTCAGTCATATGGTTACTACATGCACATCATTCCAGAACTATGTCCCAAGTTTCGTGTCATCGGTGTGGGACTCATCATGGCCCTCCTTCGACGAGACTTTTCCCATCGACATCAGCTAATCATCTGGGAAATAGTATTAGAAACAATGATTGGTACCTTGAGATCTGTATGCCTTAATGACAGATTCTCTCGCTCTCAACATAGGTTCACATCATTGACCTTTGATTGATAGAATCGACTGGGTGTTCGACATCAGGACATCTATTCACACTCAGTAGATTGTACTAGATTACCTTGGGAATCATTGACATTAATGGTGATCTCCCTCGCACTTGTTAACGGTTCACATCATTGGCCGGTAATCAAGTGGTTTCTACCATGTTCAACTTCAGATCATTGTAATCACATGGATAGAATCGTACTTTGTGGAAGATGAGACGAAGACCTTGGGTATTTTTTTAAAGCGCTCATTGCTTTTCCCTAGGTTGCGATGGAGTTTTGTATATCTAGCATGGATCCACATTTGTATGGTCATGGCTATGCTTAAATTTGCATCTATATGACATAGATCTACATTGTATGTCTAGTAGCTATGTCCAAGTTTGAGTCCTCTATCACATGGATCTATGTTGTATTCTAGTAGCCATGCTTGTTTACTCCTCTCATGGATTTGCCTCATATTGGTCTACAACCATGAGTTTGGTTACTTGTGTCTATGATTCAACATACTAATGTACTACAGATGCCTTCTCCACAACATGCTCCAATCGAGCCAACATTTTCACCTCGTGGCAATGACTTGTTCTCTCAAAGCTCTAATTTATCGTATCCCTCTAAGACTCATGCTTTGCGGGGCATACTGTTATACCAAAATCCTGTAACTATCATGTGATAAGACATTTGACATACCTACTTGCCCTGAATCCTAGCTTCTGGAGTGGAAACTCATATTATTTGTCAATCTTTTCATACAAATTCCCAGCACCGCGCTTGATCCTTTATCCATATGCGGTACCCTTGTTTGCACTGCCCATACTCTATTTCCCACAAGCAGTGCCACCGCTTATGGACCTTAGTCCATAAGCAGTTATTACCAGAACTGCTCTGTCACTAAAGGAGAGACATGGTACCTTGGGTAAAAAGGGAAAGAGAGAAGTTTCTCGAGGCTTCTAGATCATAAGCCTCATGTCCTCCCTTATCCCTACTATTGTGGGTATGTTGAGCTCGAGATCCCCCATCCTAGGATCTTGGAGGCCACCTCACCCACAAATCTCTCAACCTATCCTATCTATATAGCCTTATAAATACAAGCTTATGGCCATGGTTGAGAGGGAGAACTCTTAAGGCATTGTTATGCTGTTGGATTGATGACTTGGCCCATATGATTGGAGAGCATAGAGAGAGCTAGAGTCGGATCTTATGGGGATGAGAATGCTTGGTTTCATGGAGATGCATGTCAACACTAAGGCTTGGTTGTAAAATTCTTCATATTTCTTTAATGCAAGTTGATTTCTGTCCCACATATATTGTTGATGTTTTATTTCATATATATGTTGCTATATTCCTTAGTCACTAACATAGATTAGTAGATTATATTCTGGTTGCTTTGATCTATTTTGTGTTGAGATTATTGTAGGTACATAGGGTGACTATCAAAGCATTGTATTCCAGGTATCTACGGCGTCTAGGGAGAGTCTTCAACCTATGTCTTCTATTTGTTCTGGATTTGAACCATTTAGACCAGTGGAACACCTTGCTGTCTGTAGGAGGTGAAATATTCCATCTAATACATGCAAGTATCGGTGATCATGTGTTTCTAGTTCCCTCTCTTAACTTGCAAATTGCTCACTAAACCCTAGTTCCATCTCTTACCTTGTCAACCCTAGTTGGTGCATGCAAATTGATGTTCATGAAATCCTATTTGGTGCATGCAAGTATTGGTGATCATGTGTTTCTAGTTCCCTCTCCTAACTTGCATGATTTCTCACCAAACCCTAGTTCCATATCATACCTTGTGAACCCTAGTTGGAGCATGCAAATTGGTATTCATGAAAGCCTAGTTGGTGCATGCAAGTATTGGTGATCATGTGTTTCTAGTTCCCTCTCCTAACTTGCATGATTTCTCACTAAACCCTAGTTCCATCTCATACCTTGTCAACCCTAGTTGGTGCATGCAAATTGGTGTTCATGAAAGCCTAGTTGGTGCATGCAAGTATTGGTGATCATGTAAGCCTAGTTGGTTTCCGATTTGTACATGGAAATGTAATTAAATGTATATAACATAAAATCATACAATAACATACCATACATTTACCATACTAACATACAATAACATCATACACTACTACATTTCGACCAAAAATCCGACGGCCGTCATGTCGGATTTTCGACACTTCCTTGTCGCATGTACGACACTTTGGTTTTTTTATAAGCGTCGGAAACTTGTCGTTGGTTATCCGACACCTAAGTAACCGTCAGTTAAGAGACACTTCAGTAACCATTGGTTAAATTTAAAGCGTCAGTTAAGCGACAGAATATCTTCGACGGTAGTGAATTTTTTTTGAGAAAATAACCTTCATGCCGTCGGTTAAGCGACAGAAGGTCCGTCGGATAAGCGACGGTTAGTCAATTTTAAAAAAAAAAATATTGCAAAAAAGATTGAGGAGCCGTCGCTTAAGCGACGGTTATAGAGAGTAACCGTCGGATAAGCGACATCAAGAATTGTCGCTTAAGCGACGGCAGGGAATTTAAAAAAAAAAAAAATATTTCAAAATTGGGTATACTCGGTAAGTGGTAAGTGGTAAGTGGTAAACTGTCGGTAAGTGGTAATGGGGATGAGCCATGACGAAAGATGTCAGCGCTATTTTATAAAAAACCTGGATTAGTTACAAGCTTTAATGAATTCATGAATGATCACAAAATAGGCCAGGGGGATTATCGTGGTTCAACATTTTGCAAAAGGAAAATCTACATCATTTTCCTCAATCCCATATGCCACACCAATGCATTATCAAGTTGGATTCATTTGAAAGTGAAGCACATATTACATTAGAAATCAATATATGCGTAGGTCAAGACCATCACATCTAGGGGTTTGGACAAGTATCTCACATTTTGAGCTCTAGATAAGATAAGTGAACCCCATCGTAATAAAAGCACTGGTTATTCATAAATATCAAAGTGTGTTGTTGTAGTTATTCTTCCTTATGTTCAGTTATGTGCTTCAACCCTATCTAGGGATTTTTCATTGAGTGGGATCTAGTGCATTTCATAATATGGTATCAGAGCCAGGAGATCCTCGTGGCTGAGTTTAAGCAATCGATTGCAAGAGAAGAGGGTAGTCAAACTTCCATTTGAAGAGCCACCAACGTACCAACTGTTTCCGTACATAAATTCTTGGCATCTAGTTCAATTTGCCTTGACCACCGGTCTTTGGAGAGAGACATGGCAAGAATGAAGCTGCCATTATTTTAAAATAGTTGGCAGGTCAGCCACCAAATTGTACAGCAGTACAACAGACACTAGCCATCATGCAGTTTCATGCCGAAGCCACCATGATGAGGCAGATCATTTCAGATCTGCTTGGAAGATAAAGTACATGGAGGACTTGTTATGACAGAGACTATGCTGAAGAGATTTTATTTGGATAAAGGAGCAGCCATCCACCAATAGAAGCAATAGTTGTTGTTTAAATGTGCCTCTATCAGCCAATAGAAGCACCGGCTGCCATTACATGAGCTTGTATGCTCCTCACTCAGTAGAAGCCAACAGTTAATCAATTGTGTTCTTAATAAACCTCTGCCTCAATTTTAGCTGCTTTAAGTTTTAGTGGAGATTAAAGATTGTTGGCAGAGTTTTTTGACTGAATGATAAAGTAGAGGTATATTGTTAGTCGCCCATTGATAGATCAATCACAGAATTCGTTTTAGCTGATGTGGGTTTTCAGTTCAAGCAGAAGGAATTATACTTCCCATTTCAGAGAGGGCAGATTTAAACAGATGATTGTAAATGTTTGTCCACCATTGGGATTTACAGCTGCTAATTGAATTTCAGCCTTTACATTTCCACAGCAATTTGTTTTGGAAGTTAAGCATGGAAATACCATACGGAAAATACTCTGATCAGAATTTCCATACTTGGAAAGTGAAACTCCAGATGCAGCTAATCAACAAGAACTTGTGGGAAATAGTAGAAGTCACTGAACAATCACCTACAAATTCAAATAAAAATATGGAATGGTAGAGCAGAAATGATAAAGCCAAAGCCATCATTGGACTTGCTCTCTCAGATTTTGAATTACATCATGTAGATCTGAAAAAATCATAAGGAAATCTGGAATAATCTGAATTCACTAGTTGGAGTAAAGGAGGTGTGTGCAAATTTTCTCTGAAGCTACAGTCATTGAAATTCAAGATGTCTACCTAAGTCACTATGTCTAGCCACATAAGCAATATGGGCTCTCTCATTTGACAGCTAGCAGAAATCAAAGCTACAATGTAGGAAGAGGATGCCAAAGCCATTTTGTGAAACACTCTACCTTCTAAATACAAGAATGTCATTTTCACTCTCAGTCAGATGTCTTCAAAAACTCTAGAAGATATAATTACTGCTCTTTTAGCTGAAGAAAGGAGAACCATTGCAGGTAATACAGAAGGTGATCCTCACACTGAGATTGCATTATACTCGAGAAACAATCGTAGCAGATCAACAAAAGACAAAGGGTAGTTTATGGTTTGTCGCCGTGGTGTGAAAGACTATCGTGCAGGACTGTGCATTTGAGAAGCATATAAGTCTGAGATATGCTACAGACCACTCAGAAATCACTAGAACAGTCCCAAATCAGTTGTAGCTTAAATTGCTGCCATACTAATAAAGCTATTCTGCTGTTGCTGGTTGGAAGTAACATTTTCTGATAGAATTACAAAAGAGCAGGACGAGAATTCTGTTGTAGATTCATAGGTCAAAACATCAATGGACTGGGATGTGCTTCCTATGCTTCTAAGTTAAACATTATATAGAACGCATTTCAAATGTTGCACGGAGGCAAAGAAAAATCATTATATAGAACGCATTTCAAATGGTGTTCACAAATAGTACAATGATTTACAATGGATGTAATGGTCAGCAGCTCAAAAAATCAAGCATCTGCACCTTTAGCACTACTTGAAAACCTTCTTGAAAAGTAAATTGGATAATGGAAGGTACACCAATGCTTCTGATTGCCACCGCCATACTTGTCTCCACCCCTTGACAGCAGTAAATAGAAAATGGAGTCATGAGGCCAAATACTACCAGTAAGTCGGATAAGAAACCTAATGGAGGAATACTTATGCCAGTAATAAATACCAATGCCACAAATAGATTCAGTAGTCCCTGCCAATAAGTCTATCATCAAATTACAACTAAATGTGCAACCTTGTAGTTGATCCAAACTTTCAGGAGTCCACTGATATTACCAGGAGCTTAGTCACGACCTTAAATAAGAAACATGCCAGGAGCTATTGAGAAGAATAACGAGAAAAGGAGTTTGATTGCATAGACCGTGGTATAAACACAGGAGATTGAGATGGCATTGATTGTCCACGCAATGGTCTGGTTTCCTGAGAAGCCTGGGGTGGAAAAACATGGGAATTAGATGTTTTCTGAGAGCCTTCAAGGTCAGGTCTTGAACTTTCATTTCTAGTGCTTTCCATAGAATAAATGTCAATCTATACTACTATAGCCTGCCCAAATTAGTAAATTACAGACCTAGACTAATTTTTGAAATCATTGAAAACAAATAAATATACCTGGTGATCAACAAATATTCTAGGTGGTGTACACCATGCACCTTTATACTGCAGACCAAGAGAACTTCCTCCACTTAAACCAGTGGCAGTCGAGCCGCTTGGAGAAGAAGGTATACTTTGTGGATCACCCTCTGCAGAAATTCCCGGTGGCTCACTTTGTGACCTCATTGCCACAACATATTCATACGTTGTAATTCCCTGATATACAGAAATCTCATTAAAGGATGTTCAGTGTAACGAATAGAAGTTCAAAAAAATTGTAGAGAATAATACGAGTTCTTAAATGAAACTAACATTTTTAATCAGTATAATATGAAAAAAGAAAAGCTCCCCTAATGGCATTGAAGCAAGTAATGCCACCACTGTACATACTACCTGCACCAAGACAATATCAAACTCAATTACAGGGGAAAAAGTTGACTAATTTTTTATACCAGTTACCCACCAGGCTCTTCAATATCCTCGCCTCTATCATACTTCATTCGCTTCTCATCATCTCCAAGCACCTAATACAGAAAATGCAATGAAATCCCCATTAAATTCAATTTTTAGTTTGGAAACATTTTCATTGTATTATGACAACTGAACAAATCATGTTTCACTGCAATTAGCAACCATAGTAAAGTAGATAGAGGAATAGAAGCTCCAAATTTTGCTTAAAGAAAGTTATATATATCGAATATGTTCTCAAGCAAGAGAACAGCAGCACAGATTACCAAGGCAATTTTCTGTAAATCTGAAGAAGGAAGAGTGATGCAATCCAATCCATATCATTCCTTAGCTTCAAGCTTCTTTTAAAAGGGTTTGCATCTTTAATATAGCAAAGTTCTGTATCCTACAGTGTCTGAGCATTTTTCCTGCTGTAGATTCCAGTGAGCCCTTTCGACTGTACAGCAGTAATAGTATTGGCACATGTATTATCACTGTGATCATGGCTATATTTACAGTACCATTTCGTTACTGAACTGCATCATGGATATTTATTTGGTGAGAAGATGTTTCCTTGGAGGTAGACGTTGCATTTTTCAATTTTCTATCTTCCTAGAGATGCATTTACGAAACTCTGGATGCTATCTGCTGAAACCTATATTTGTTCACTATCACTATCATTTCCATACAAGAAGCTCCTTTCTTTGTGGATATTGCAAAACTTGCCTAGCAACTAATGCCTATTTACAGTGATGAAATAAAGTATGTGTACCAAAATACAAGCAAGCATTTGAATTGTGGTACTTGAATGCAATAATTACCTCATATGCTTCTGCCACTTCTCTGAACTTGGCCTCTGCCTCCTCCAGATTGTCTACATTCTTGTCAGGATGCCACTGTAGTGCTAGCTTTTTATATGCTCGCTTGATTTCTGCAATAGAAGAAGTCCTTGAAACACCAAGAACCTTGTACCAATCTTTCCGCTTGCTCAACTTCAGAGAGTGTTCAGCTCTCATTAATACTTCTCTAATATTCATATCCTGCAAAATACAATCAGCCTCAGCCTGAAGATTTCAAAGATCTTATAGAAGTATTGTTCCAAGTTCAGTGCTGGAAAATCAGTGTGAAACCTTTTTACAACGAGGAATCTGCATTACAACAAATATCCAGGAAGAATTTGAAAACTTAACTAGAGAAATCCTGAAAGGGAGGAGGCAGAATTTTTTTAATAAAACTATTGTTTAGTTATAATTTGCATCAGCTAACAGTCAAATAGACGACAGGCGGAGGAAGGATAAGGAAATGGATGCATAGGATGAATATGAATGACATTTATGCAGCACTCAAAGTGAAGCATGGCTTGGCCACAACGAAAGAACCACAAGGTTTGGAGTTTGTGGAGGGCCTAAACATGAAAAGAAAGAAATTCTGGAGGTTTTTCAGGAGCCAGAACCCTCTGGGAAGTACAAGAATACCTTTATTTTGGCTGCGGTGTTGAGATTGTGGTTAGGGATTTGTTTGAAAGGCTACTCGCAGAGTTGGTGAAATTAGAACTAGCATGATACTGATTCAACCCAAGAAGGAACACTTAGGCTATTGAACCACTACTGTGCATGGGAAATTGGCAACTAGGTATCTATGTTGGTAGATTATGTGAAAGCGAGTAGAGGGTAATGTACATTATAAGAAGCACAAAGGAAATTTTGGAGGATATCCTAAATATTATATATCGACAAATGATACATGAAGTTGCTGCTCAGGGTTGGAAGTTGTTTTAAGGACTCTGGTCCTTAGAATCTGCTATCAGTTATAAAGATTGAGCTTTTGAGGTCTTGTTATCAGTTACACTTTTGATCTTCATAATGATGTACAGGTCGTAGCAAGTTATCACTGTAGAAATATTAGAAAATCTGGGTTATATGTAATTTGAAAAGGGCCATTTTGGGAAGTGAAATTATATTTTTCTTTTTCTGGTCAAAGATAATCATAAACATTGTAATAATCTAGAGTCCTTAGCATCTCTTACAGAGGATAAAAATTAACTTCACTGCACATATTTTATTGAAGAGTGGTAATGGCAAATATTTTTTATCATTCTATGTTCTATTACGCTAATATTATGTTCCGGCCATTGCTTTTATATGGAGGGCCATTCTATGCCTGAGTCCGCATATGAGGGAGTGGCACGACGATGAAGCACTCGTTATTACCACAAGTTGTCCTATTTCTCGCACCCAATCTTCATTTTCTTTGTTTGTTCCACACTTGGCTGCATTGTTTGGTTGCTTGATTTTCAAGCAAAGACTTAGAAGCTCTCCTATATCTCGCACACAATCGTCATTTTCTTCTTTTGTTCCGCCGTTGGTTTCGTTTTTTGGTTGCTTGCTTAAGCTCTCCCGTTTCTCGCACACAATCTTCATTTTCTTCTTTTGTTCTGTTGGCTTCGTTGTTTGGTTGCTTGATTTCAAGCACAGACTTAGAAGGATGAGGAAGACCAGTTGCTTGCTTTCTCTTTACCTGCCAAATTGCTCAAATTTGAAGCATATGATACAAATCCCTTTCCCTGAGGGTGAAGCAAAAGCTCCTCAACAAATATGGCCAATGGAACACAGAAACCTGAGAATGAAATGCTTCGAACAATATGAATTCTCACAAGATACCATTTAACACACGTTGGTAGTAATCATACTGCCTTGTCCGCCAGGAATCTAAGCTGCTATTGATGAGAGAAAGAACCAATGAAACACATTGTTGTTTGCAAACATAACATCAACGGTCAGAAAATTTGTAAGTAAACCAATAACAAAGATGGCATGATGTCAATCAAGCTTACACACAGACATGTATATCCTGAAAAGATGACAAAGTTACAATTATGAATAAGTATGCCAACCTCTTCAGTCAAACTTAAATGAAAGCGCTTTCGCAGATTTTGTATTGTTTTTGGTCCACCTTTAAAACAGGGGAAACCAGAGTCGTGCAACAAAGATAGAAAAGCAGGCTTCTTAATTAGTTAAAATTAGACAATCACATCATGAGAAATAGATTTAGACAATCACAACATGAAAAAAAACTAGTTAATTTGCTATGACGAAATGGCAGCAACATCATATATGCAATTTAAGAAGTAAATTGGAATGCTATCCATAGGGGACGTCACCAAGCCATTTCATGGAATGTAGAAAGACCCAGTATGTCCCAATTTGTCTCCTTGCTCTTATTCCATCTCAAATACAATCAAGGATGCATAAACTGTGGGTCCCTGAAAATGCACTTTCTATACTCAAAAAAATCCATATTCAATGTTGAGAGCTTTCCAATGGTCCAAAGAGCAGCTCAAATGCTAATCAGAAGGTTATGGCACCGCATGTTGACCTATACTTTGATAACTACAGTACCAAGTAGATGCCACGCTATAAAGCCAGTCGTGTGTAGACTTTCAGAAATACTCTAGACGGTGCAAGACAGTAACCTTTATCAGAATTTGGTGCATGCAAAAACCCTAATGCTAACACAAATTGCTACAAGGAAATGTTAAAACCCAAGCCACATGGTTCAGGTTCGAACTCAAGTTCTCCAACAATGAAATTCACTTCGAATTCAAACCTATTCTGTTGAGATTCGGATAAGATTCGCCATTATAGATTCATTCATATACATATTTCAAGATTTTCAATATATAAAATATATTTATTATTTTTTCCATTTAAAAACACAGTTAATGAATAAAAAGTTGATTTTTTAAATTTTGTTTTGAAATTCGAATTCGCCTAAAGATTCATCTTGAAATTCAGCAAAGTCCAATAAATTTTAAATTGTTTTTTAAATTCGACAATAGAATTCGCCAAATATTGTACTTAGGTTAAAACCTTAGCTACTAGGAGAGAAGGGGGTTCCATTCCAAACGTAATGATTTTTGTTCCATAGATAAGCAGTGCAAGGGAGTGAGATACCATAGCAAGGTAGAGGAAGAAGACCACCCTTGTAGCAGCCTCTCATAGGCCACTGTCTATTTGCTCCATAGTGAGCCAAACACTTTCCTTGCATCTTGCTTTGTAATATTAGAAATAAAAGCGCAAAGCACA
>LPNX011162713.1:10858-144512 GCA_001517045.1 Pseudotsuga menziesii | reverse complement strand
AAGTCGTCTAGTAGAGCGCGGTTTTCTTCAAAGAGTGCATGATTTGTTGTTGTATAATATTCCTTAATTGTATCAATTCATATTTATCTTAATAGAAGTATGAAAATATGATTTAAATCCTTGTTACAGTCGAATATTTTGAAACATTTACCTAAAGATGGTAAAATTCCGTTGCCTGACTGCAGGATAAATTCAAGTTACTTGCATTAACCAACAATTCTAAACTGTAATGATTGTCCATATGTCAGTTCACAATTCATTTATGCCCAACAGCCTGAAAATATGGGTAAGTTCAGTGTTATATTCTTCGTAGTATTTACTATTTAGAGATCTTGTCAAGGATATGGCCCCTAAACTATATCATAGCTTAAGTTATGGCTTCTGACGGGTTTATGGGTATCATTTGATAACTTTGGTTTTTTAAATATATGTATAAGAATTAGCAAAAAAAAAATTTAATTTTTAAAAAAAAAAATTTCCACAAGCGTCGCTTAAGCGACGGTTTCTGCTGTCTCTTTTTCGACGCCTTTTCTAGATAGCCGTTGCTTCTCCGACGGTAATATGTGTCGCGTTTCCGACGTTTAGTTTAATATACGTCGCTTATCCGACGGCTGTAGCTGTCGCATATCCGACGTCTTTAGTTGATAGTCGTCGCTTCTCCGACGGTAATATGTGTCGCGTTTCCGACGTTTAGTTTAATATACGTCGCTTATCCGACGGTTGTAGGTGTCGCATATCCGACGTCTTTAGTTGATATTCGTCGCTTAAGCGACGGTTATGAAGGCTATTTTCTCAAAAAAAAATTACTACCATCGAAAATATTCTGTCGCTTAAGCGACACTTTACATTTAAGCGACGGTTACATAGGTGTCGCTTAACCGACGGTTATTTAAGTGTCGGCTAACCGATGACAAGTTTCCGACGCTTAAAAAAAAATCAAAGTGTCGTACATGCGACAGGAAAGTGTCGAAAATCCGACATGACGGCCGTCGGATTTTTGGTCGAAATGTAGTAGTGGCATATTCCGGATTGTTGGGCTCAATGTCTTCCTCTAGTTATTTCCATCCCTCTTGCTGTTGAGCTGGGTTAATTCCTTCTTTAGCTGGTTTGGTTACCTACTGCTCTATCGGTATACTTCCCCTTTGGGCCGTTGGTGGTATGATTGTTATTTGCAATCTATTGGTGTCTTATGCTGGTGTTTCTTCTGATACAAAGGTGCTGATGTGTAGTTGGAGTTCATAGTCTTCTTACTTCTCCTAGTCTGTCACTGGTTCTTCGATTTCTAGGTTTCCTTCCTTGGATTTTGTTGGTATCGACAACTTTGTGCCAAATTGTCGAGCTAGTTCGCGGAATATCTCTTCGATTGTTGGGTAATAGTTGAGAGTTTTTGCTTTTGCTTTTGCACCCTGCATATACCAAATTGTAGTGTGGTTGAGCTCTACTTGGATGTGTGCAGTTTTTGACATACTTCATCAGATGATCTGAGGAACCCTCCATCTGGTCGTCTAAACTTTCAGCTGTTGGAGCCAGTTTTCCAACAGTACTTTTCCATTTCCCAGTTCTTTCAATGTTCTAGTCTGGGCAAATGGATTGAACCTCCACATATGGAATTTTGTTGGTTCTTGGAACTGCTTGTCCCTGACTAGGCACAACTGGTACATCACTATCGAGATTATTAGAGACTTGAACCTTATAATCCCACCCGACTCCTGGAATTTCTCACAGATAGTTTTGAGCATGTCGGTGACATACTGAGCCCATCTGTATACTTTTCCTATTTCCGCTATTGTGTCTACTGCCTTTAGCATATCCAGCTTCAGGTCGCTCCCTCGATCTGTAGGTGTGAGCCCTGTTGCTATGATTTTGGCCACGATTTGTGGCATCTGGGTTTCTATCTGGCTAATAATTAGCCCTTTTGAATTCTTCCCAGAGGGCATTCCAGTTAACCATTCTACCAGTTTTTCTTTTATATCGACAGGGACTAGGTCACCTTGGTTGGAGAGACCAGTCAGTTTGTATATGACTTCTCCAGATATTTCGACTGGTCTGTCGAGGTAAAATTTCTCATTCTGGTACCGGCTGATATTGAATTTTACTGTTGTTTCCTTGGTTCCTCCAAAACTCGCCATGAACGGTGTGTTCATGTAGTTCATAATGGATCTATGATTTATCTTCTTTGCTGCTTGTGTCAATTTCTTGTCGACCTAAGCCCATTCCTTGATTTTGGCCCACGTTTTCTCCCATGAGGTTTCTTGTACCTTGGCGTTTTTTTATGTTTCTTAACCTTCTCATTAATGGGGTTTCAGCAGATTGTAGTTCCTTTTTCTTTGCAGCTATGGATCTGGTTTGTTTTGATGCCATCTTGTCGGTTTCTTGGTCGAATTTTCTTATAGGTTCTTGGTTCTCAACTTTCTAATTGCTGAATTGATCTATCTATTCAAAATACTGTAAATGATCCTTTTCTGGTCTGGTATTTATAGGTGGGGTGTTTGACGTTTCCGTCAATGGGTGTATTAATGGCGGAAGTAATGTTCTAGTGCATTCTCTGGGGTTTGCGTTAATGGTGATTTGCTTTTGGTGCTCCTTCTGACTGTAGTCACGAAGGTGTGATTTGACCTTCGGGGTCGTTGGTCGATGTCGATCATGTGAGTTGGTGGTATGTCGATGGGTTTGATATCGACTATCAAAGCATTGGTTTCTTGTCATCCTGGGTTATGGGTGTTGGTTCTATTTTGTTATTTTTATTCTTTTTAGATTTTTATAGTTTTTTCTCTCATAGTTATGGTCGTTATATTTTATGTTTTTTTTTAACTTGTTTTAATTTTTGTACCATTTTAGTCGAGCACCATTAACAAGTTTCCGAAATACTATGCCTTGTAACATCCTTAGTCGGACTGATCCGTTGGCATGAATCTCTTCGACAACGTAGGGTCCCATCCATTATATATGTAACTCTTTGGGTTTTCCTTTTACTCGACTGTTGTATAGTAAGGTGAGATCCCCTACCAACAGATTCTTTTTTTTGATATTGCGATCGTGCCAAGCCTTCTGTTGTTGTTTTTGGATTTCTTGGTGTTGTAGAGCAATAGGTCGGTGTTCTTCTAGCTTGATTTAATTGCATCAGTCAGTCCTTCCTACCTTGTTAGACATCAACATGTAAGATATCTACTATGATAGGTGTTTGCTGTTGAAAATGTAGTGGAACAACTACTTCTTGTCCATAGACTAGTCAAAACGGTGCTTGGTCAGTCAAACGCTTATATGCTGTTCTGTAAGCCCATAGTACTGTAGGTATCTTTTTGTCCCAATCATCCTTGTCAGTTTTACAAATTTTAGTTAGTCCCTTTGTTAATGTTTTGTTAAATGCCTCGATTGCTCCATTTGACTGGGGGTGATAAGCTGTACTACGTCGGTGGTCAATCTTGAACTGGTCTGTTAGTGCTTTGATGGTTTTATTAATAAAGTGTGAACCTTGGCCACTAATTAGGGTTATTGGGCATCCAAATATGGTAATTATATTTTCATAGATAAATTTAGTAGCTATCTCACTGGAACATGCGTCGACTGGTTCTGCTTCTGCCCACTTGGTTACATATTCTACTGTAGTTATTATGTACCTTGCACTTGTTCTTTTTGTTGGTATGGGGAATGGCCCTATGAATTCGATGGCATAAATTTCAAATGTGAAACTTGGGTTTACTAATATCAAGGGAATTTCTATACTAGGTAGAGGTCGACCCAATCGTTGACATCGGTGGCATTGGCTTACAAACTTTTTGCAGTCTTTGTATAGTGTCGGCCACCATAGCCTTGACTGTTGGATTTTCTTGGTAGTTGTGTCTGCTTGAAAATGTCCTCCTGCCAGTCCATAGTGTGCTTCATACATGATATTATTTCTTTCATGTTCTAATATGCATCTTCTGAGGATGTCGTCTACGCCCATTTTATATAAAAATACATTTATGAGGCTATATGGTGTAGCTTTCATGGCTAAGATTTGTTTCTTTTTCATGCTCATGCCCTCTGGTGCTTGTCCATTTTCTAAGAATTGAGCTATTTCCTCTAATTCTGCTGGGGCTACTTCTATTCGAAATAAATGTGCGTCCGGTGGGTCATCTTCGAATCTTGTCGGTTCCTCTCCTGTGTCGATTCGTGATAAGTGGTCGGGTCCGACATTTAATTTTCCTGGTCTCACAACGACTTCAAATTTAAATTCTTGAAATAGAAGTAGCCATCGACAAATTCTCCCATGGTGTAAGGGTTTATTTACAATATATTTTAATGCTCGGTGGTTGGTATAAAAAATGAAAGGGTTGGAAAGTAGGTAATGTCGATACTTTTGTATTGCAAAAACCATTCCTAAGGCTTCTCTCTCTATTGTCGAATAGTTTCTTTCTGCTTTATTTAGTTTTCTGCTACTGTAAACTATGGGGTAGTCCATTCTGTCGTCCCCTGGTTGAGTTAATATTGCTCCTATTGCTAGGCCTGATGCGTCGATGTGTACATGGAATTTGGTTGACCAATTCGGGAACCTTAGAATGGGTGCTTCGACTAGCTTCCTTTTTAGTGTTTCAAATGATATGTTGCATTCCTCTGTCCAGTCGAACTCTTGATCTTCTCTTAATATTCTTCCAATGGATAGGTCATATCTGAATAGTACCTTATGAATTTCCTATAATATCCTGTATGACCAAGTAGTACCCTAACTTGTTTTGGGTTCACCGGTGGTTTTAAGTTGAGGATAATTTTTATTTTTTCAAAGTTGACCTTGATGCCTTATTTGTAGATAATGTGTCCTAATAGTATCCCTATAGGGGTTAGAAATATGCATTTCCTTATGTTTAGAGATAGCTAGATTTGTTGGCATCGTTCCAACATGAGCCTTAGCCATTTGCAGTGATCTTTCAGCATATAGTATATTTTCAAATCATCGAAATATACTGCCATTGTTTTGTAAATATATTCTTGAAATATTTTGACCACAATTCTCGAAAATACTACAGGTGCATTTTTTAGTCCAAAAGGCATAACTCTGTAAGCAAATGAGACAAATTCACATACATATGTTGTATTTTTCTGGTCTTCTTTGGCTATTGGCACTCGGTTATAACCTGATAATTCATCTGTAAACGAGTAGCATTCATGTCCTACGACTTCATTTAAGATTTCATTTGCATAATGTGCTGGAAATGGGTCTGTTAATGTGACTTTATTTAAGTATTTGAAGTCGAAATAAATCCTTATGTTGGTTGGGTCGTGTTTTTTTGGTTGAACAACCATTGGACTTGCCCATTCCGATTGGTCAATAGGGTAGATAATTCCTGCTGCAAGCATACTATCAATATCTTTCTTGACTATCTCTTTGTATTTATGAGCTAATTTATATGGCCTCTTCTTTATAGGTCAGACATCAGGTTTGATGTCGATATTCATTTCACCCATTTCATGGACTATACCTTTGAGATCTTTGTAGACTCTAGCAAATACATCCTGGAATTCTTTTAGTAAGTTTACTATTTCTGTTGTTTGTTATTCACTCCAGTAGTCTCCAATTTTTGCCATTTTTTGTCGATCATCATTTGAGATGTTGAATTCTTTAGTTTTCACTTTAGTATCTAACCATTCTGGTGCTTTGGATTCATTGATTGGTCGGTTACCTTATTTAAAATGTGAAAATGTAGCAGGGAATTCTGCTACAGTCATTTGGTCGGTGTCTTCTTTGTCGACTGTCTCGACTTTAAGTATTGTGCAAATTGCTTTTTTTGTTTCTGAATGGTATGATTTCCATCGAAAGATTTTCCCTTTCATATTTTCATTTTCCATTTGTAGTCTTGTTGATTGTGGTTTTGTCTTGGTTTGGATGTTATTGCATGTTATTATTGGTCGGTCATAATTTTGTGTTAGGGTTTTGTTCCCAGTCGGTTTTATAAACATCTTGATTTGTTTTGCAGTTTCGACTAACTTTTTGTCTTGTGGTATAAAGCTGAAGCCTTTGATAAAATTCTCTCTAAGTTCATGCCATAGGAATGTTTCACCCTGTGCTTCTTCCATTTTGTACCATTTGTTTGGTAAGTCAGACAACGTCGATGGAAACGGGTGTGTCCATGTACGTTCATCCTTATACCCAAGTCTTTTCCATTCTTTTTCACATGTTCTTATGTGCTCTTCTAGGTCCTACCCTTGGATGAACATAGGTATTTGGGATTGATTGGTTAGCCTTTTTCCTCCAAATATTTCTACAAAGTAAGTTGAAGCTGTTGTCCATGTCTAAAATCTTGATTGATGGGTATCCCACCATCTAGCAGCTTGTCCTATGAAGGTTTCTACTAAGCTTTATAGTCGGCCATGTTCACCAATGTTTTTGGATACTTGTTCTATAGGCATAACTGGTGAGTCTCATTCTTTGTATCTTGGGATTTGTTTGATACTTTCATTTGCTATTTTTAGGGTAGGATATTCCCTGGTTTTCTTTTCAAATATTTTTGGGATGATGGAAACCAAGAAACATTGGTGGACTGGTTTATTCTGCACTATTTGAATGGTCCAACAACCTCTTGCTTGTGTTTCATAGTTTTCGACTTCCCAATCATATAATTTTGCATCTGATTTATATCCTACTGAATCTTGATTGCCTAATTGAATTTCACCATAGACATTGGGTTCTGTGTAGTATTCATTGTTTTGTATTTGATATAATTATCGGATGTCGACTTCTTGATCAATAGGTTCTATCCAATGTTCTCCTTGGGATGGATGGATAGGTACTATGACATTTTGTCCATTCCCTTTTAGTTTTATCTGTTCCTTGTCTAAGGATATCGATGCTTTCATTTTTCTTCCCCAAGGTTGACCTACTAACATTGGGAAGGATCTGGATCCTTCCTTAGGGTCAATAATTTCAAAGTCAACTTTGGTCGATATTACTTTTATTGTCATGTTGACATTTCTCCAAACTTTGATAGGTTCAATCAGACCTTGGTTGGCTAATTTTAGATATATTCCTGACTCGTATAGTTGAGGTCTTCCCAAATTTTCCCAAGTGTCGCGAGTCATAATGTTTACTTGTGAGCCGAATTCAAGTACAACTTGTCGGACATGGTATCCTTCAATTTCTAGGTCGACAAGTGGGTCGGAATCACTTTTGTCCTTCTGGTTTAAACTGCATATGTTTTTTGTTTGTTTTTCAGTATTATTGTTGTGTTTCATATTATACAATAATTCAATGAATTAAGATACCACTTTATCATCTTGTACTAAATGTATTAATTCGTTAACTGTGCTTCGTCGACTATCATCAACATCTTCTTGTCGAGAAAATTCTCTAAATACATTCGTTGCGTATTTATACAATTGTTTTCGCTTAGCCGGGTTAGGATAATCATTATTTTCTTTTATTTTGCTTATGCGTGGATTATCACTCCCAATTTTTGTCCCTTGTCGGGTTACTATTTGGAGATTCTTTTTATTGATTACATGATGTTTTTGAATGCACAATAAGACATTAACATTTTTCTTTTTATTGATTTTATCAAGCATAATAGGGAAATCCTCTAATAAGTGATCCCCGACTCTATAACTAGTACAAAATTTTAAATTGGTTTTGTCCTTGTATGGGTAGTCTGCATATCGATGACCTTCTTTGTAGCATGTGAAACACTCGATGGGCCAATGTGGTCGGTTTTCACGATTCCCACAGAATCGAATTTGACCTCCATATCCTCCATGATGGTTGTCGAACTAGCGCTCATATTGAAAACCTTCATATCTTTGATTATTCTATTCGTTTTGAGCGTTGCTTCACTGATTGTTATCATTGTTCTGCGCAACTGCGTTTGTCTGGTAGAATGCTTGGTAGTTTTGTCGATTCTTTAAGTTTAGGTGACAGTTGGTCGTGGTGTGACTTTTAAATTCATATATTGCACACCAAGATGCTTTACCATTCTTCATGTTATACAGGAAATATTTCGTTGTGTGTTCTCCATGTTCTTGGTAGATGTCGCAGAAGGACTTTGTCTGAACAAATCGAATGTCCTGTCGGCTGATGTCTTGTTGACAGTTATCTTTTGTGTGTTCGACCATTGAGCATTTTGTGCACCAGAAATCCTGATTCTTAAGGTCCAGCTCTTTCAATGATTTCTGCATGATTTCAAGTTGTTCTTCCAGTCTAGTATCCATGGGATATGCTGGGAAATCTTCATCCATCTCCACTTGTAGAGCTTTAGTAAGCGCATCTTCATATGTTTTAAACGTCTCTAGGCTTATGTGCCACCAAATTTTCTATGATAGACCTGCAAGGAACCATTGAATTAATAGTTGTTCATCAATTACATAATACAGTTGGTTGAGGAGGTCTTTCCAATGTTTGTCGTACTCTCGGACAGATTCTGTTGGCTTTTGCGATGTTGTTTTCAATTTTTTAGCTGCCAGATGTTTTGCATCTAGGGTTTTAAAGAACGACAGGAATTGCACTTTAATTTCTACTTTATATGCTTGAGGGGTTCTCTCAGTAAAGGTCATGTACCACGTTAGTGCTCTTTTCCTCAAGCCACCAGCGAACTGTGCCATCTGTCGACCTTCAACTGTAACTTGATTTTCCTCCCATGTCGACTCACAAACGAACCAATGTCATCTAGGATCTTCATCGCCCTTGTATAGAGGGATATGCGCTAATCCGTGACCCATGTCGGATTCACTGTTGCTATCTCCTCTAGGCGGTGGGGGTGGTGGTGGTGGTGGTGGGGGTAGTGGGATGTTTTGCTTGTGTCTTTGTGCAGAGCTATTGTCGACTGAAATTTTGTTCCTGTTGGTTGTTTTGTTTGTCATTTCTTCTTCAACAAGTAGTCGGATGGGGTTGAATTCTCCTGTCGATGTCTAACTGCAATTATTTGTCTGCAGGTCCGACTGTTCTGTATTCTCCAAAGCTGTATTTGGCAGGGGGGTGCTCCTTCCTGTGTCAGGTAAAGTAAGTGGATACTTCGATTGGAAGGGTATGCCTAAAGCGTGAACCATTTTCCTTCCTCTGGTCGATGAATCACTAGATGATTACCATCTTTTACTTCGTCATCTAGTCGGCTCCATATACCAAACTCACCAGCTCTTAGTCTTAGGTCTTCTTCGATAATGGCTTGTATCCTAGTACTCAGATTCATTGGATACAGAGGTCTTATCTCTTGGGGAACTTCCATTTGGAGAGCTTCTCGCTGCTCTATCCACAAGTCTTCTTCCATGGGTGATGCCTCTTCATCCATGCATTCTTCCTGTTGGTCATGACCTGGCTCCGGTGGATTTATTTCTTGGTCTGTCACCCTAGTACTCATTCCTCTTTGCAGTGCTATAGCCATTTCTCTTATTTCTTCCCTTCTTTTCAGCCTCTTCTCTCTCTCTATTCTTTGTAAATCCTCCGTCCCTTTGTGTGTCACTGTCCGTTTGATTTCCTTTTTAGGTTGACTTTTCATCGCTGGTGATGGTATCTCCTTTAGTCGACTAGAATCCTCTTCACTTTACCTCGACATATGACTAGATACCCCCCATAGCCTACCCGATGCTTTAGAAAGATCAGATAGTTCTGTTTACTTGCTTAGGAAATATTCCCACTCCCTTTCGACAATGAATTTCTCCCACTTCCTCTGTTTCTCCGCCCAGTTAAAATTTGGTGGCGGTTCGTGTAGTGACGGACGAGGTTCGACAATATGACCCACTCATTTTTATATCAGGAATTTGAACAGAAAGGTCGGTAAGGAGCACAGGAACTACTCGGTAAGGTCTGTATAGAATTTTTTCTGAATGGTTTCTACTGAATTTCTTTCTTCTATAGTTTGCTCCTCGCAGAATTCGTTGATGATCTTTTCAAACCACTCCGACAGGTTTTTTCTTCCCCTTCAAATCAGTTTCTCTAGCAGCTGTTGGTCCTTAGTCGCTTCTGTCTTTTTTATCCATAAGTTTTTTCAAAAGCTGGGGTACTGATTCTATGAACTTCTCATGATTTTTAGTGAAGAATCTTTCCTTCGCCTGAGCAGTCGTTAATCTGTTTCTCCATGCGTAATTCTGCAAATAATTTGCTATCTTACGCTCCCACCAATTCTTAATCTCTTGTTCTTATATCATCTACTTATATTCATCTCAGATATGTACTACCGGCAACGGAACCAATGTTGTAATCTCACAGATCACAGAGGGTTACCGATAATACACACTAAAGCATACAGACATAACAAAGACCAGAGACAAGAACATAGATGTAGAACAACAGATTATATTATATTATAAGGGTCCATACAAACACAGAATTGAACCAAGTTCTGATCTGGATCAACAGCCTAATATATATGATTTACAAACAGTTGCATATAACTACCTGTCGGTTCGGTCAACCGATAGGACCTTATGCAGCCGACCTATTCTCTAATTTAGTTGGCTAATCGACTAGCTCCTCCAACAGTGAGTAAGATTCAATAATTTTACTTTGATATTGAATATGTGAAGGGGAAAAATAATGTGGTATCTGATTCCTTATCTAGAATACCTTCTATTTCTCTCATGGATGTAGCTGAAAATTGGAAAGCCACATTAGAAGTAGAGTATGCCAAAGATAATTTTTCTTGTGAAATTTTTGGTGGGAATAACAATGATGATAGGTATAAGGTATTGGAGGGAATCATATACTACAAAGGTATAATCTATTTAGTCCCTAATTCAAGTTTGAAGGAGGAAATTAAAAAAAAGGCTTATGATTCTCCTCTAGCAGGTCACCCTGGTTTCTTCAAAACATACCGAATGTTGAGGGAAATATTTTCATGGAAAGGGTTGAAGGCTGATGTTCTGAAGTATGTTAATGAATGCCCCACATGTAAAAAAAATTAAAGTGGAGCACACTCATCCAACTGGTCTCTTACATCCCTTGCCAATTCCAACACAAAAATGGGAGAGCATTTCCATGGATTTCATCACTAGTTTTCCCAAAGTATTTTGTAAGGATTGCATATTTATGGTGGTGGATAGAATCACTAAATTTTCTCATTTCTTTGTTGTTACTACCACTCTCATTGCTACACAATTGGCTGAACTATATTTTAAAGAAGTTTTCAGATTGCATGGGCTTCCTAAGAGCATTGTCAGTGGCAGAGATAGCATATTTTTTAGTGCATTTTGACAAGAACTCTTCAAAATGGTGGGAACAAATTTGACACCTAGTACAAGCTATCATCCCAAAATGATGGCCAAAAAGAGAGGGTGAATCAATGGTTGGAAGGCTACTTGAGGAACTATGTTAGTGGGAAGTAAAAAGCATGGATAAAATGGTTGCATTTGGGTGAATTTTGTTATAATACTACTTTCCATATGTCCATTGGTGTGTCTCCTTTTAAAGCACCATATGGTTATTATGCATCCACTTTTATTGAACACAATTTTTGTGATAGTAGATCTCCTAAGGCTAAGGATTGGATTGAAGAAAGTCAATAAATTTTGAAGGTTTTGAGAGATAACTTGCAGGTTGCTCAAAATCAACAGAAACAATATGCAGATCAATAGAGAATGGAGAGTCAATTTTGAGTGAATGACTTGGTGTATTTGAGGCTGCAGCAATACAAAAAAACTGCCATAAAAGGTAAAGTTTCAGAAAATCTCCAACCAATATTTTATGGTCCCTACAAAGTAATTCAGAAAGTTGGAGAAGTGGCCTATCAATTGGAGCTTCCCATGGGAAGAAAAATTAATAATGTGTTTCATGTTTCTTGTCTGAAGAAGGTTATAGGGAATCATATTTCAGTTTCAGATACTTTACCACCTTTGGATGATGAAGGAAAACTTGTCTCATTCCAAACAAAATATTGAGAACAAGGGAGAGAAGGATACGAAGCAAAACAATCAAAGAATATTTGGTACAATGGAAGGATTTTCCTAGTGAGGATGCCACTTGGGAAGATGAGAAGATTTTGTAGCATCCAAACTTGGAATTACTTGAGGACAATCAATATTGGGTGGGGAGGACTGTAATTAGACTTCATTGAAGAACTGACATAATACTTGTATAAAAAGTTTATAGATCCCGCAGTTTTCAAATGCAAGTTTCCTAGTTAACCTCGAAGATATATAAAAATATCAATACTAGTGAAGAAAAAATGAAAATAATCATAAAATACTAATTAGTTATGGATTAAAAAGAAGACTAACATAAACCAATTGAAGAACTGACATAATACTTGTATAAAAAGTTTATAGATCCCGCAAAAAACTGTGGAAAATAACAACAAACATGAATAATTTGTGTACAAACACAAGTCAAATAACATGAACATACCTAAAGAAGGAAAATATGATTTAGAAGTAGAATCAATGGTTGAAACTGGATTTCTGTGTCCTTGAATACATTTTCTTAGGATGTTCAGAGTGCCCACATGTACTCCTATACTTGGAAAAGAAGAATATGAATATCCAAACTATTCGTCTATAGGGAAAGAAATTGTAATGCTGCTCATACATGGAAATTACATGCAACATAATGAAATATGATTTACTTGCATTTAAAATCCATAAATTCCATCAATACAAAAAAATTCAAAATATAATTTTAAGACAAAATTTCTAAATATGGTCATCCTTAACTATATGTTGAATTTCAATTTTATTTCTAGCTATGATGTTGTGTTGTTGGAATGGACCCAAGAGATCAAATCTCTTTTGACGATGACTTCGTTAGTAAGCATACCTTGAGAATGGTAATGTTTAATTGTTGCCAAATAAAGTTGTCAAATTTATATTATTTTGTGATTTTTTAAGAACCATTTTGCATTATATAAAGGATAATTATGATTTGTCTAAGTTTATTAGTTTAGATAAAAAAAATGTTATGCCTGGCTCTTCAAACACTTGAGAGTAATAAATAAATGAATTATAAGTGGATCTCTTAGAAAAAAATGAGACTTTAAAAGCAATGGAATGGACCTTGATGTGTGTATTTGTTGTTCCAAGTGAATTTACACTGTGAGCACCAATAATCTATTTGGAAGTTAAGGGTGTCAAGTAGATATTAAAATTCTTTAATATCACATATCAACGAACATTGAAAACATATACTTGTAAAGAAAATTTAATATCTATGATGTGTTTTTGGTCATCCACGAGGTTTCAAAACAGCCTTGGTGAAATCATCTTCAAATAAGGGATGCAGAGGATACCATTGTATTGTTAAAAACCAAGCACTAGGAGTATATACACACACATGAGGTACTAAGCAACGATAATTTCTGAGGCATTAGATCTAGACGAATGGTGGAAGGAATTATGTAAGTTAAATGATACAAAAATACCTAACCCTTTATGTGGATATAAACAAAGAACGAGGCATTAACATGGTGTTGATATTATTCAAATAACTAAGAGGTGGGGGGGTGAATCAATTATTTCTAAGCTTAAAAAATCTTTAATTTTTAGACCATTATTACTGATCACAAATTCGCAGTCTTGATAATGCAACAAGTATAACAAAAGGAATGATAATCATCAATCACACACATGATAGAGACATAGACAAATAACCAAATCCAAATCATTTATATCATCTTTGTTTGAGAGCCTACTCAAATTAGGATGCAACCTCTGTTTACAAGCTCCTACTTGCTGAGAGCATCAAACCTCATGTTTTTCTAGCACCCACTAAAAGATACCGTTCTCAAGATACTACTGAGTGGAAGTACGTGTTGGCACGATATCGACCAACAAAACCCAGTTGACAGGGGTTCCACTCTATCGACACTTAACACTCTGTGATCTCCCTGAGCATCGACCAAGACAAGTTTTACCCTGTCTAGCAACAATTGCAGAGCGGATGAGTTCTCACCTGATATGTTCGAGGGAGAGCTATCGAAACCAATTTTCCGCATTATAGAGGAGGGTTGGGGCATTAGGCATTCATCATATTAATTCCCAAATCTAATCTACTTGATTTCCCAGAGACATAACCATTCAGTATGTCACATTATTCATTCATCACTTCGGTAGATCTACCAATGGGGAAACATATCTAAAAGATGGCAGTATCCATAAGCAGAAAGCATCACATTATCCATTTATATGCATATCTATTCACCATTTATCATCAGAATCATAGCATTGTAAAACAGGGAAAGATAAAAATGCAACAGGAGTTCAGATCAATCCACATCACATTATATTAATTATGTAGAATAAATCGTACATAAAAACAGACAGTGATCCATCTCATCATATCCCAGTATCCACCCTATCTCTGTATCGCTTTTTATTCTTACGTGCATAATTCTTCTATTTATAGGCTTGCGCCTTTACATTCAAGGTCCACTTCTAACTAACTTCTAACAAAATCCTAACAAACATCTAACTAATTTAACCACTAAGGACCAATATTTCGAAGAAATGGTCAATGAGTACAAAAAATGACATTAAAAAATAAAAAGTGGACTGTTTTTCACCTCTCACGCTATCTTCGTCTTGCGCAGCGTCACGTGCATATGTGTGACATCCTAGATGCTACGCAACTCACTTACCTCCAACCCCTTGGCATACCTATGCAATTTTGTGTCCTGCAATCATTAGAGAAAATTTCAACTCAAAATGGGCCTCCTAAGAAAAATAATAAAATAATATTTAAAATAATAAAATAATATCAATTAATTTAGGTGGAAGAAAAGATAAAAACTATTTTTTTGTTCATATTTTCGACATATCTCCATGTGATTTTACTCAAATTTTGATCGGGAGAGCTCCATGGATGTGAAATTAAATTCCGCATCAAACAAGTACCCACTCAGCATACTTTTGATGGACTCTGCTACCCCAAAAACAAGAAATACCTGAAAAATGACATGATCATCACGTTTTTTCAAGTATTTCTTGTTTTTGGGGTAGCAGAGTCCGTCAAAAGTATGCCGAGTGGGTACTCATTGGATGCGGAATTTAATTTGGCATCCCGAGAGCTCTCTCGATCGATATTTGAGTAAAAACACAGGGAGATATGTTGAAAATACGAAAAAAATAGTTTTTTTTATGATACCTATGCCCAATTTTATATTAAAAAATTGTTTAAGACCTATATGGTATTTCAAATTTAAAGCAATTTCATTGGCTAAAACATGATGAAATGGAGTTTCAATTATGGTTAAAAGGCCCATTTTGAGTTGAAATTTCCTCTAATGGCCATTGTTCTCTGACATCCATGAATACTACATCATTCTCCATTTATTGTCACCCATCGGGAAGCGTCCTACTGCCCGACAATTGTCTACAGTTGCAAATTTTGAAGTCAGTCCTACTTCTACACCCTTGTCCCTCCTTGCATTCAGGCTCAGCTCGGACTTCCTGAAGTCGACCCTGTTCCCTGTTCCTGCAGACTTTGTCAATTAGGGAAAGAACTTTGGTCCCATCCGGATTCCTCATGGGTGCCTTAGTCTACGCCTCAGACCGACTGGGAGAAATATAACTAAGGATGAATTTTCCAGAAACTTCCATCTCATGCAAAATAACCCGTATACTTGCAAATTCTTCATCAATTTCCTCTGAGACAACATTCTCACTCATAGTCTACCCCATATCAAGGGTATCCTACATCACACCTTAGATGGCCGCTGCCTTACGTAACGGAGTTCCCTTCAACTACACTGCCCAACCCTTCTACAAATTTTCATAGTGGAGCACTGCCTAATGGTGTTCGCTCGGCTGCTAGCCCCTAACTTATAACACCATCTTTGTTTCAGATGCCATCATGAGTCCCTCAAGTGCATCATTATGTCTAAATCATTCCGTTATGTGCCAAATATGTCCCCGATTATGCCACCCTAGCTCTTAGATCTGCTATCATTAGATGTGACATTGAAACATGCCTTTGGTGACCTCTTTGACGACCATTATTGATTTGATGTGATGTCTAGTCACCATCATAGTTTATTCTATACAATATGAGCCAATCACTGTTCCATCGCGCAACCCCGTCCTTTTTTGGGCACAACCCCTTTGTCTTGGCATAGCCTCATCTGGGCACGTAACCTTTTCTAGTCGCACAATATTTTTTGGTCACAGGTGTAGCCCCTTGCTCTTAGCACAACACTGGTGCGCAACCTCTTCTTTCTGCACAACCGCTTTCGCTTGACACATCCCTTACCTGGTACACAACCTCTTTCTTCCGCACAAACTCTTTCTCTTGACGCAGTCCCATCCTAGCGCACAACCTCTTCCTTCTGCACAACCTTTTTCTCTTGACGCAGCCCCATCCTGGCGCACAACCTCTTCCTTCCACACAACTTCGACTTTCTCTCGATGCAGCCCCATCTTGGCACACAACCTCTTCCTTCTTAGCCACAGCCCCTTTCTCTTGGCGCAGCCCCATACTCACTAATTAGCTACTTATTGTTGAGTTGACTACAGCCTAATCATGCATGGCCCCTTCTCACAGGAACTTCCTTCCTTTTTCTATCTATCCATATCTCTTTCTTCTCTCTCTTTTTTTTTCAGTGTCAGTGCTTCAAGAATTGTGTGGTCCTTCCCCCATCCAATAGGGCTTCAAGCGGATTCCATTTACGAGCTTTGGCAGTACCGCACCATCTAACTACTGTAATTGAACTACACCCACAAAGGTAATAGTATTGACAAGATATGGGTTAAGCCAATGCATGTGTAGCTTACCTGGATGCTTCAAGAACTTGTTGTTGTATAGTAGTACCAAATCCCCTTGTTGAAATTGTTTGTTCTTTATGTGGCGATCATGCCACACATTCTATCGATATTTCTCAACATGCTGGTGGAAACCCATAATGAAACAAACTTCATCCAGTTGTATCAGTTGTGCCATGCGCTCCTCCAGCACAGCATCATCATCCATTCTGATTGCGGCGGCAATGTATAGAGTAGGAACGATGTATTCCATTGGCATCACTGCCTCTTTCCCATAGACAAATTTGAAGGGTGTTTTCCCCGTCAATCTCTTACACGTGGTGCGATAGGCCCATAGCACTGCAGGAATATTCAGATCCCAGTTGTCTCGGTTAGTGTTGCATTCCTTGGTCAATACATGCTCCAATATCTTATTGAAGACCTTCACAGTCTCATTTTCCTGCGGATGGTATGGTGTACTCTTCTTATGTTGAACCGACAACTCTTCTATCAAGGCTCTTACTGCGCGGTTGATAAAATGACTACCTTGGTCGCTCGTCAGTATTCTTGGACACCCACACCACATCACAATATTATCAAATAGAAATATGGCTATTGTCATAGCAGTACAATCCACAACTGGTGCAGCCTCTACCCATCTCGTCAGATAGTCTGTCGCAGTGATTATTTAGCGCACATCAGTTCTTTTCCCAGGTGGGTTGATCGGACCCACAAAGTCTGTTGCCCATTTATCAAAAGGGTGCAAAGTTACCCTGAGTACAAGTGGCATCTCATCATGTCGTGATGGTTTTCCAATGTGTTGACAGACATCACAGCTCTACGCATAACTTGCTGCATCATTATGAAGCGTAGGCCACCAAATCCCTGCGCAAAGCACCTTCTGTGCGGTTTCCCATCCCCCATAGTGTCCCCCAACCACTCTAGCATTTGCTTCTTCTAAAATTTGCTCTTTTTCATGTGGGAGGACACATCACCGAAAAATTTCATCAGGGCCCATCTTATACAAGTGTTTCCCAGAGCATCATGACATTGGTTGGTGGTGGAAATCTTAGAATGAGCTCAATCATTATGGGATCAACCAACAGTCCTTGTTTTCACATGATGTGACCCATCAATATTCCAAGCAGTGCGCAAAAGATGCACTTCTTAGAGTTCAGTGCGATCTAATGTTGTCGACATCTTTCCAGCATCAGTCAAAGATTGGCTAAATGATCCTTGACTAGACCATACATCGTCGAGTCATCCATATATAACTGGAGGAACTTCTGAATGAAGTCTTTCAACGTCGCGAAAACAACCTGGGAAAATATGAAAGGTGCATTCTTGAATCCAAATGACATCACTGTATACTGGTAGCAGCCCCATTCTATAACAAACGTTGTCTTCAATAGGCTCAATAATCCAGACATATAGCATCCTGTCAAGTTCAGTTTTGACCCTTTCTTTATATCACGGATTCAAGTGATATGACCTCTCTCACACTGGTTTGCATCTGGATTCAATGGGATTTTCATTTCTCCTAGGTCACCCAATATCCCCTTCATTTCTGAGAACTTTGTCGGGAATAGATCTTAAAACTCATGCAGTAAATCTGTGATCTTTTCCATAGTCTCCTCATCCCAGTAGTCCCCAATGTTTTTTGAATTTTAGACTCTCTTCCGTCCCAATATTAAATTTATTAATCTTCAGCGACTAATTCATGGGATCGGTCGGCACATCAGGTGCTAGGACATCCCGACTCCCTTCAGTCTCCGGGATATTAATATTGCGCAACTCATCATCATCCTCCGACTCGCCAGACACGTTATATCATTCCATCAAGGACTGCAGATGACAGTGCGCATGTGGATCCACAGGATATGTGACTGGTACAACTTTCAAGACTACGTCGTGAATGATCTGAAGTGCATTGTTAACTTATGCATTGGCGTCTACAAAGCCAAAGGTATGCGCAAAGCAAACAGTCAGCTCCTCCCAAGTAGTTATTTCTCTGTGTAGTTCTGCTTATATGTACCAAGACCTCGGCATTTCAACCAAGGTATGAATAAAGGCATGGACCCATTCATCCTTTGGTCGTGTGGCCCATAGTGTTTGACACTCTGTCAAATGGTTGTGAGGGTCATTCTTTCCATCATACCTCTTAGCGTGGTATGTCTCTGTGTCGTCGAAGCAAATTTTCATCAAGCGTCGACATTGTCCCCATACAGTAATTGTCATTTTGTGAGTTTCCTACCAACATGTAGGAGTAGCCTTCAGTACTTCCTACAACGCTAGCAATCGTTGCGGTTTTGAGACCTTTTCTTCAAATTCCATTAAGAACGCAGACAGTTCTGGAAGCCCCTCATAGACTGGTAGTTCTACAATCTTGGTTGCAACATGGTGCGATGACTGCGTGATTAGTCCACACTTTCTAAATGACACTTCATGCATGCGATTTTTCTAGTTTTCTAGCGCATCCTCAGAGTCAGAAGACGCAGAACTAGCACTGCGCCACCCGAGTTCTCCATCTACCGTGGGGTGAATATAATATTCTGATATATTGTAGGCATGGTCCCATCCCTTGACCACTTCATCTTTGAATAGTTCAATGTATCTTCGGCCCTCGTTTGGATCCATGGGTGCGATGACTCGAATGTCCTGTTTTTCAAATGTCATCTTTCGATTCTTAAAATTAATTACAACCATGCTATCATTAGCACATCCAATCCCCAGCAGCGCGGGATAGGAGCCTTCCCCATTCACGACTTCAATCACATCAAAGTCAGTGTGTGTTCTCATACCTTCAACATCTACAACCAAGTTCATTACCCTTCCAATTGGTTGCACCTTAGCTTGGTTAGCCAATAACAACTGCACAGGGACCAACCCAATGTTGGGCTCCCCATTTTTTCCTAGGTTTTCTTAGTCAGGATGTTCACATCCAATCCCAGGTCCAGGATGACCGTATCCACCTCATAGTCACCTATCTAGATGTTCATACGCATTTCTTTACCTGTCTTTTTCTTCTACAAGGAGTTCACTGTGGAGTCCTTCAACTCTTTGTTCTGATGGTACAACAACTTCTCAACCTTGACAAGTGCCTCGGGATCTTGTGCGAGTGCTAAGCATTTCTCAAATAACTACTGCAAGGCACCATGCTGCCGCGATGGTCCTATTTCTATGGATGAATCAAAAGTGGATGGAATTTCATAGACAGGATACTTACCAAGATTTTGTCCGATCACATCCTGGTTTTTAAAAAATGTCTCTTTTGCAGTCGTAATATAAAACGTCGCTTTCTTCTTCCCAACTAATTGAATTTGCAGCTGTGGTCCATCATTTCCCGTTGTCGCACCTCTATGAGTGACAATGGCAACATCGACATCCTGCATTCTGGGTTCTGTTGAAATCGTTGCATTTGTTGGACCTTCATGTTGGTTCATCGGTGGAGTCTGAGCTAGTGGTGGATTCTGGTTTACTGGTGGGTTCAATGGCTAAGTCATGACTTGGTTCTAAAGTGGAACTTGGTTTTTGGCCAGGTTCTGTAACTGGTTTTGGACTGGTAGCTGATTTTGAGTCTGCAGTTGGGCTTGATTTTTCAACTACAGAATGTTCCCAGTTTGATATCTTCCAATTAACTACAGGAAGTTATCCATGGTATGATCAATCATTGTACAGTACGTGCATGAGCACTACAAGTGTGGGAAGTCTCTCTAATAATTCCTAAATACTCCACAATTATAGCATCGGATAGATACGCGACCTCGTCCCCCTCCTCATCCAAAACCTCCTCCTCTACCTCAGAATCCTGCGGGATATCCTCCTTTCTGTGGGTACTGCGACTGAGCTATCTAATGTGGCAGGGGATTCGGTTGTTACTAAACAAAGCACACTGCTTAAACGTATTATGGATGCACTTGAGACATCGATATACAATTAAATAATTGCTATGGTTCGAACTGCAGTTGTGGCGTGAATTGTGGCTACGACTATGGTGGGTAAAACTTCATCGACGATGGCGGTGTGTACTACGACTGTGGTTGAGAACTAACCAACTGAGGCTATGGTTGTTGTTCCTGTACTACACGATAACCCTCTCCGTTTAGAAAATATGAATCATATGTTCTGTGTTGAAGCAGATTGTATGCCCAACATTCCCTATCCTTGTGCCCAACTGAGAAATAGAATGAGTAGTATAAATTGGCAGGTTTCGACACCATCTTTTTCATATAGCTACATTCCTCATGTCAATGTCCATAGAATTGGAATATACAACACCAAGGTACACCACCACTACTCAAAGGGTTCGGTGCTCCAGATAACAGATAGTTTCTAAAGTCGAGGCAAGTATATTTGGTGTGGCCATCTGCGTGACATCGAGTACACCAAATATATTTACGGTCATTCTTACCTTTCTTGATATCCTATAGCTGAAGTGTGAGGTTAGCTAGCTAGGCCTAAATTTGATTCATCCCCACTGCACTCTCCCCGATAGGTGAAGCTTTGATCTTCATCGCAATTTCTAGGGCTTCACTCTGTATCACTATATTTTGCTGCATCAGTGGTTGTAGGATATGAGAAACCAATGTTGCAATAAACCATTATTTATGTTGGACATCACTCATGGAAAAATTAACTCTGGCCATTAGTGTCTTGAACCTCTAATCAAAGTCCCAAACGGTTTCTGGCACGTCGGGAAAGGTGACGCGGGACTTGGATTTTTTCCCAAGTTGGGAGTAGTGCACGGAGGTGTGTGTACGTTGCTGTTGGGGTTCGATATTACCGTCATTTCAGGCATAGCCTAGGACTGGTCATCCTCATTGTCTATGTAGGTTTGCTTTGTCTCATGTGGTTGTCCTTCGTGGTCTTGTGTTTTGATCGCAGCAGGAACTTCCCCTATCCTTTGCCTCTTCTCTAGTCTGAACCTTGCTTCTCCCCTTATACAACCACTTTCTTCCTCAGCTTCCCTCACAATCTCGTCGAAACTTGCACCCATCTACCCCTTATCTGCGGTATCCACAACCTCCGCACACTGGGGTGCTACTACTCTAAGTGCATCTTGAGTATGCCCTTTTCACAAACCAACATTTTAATTGACAATTGAAGTGACAATAAGAACCTACCTCTAGGTCCATTAAAGAACTACCTTTCTACTTCGATGTAACATTTATTGGTGTCTACAGTGAACTCGATGATATATCCCTCTAGGATGCTATCCAACTACGCCTCGATGGAGTGAGATGCTCTGTTGTCAGTCTCCTGCAGTTCCTGGATCGGTTCAGGGGTCTAGGACGTCAGTTCTCCTCCTTGGAAGTTTGTATTCTTTTATGTGAATCTCACCAACCACTCGTATAGTATGATGGGAAACTCGGTGAAGAAATATTCATGCAGACCGTCATGGATGTACCTTGCTAATCACTTGTCTGTTGTCAATGCAGTGTTCTGATTTTCTACCTCCACAAATTGTCTCAGCTTCTGATCAAACCACTCTTGAAGTTCTAGTTGCACCGGGTGCCACATCCATTGTTGGTAAACCATTGATTGAGTGCCACATGCCCTCCTCTTAGTCGTAACGAGGTCCAACCAACAGAACCATTTGTTGGCGCAATCCCAACCAACAAAACCCATTCGATAGGGGTTCCACTCTGTCGACACTCAACACTCTGTGATCTCCTTGAGCATCGGCCTAGAAAGGTTTTACCCTGTCCAACAACACCCACAGAGCGGATGAGGTCTCACCTGAGATGTTCGGGGGAAAGCTGTTGGAGCCAAGTTTTCACAGTATAGATGAGGGTTAGGGCATCAAACATTCATCAACTTAATTCCCATATCTAATCTGCTTGCTTGCTCAGAGACAAAACCATTCAGCATGTCACATTATTCATTCATCACTTCAGCAAATCTACTAGTGGGGAAACAGATCTAAAATATGACAGTATCCATAAGGAGAAAGCATCGCATTATCCATTCATATGCATATATATTCACCATTTATCATTAGAATCATAGCATTGTAAGACAGGGAAAGATAAAAATGAACCAGGATTTCAGATCAATCCTTATCACATTATATTAATTCCGTGGAACAAATTGCAGGTCAAAAATAGACAATGATCCATCTCATCATATCCCAGTATCCACTCTCTATCTCTATATCGCTATATATTCTTGCGTGCATAATTATTCTATTTATAGGCTTGCACCTTTACATTTAAGGTCCACTTCTAACTAACTTCTAACAAACTCCTAACAAACTTCTAACTAATTTAACCACTAAGGACCAATATTCCAAAGAAATGGTCAAAGAGTAAAAAAAAATGACATGAAAATATAAAAAGTGGACTATTTTCCATCTCTCGTGCTATATTCGTCTTGCATGACATCACGTGAGTATGCACATCATCCTAGATGATGTGCAAATCACTTACCTCCAAACCCTTGGAATACCTATGCAATTTTGTGTCCGGCAATTGCATCGTGCTCCGACAGCCATGAATACTACATCATTCTCCATTTGTCATCTCCCATCAGGAAGCGTCCTACAGGCCAGCAATTGTCTGCAGCTGCAAATTCTGAAGCCAATCCTGCTTCTGCACCCTTGTCCCTCCTTGCATTCATGCTCATCCTAGACTACTTGAAGTCGACCCAGTTCCCTGTTCCTGCAAACTTTGTCAAGTGGGGAAAGAACGCTGGTCCCATCCGGATTCCTCATGGGTGTCATGGTCTGTGCCTCAGACCGACTGGGATAAATATAGCTAAGGATGACTTTGCTAGAAACTTCCATCTCGGGAAATTAGCCCGTATACTTGCAACTTCTTCATCAATTTCCTCTGAGAGAACATTCTCACTCACAGTCTGCCCCGTATCAAGGTTAGCCTACATCGCCCCTTAGATGGTCGCTACCTCACGCAGCAGAGCTCCCTTCAACTACCCTGCCCATTCCTCCTGCAACTTTGCACAGTGCAACACTGGCTAATGGTGTTTCCTTGGCTGCTAGCCCTCAACTTATAACACCATCTTCATTTCAGATCCCATCATGAGTCCCTCGGGTGCATCATTATGACTAAATCATTCATTTATGTGCTAAATATGTCGTCCATTCTGCCACCCCACCTCTTGGATCTGCTATCATTAGATGTGATGTTGAAACATGTGATTGGTGACCTATTTGACGACCGTTATTGATTATTGATGTGATGTTTGGTCACCGTCATGGTTCTTCCATACAATAAGAGCCACTCACTCTTGCGCGACGACCTCCTATCGCACAACCCCTTCCTTTTTCGGGTGCAACCCCTTTGTCTTGGTGTAGCCTCATCCGGGTGCTCCAGTCATGGGAGCATCCCCTTGCTCTTAGCACAGCCCCATCTTGCCGCACAACCTCTTCTTTCCATACAACCACTTTCACTTGATGCAACCCCTACCTAACGCACAACCTCTTCCTTCTGCACAACCTCTTTCTCTTGACGTGGCCCCATCCTAGCGCACAACCTCCTCCTTCTGCACAACCTTTTTCTCTTAATGCATCCCCATCTTGGTGCACAACCTCTTCCTTCTGCACAACCTCTTTCTCTCGACGCAACCCCTTCCTTGCACGCAACCTCTTCCTTCTCAGTCACAACCCCTTTCTCTTGGCACAGCCCCAACCTCACTAATTAGCTACTTATTGCTGAGTCAACTACCCCCTAATCTTGCATGTCCCCTCCTCGTAGACACATCCTTCCTTTTTATATCTATCCATCTCTCTCTCTTCTCTCTTTTTTTTTGTTTTTTTCTCCAGTGCCAGTGCTTCAAGCATTGCGCGGTCCTTACCCTATCAGATAGGGCTTCAAACAGCTTCTATTTATGAGCTATGGTAGTACCGCACCATCTAGGCCAAGCCAATGCATGTGTAGCTTACCTGGATGCTTCAAGAACTTGCTGTCATATAGCAGTACCAAATCCCCTTGTCGAAATTGTTTGTTCTTTATGTTGCGATCATTCCATGCCTTTTGTCTATCTTTCTCAACACACTGGTGGAAACCTGCAATGAAATATCCTTCATCCGGTTGTATTAGTTGTGCCATGAGCTCCTCCCACATAGCATCATCATCCATTCCAGTCGTGGTAGCAATGTGTGGAATAGGAACGATGTATTCCATCGGCATCACTACCTCTTGCCCATAGACAAGTTTTAAGGGTGTTTGCCTCATCAATCTCTTGCATGTGGTGCGATAGGCCCATAGCACTGCAAGAATGTTCAGATCCCAATCATCTCAGTTAGTGTTGCATACCTTGGTAATTGAATTCTCCAATATCTTGTTGAAGGCCTCCACAGTATCATTCACCTGTGGATGGTATGGTGTACTCTTCTTATGCTGAACCTGCAATTCTTTTGTCAGGGCTCTTACTGTACGGTTAATAAAATTACTACCCTGGTCGCTCATCAATATTATCGGACACCCGAACTGCATCACAATATTCTCAAATACAAATCTGGTTGCCATCGCAGCAGTACAATCTACAACTGGTGCAACCTCTACCCATCTCGTTAGACAGTCCATTGTAGTGATTATGTAGCATGCACTAGTTATTTTCCCAGGTGGGTTGATTGGACCCACAAATTCTACTACCTATTTATCAAAAGGTTGCAAAGTTACCTAGGGTACAAGCAGCATCTCATCCCATCGCGATGGTTTTCCAATGTGTTGACAGACATCGCAGCGCCGTGCATATCCTATCGCATGATTGTGAAGAGTGGGCCACCAAATCCCTGCGTGAAGCACCTTCTATGCAGTTTCCTATCCCCCATAGTGTCCCCCAGCCACTCCAGGATGTGATTCTTCTCAAATATGCTCTTTTTCATGTGGGACGACACATCGCCACAAAATTTCATCAGGTCCCATCTTATACAAGTGTCCAGCAATCAACTGAAAGTCAGAAGCTTTAACCACCAATTGCTTCTTTTGACTCGTGGAAAGTTCTTCTGGTGCGACTTTGGTCACCAAGATATGGATTATCGGAGCATAATGGTCATCTACCATGTCAACCCGAAACAACTGCGCATCAGGTAGTCCATCCTTAATGTTGGTAGGCTCCTCACCCGTCTCTATTCTAGACAAATGATCGAGGCCAACATTCAAGCGGCCCGACTTCACGATGATCTCAAAATAAAATACCTGACTTGAAGAGTATCCATCTACATATCTTTGCCCCCAAAATAGGCTTATTGACCAGATACTTCAAATCGGAGTGGTGAGTAAACATCTTGAAGTGGCCTCCTAGAAGATAATGCCTGAATTTCTATAGTGCATAGACCATCGCTAGCCCCTCGCGCTGCATGGTTGTATAATTATTTTCTGCAAATGATAACTTCCTACTCACAAAAGAAATACGGTGATCCAAGTCACCATCGCTTGGCTGCAAAAGCACTACCCCTAGCGCAACAAAAGATGCATCAACATGAACGTAGAACTCCTTGTTCCAATCTGGTAATACAAGTATTGGTGTCAAAGCCATCTTGGCCTTCAACGTGTCAAAACTATTTTGGAACTCATGACTCCATAGGAACACAACATCCTTCTTCAACATTTTCTCCATAGGGTGTGTGATCATGGCATATCCTCTAATGAATTTGCGATAGTACCCAGTGTGTCCAAGTGTCGCCTAGAGAATCTTGACATTGGTCAGTGGTGGCAAGCTTAGAATGAGCGTAATATTTGCGGCATCAACCAATAGTCCTTGTTTGCACATGATGTGACCCAGCAATATTCCATATAGCGTGCAAAAGATGCACTTCTTAGAGTTCAGTGCGATCTAATGTTGTCGACACCTTTCCAGCATCAGTCGAATATTGGCTAAATGATCCTTGACTAGACCATACACCGTCGAGTCATCCATATATACTTGGAGGAACTTCTGAATGAAGTCTTTGAACGCCGCGACAACCACCCAGGAAAATATGGTAGGTGCATTCTTCAATCCAAATGGCATCACTGTATACTGGTAGCAGCCCCATTTTTTAACAAATGTTTTCTTCAACAGGCTCAATAATCTCGACATCTAGCATACAATCAAGTTCAGTTTTGACCATTTCTTTATATCATGGATTCAAGCGATATGGCCTTTGTCACACCGGTTTTGCGTCTAGCTTTAATGGGATTTTATTTTCTCCTAGGTCACCCAATATCCCCTTCATTTATAAGAACTTTGTTGGGAATAGATTTTGAAACTCATGCAATAAAGATTTGATCTTTGCCATAGTCTCCTCATCCCAGTAGTCCCCAATGTTTGCGAATTTTGGATTCTCTTCCGTCTCAATGCTAAATTTATTAATATTCAGCAACCGGGTCATGTGATTGCTTGACACACCTGGTGCTATGACATCCCGACTCCCTTCAGTCTCCAGGATATTTATATTGCGCAACTCATCATCATACTCCAGCTCACCAGACACGTTATAGAATTCCATCATGGAATGCAGTTGACAGTGCGCATGTGGATCCACAGGATATGTAACTGGTACAACTTTCAAGACTACTTCATGAATGATATAAAGTGCATTGTTAACCTCTATATTGGCATCTACAAAGCCAAAGGTATGCAGAAAGTGAACAATCAGCTCCTCCCAAGTAGTTATTTCTCTTCGCAGTTCTGTTGATATGTACCAAGAACTTGGCATTTCATCCAAGGTATGAATAAAGGCATGGACCCATTCATCCTTTGTCGCACGGCCCATAGTGTTTCACACTTCATCAAATTGTTGTTAGGGTCATTTTGTCCATCATACCTCTCAGCGTGGTATGTCTATGTATCGCCAAAGTGAACTATCGTCAAGCATCGACACTATCCCCATCCAGTAATTGTGATTTTGTGTGTTGCCCACCAATGTGCAGGAATAGCCTTCAATGCTTCCCATAGCACTAGAAATTGGTGTGGTTATGATACCTTTTCTTCAAATTCCATTAAGAATGCAAACAGTTCCAGCAGCCCCTCATAGACTAGTAGTTCTACAGTCTCGGTCACAACATGGCGCAATGACTGCGTGATTAGTCCACACTTTCTAAATGACACTTCATGCATGTGATTTTGCCAGTTTTCCAGTGCATCCTCAGAGTCAAAAGACATAGAACTAGTGTTGCACCACCCAAGTTCTCCATCTGTCGTGGGGTGAATATAATCTTCAGATATATTGTAGGCATGGTCTCATCCCTTGACGACTTCATCTTTGACTAGTTCAATGTATCTTTGGCCCTCCTTTGAATCCATGGGTGCGATGACTCGAATGTCCTGGTTTTCAAATGTCATCATTCGCTTCTTAAAATTAATTACAGCCATGTTGTCATTATCCCATCCAATCCTCAGCAGCGTGGGATAGGATCCTTCCCCATTCATGACTTGAATCACATCAAAGTTAGTGTGTGTTCTCATACCTTCAACATCTACAACCAAGTTCATTACCCTTCCAATTGGTTGCACCTTAGCTTGGTTAGCCAATCGCAGTTGCACAAGGGACCAACCCAACATTGGGCTCCCCATTTTTTCCCAGGTATGCTTAGTTAGGATGATCACATCTGATCCCAGGTCGAGAATGACCGAATACACCTCATAGTCATCTGTCTGGATATTCATACACATTTCTTTACCTATCTTTTTCTTCTACAAGTATTTCACTACGGAGTCCTTCGGCTCTTTGTACGGATGGTACAACAACTTCTCAACCTTGAAAAGAGCCTCAGGATCTCATGCGAGTACTAATAATTTCTCAAAGAATTGATGCAAGGTACCATGCTACCGTGATGATCCTATTTCTAAGGATGAATCAAACGCGGATGGCATTTCATAGAATGCAACTTACCAATATTCTGTCCGACCACGTCCTGTGTTTTAAAAAACATATGTTTTTGAGTCACAATATCAAACGTCGATTTCTTCTTCCCAGCTAATTGAACTTGCGGCTGTGGTCCATCATTTCCCATTGTCGCACCTTCGTGAGTGACAATGGAAACATCGACATCCTGTGTTCTGGGTTCTGCTGAAATCGTCGCAACTGTTGGACCTTTATGCTAGTTCATCGGTGGAGTCTGAGCTAGTGGTGGATTCTGGTTTACTAGTGGGTTCAACAGCTGATTCACGACCAGGTTATGAAGCAAAACTTGGTTCTGGTCTAGGTTCTATAACTGGTTTTGTACTGGTAGCTGATTCTGAGTCTGCAACTAGGCTTGACTTTGCAACTGCAAAACATTTCCGATTTTCCATCTTGTACTTAACTACGGGAAGTTCTCCACTATATGATCAATAGTTGTATAGTACATGCATTAGAACTACAAGTGTGGACAGTCTCTCTGATAATGCCTGAATACTCCACAATTATAGCAATGGATAGATGCGCGACGTCGTGCCCCTCCTCATCCAAACCTCCTCCCCTGCCTCAGAATCGTGCACGAAATCCTCCTTGATGTAGGTACTGTGGATGAGCTATCTTCTTTGGTGGGGGATTCATTTTTTGTTGAACAAAGTGCATTGCTTAAACATATTGTGGCTGCACCTAAGCCATCGGTATTTGATTGAATGACTGTTGTGGTGTGAATTGCAGTTGCGGCGTGAATTGTAGTTGTGGCTATGGTGGGTAAAAATGCATCGACAGTGTGTACTATGATTGTGGTTGAGAACTGACCACCTAAGGCTGCAGTTGATGTTGATGTACTGCGCTGTGACCCTCTCCCTTTACAAAATATGAATCATATGTTCTATCCTGAAGCAGATCGTATGCCCAACAGTATCTATCCTTGTGCCCAACTAAGTGACAGAATGAGTAGTATAAATTGGCAGGTTTTGATACCATATTTTTCATATAGCTACATTCCTCATGTCTATGTCCATAGACTTGGCATATAGGACACCAAGGTAACCACTACTCAACGGGTTCGATGCTCTAGATAACAAATAGTTTCTAAAGTCGAGGCAAGTATCTTTGGTGTGGCCATCAGCGTGACACCAAGTACACCAAATATATGTTTGGTCCTGCTTACCTTTCTTGATATCCTGTAGTTGAAGTGTTAGGTTTGCTATCCGCGCTTGAATTTGATTCATCCTGACTCCACTCTCCTCGATAGGTGAAGCTTCAAGCTTGATTGCAATATCTAGGTCTTCACTCTGCATCGCTATCTTTTGTTGCATCAGTGGTTGTCGAATACAAGAAACCAATGTTGCGATAAACCATTATTTATGTTGGATATCACTCATGGAAAAACTGACTCTGGCCATCAGCATCTTGAACCTCTAATCAAAGTCCCAAACGGTTTCGTTAGGAAATTGCTTGATTTCCTTCAGCTCCGTAATATATTGTGCTTTCGACTTTGGTTTTTTGAATTCCCCAATTAGTCCCATCTGAATCTCAATCAATGTATTCATCGGAGCCCTCTGAGGAACTTGGATAAACTTCATAAACCAGTCAAGCACGCGAACCCTCAAAGTAGTCACAAACTATCCTTTCTTTACATCATCGTGAGTGGCATGTATAATAGTCCACACTGCTTCACATAAAAACCAGTACTGCTCGGGATCATCGGTCCCATTTCCATGGAACAAGGGTAGCTTCATATCGTCGCCCGCCATCCTAGGCCACCTTCCGACAGATGTTGATCTACTACTAGACTGTTTCTAGCACATCGGGAAAGTCGACGTGAGACTTGGAGTTTTTCCCAAGTTGGGAGTAGTGTGCATAGGAGTGGGTATGTTGCTGCTAGGGTTTGATCTTACCATTGTTCTGGGCATAGCTTGGGCCTGATCTTCCTCATCATCAATGTAGGGTCTCTTTGTCCCGTGTGGTTGTCCTTTTCAGTCTTGCGTTCTGATCGCAGCAGGACCTTCCCTTGTCCTCTGCCTCTTCTCTAGTGGAACCTTGCTCCTCCCCTTATACAACCACTTTATTCCTTGGCTTCCCTCACAATCTCATTAAAACTTGCACCCATCTACCCCTTATCTTCTCATTCGTCTTCCCCCTCGGTCGCGGTATCCACAACCTTCGCACATTGGGGTGCTACTACTCTAGGTGCATATTGAGTATGCCCTTTTCACAAACCAACATTTTAATTGACAATTGAAGTGACAATAAGAACCTACCTTTGGGTCTGTTAAAGAGCTCCCTTTCTAATTTGCTGTAAGATTTATTGGTGTCGACAGCGAACTTGGTGATATATCCCTCCAGGATGCTAACCAACCAGACCTTGAAGGTGGGAGAGGCTCTATTGTCAGTCTCCTGCAGTTCCTGGATCAGTTTAGGGGTCCACGGTGTCAGTTTTCCTCCTTGGAAGTTCATCTTCTTGTATGTGAATCTCGCCAAGCACTCGTATAGTATGATGGCAAACTCACCGAAGAAATATTCATGCGGACCATCGTGGATGTACCTTGCTAACCACTTGTCTATTTTCAACGCAGGGTTTTGATTTTCTGCCTCGGAAAATTCTGTCAGCTTCTGATCAAACCACTCTTGAAGTTTCAATCGCGTCGAATGCCACATCCATTATTGGGAAACCATTTGTCGAGTGCCACATGCCCTCCTCTCAGTCGTAACGAGCTCCTGGAAAAGGAACCATTTGTTGGTATGATCCCGACCAACAATACCCAGTCAATAGTGGTTCCACTTTGTCGATGCTTAACACTCTGTGATCTCCTCGAGCATCAGCCTAGGCAAGTTTTACCCTATCCAGCAACACCCATAGAGCGTATGAGGTCTCACCTGAGATGTTCGAGGGAAAGCTGTCGAAACCTAGTTTTTGCAGCATAGAGGAGGGTTGGGGCACCAAACATTCATCAGCTTAATTCCCAGATCTAATCTACTTGATTTCTCAGAGACAGAACCATTCAGTATGTCACATTATTCATTCATGACTTCTGCAGATCTACCAGTGGGGAAACAGATCTAAAATATCACATTATCCATCAGCATAAATAATCACATTATCCATTCATATGTAGATCTATCCACCATTTATCCTTAGAATCGAAGCATAGTAAAACATGGAAAGATAAAAATGCAAAAGGTGTTCAGATCAATCCACATCACATTATATTAATTCCGTGGAACAAATCACAAGTCAAAAAAAGACAATGATCCATCTAAGCATATTCCAGTATCCTTTCTCTATCTCTGTATCGCTATATATTCTTACGTGCATAATTCTTCTATTTATAGTCCTACGGCTTTCCATTCAAGGTCCACTTCTAACTAACTTCTAACAAACTCCTAACAAACTTCTAACTAATTTAACCACTAAGGACCAATATTGCGAAGAAATGGTTAATGAGTACAAAAATGACATGAAAATATAAAAAGTGGATTATTTTCTACCTCTTTCCGATATATTCATCTTGTGCGGTGTCGCGTGAGTATGCACAACATCCTAGATGCTACGCAACTCACTTACCTCCAACCCCGTGAAAATAGTACCCACTCCCACTTGTACAGAGAAGACAACATGTTTTTCCTAGCACCACCCTACCACCCTTATTCCTTAGATCTAAACATGTTAAGTACAATATGCAGAAAATAGATATAACTATGCATAGCAACTCGGTTACACTTTATGATCTACTTCTGTATCTATTTATTCAAACTCAGCTCCTCTTACTGTCTCTGTTCTGCGTATTCTTGAAAGAACCCAGATTCCTCTGTTGTTCAGCTCCTCTTTCATTATGTAATCCCCCTTTGACGGTGGTCCATGCACTAGCTCTCTGCATACTAAGATCCCATAGCAGTCCTGTTTTAACCATCCTTTTATGCATGCCAATATTTATTCCCTTCACTTGTTCGTATGCCTAACTCTTCATTTTTATAACTACTCCAAAACCGTTCAATGACTCATGACAGGAAAGTAACCCAATCATTCTTGAATTCAGAACTTCTCGAGTTGATTTTGTTTTGCATTAAAAAATTCATAAAGAAACAAATCCATGTTCGTCTTCAATGCAACAACAAGAAATATTGCTTCTACAATCTCATTCTTCTCGCAAATCAGTGTTTCTGCAACTCTAACTCCTTCCGCAATTGTCTTTTCTACAACCTTGAATCCTTTCGCAACTGTATTTTCCTACCAATCTGAGTTTTCACAGTTCTGGTTCTACAATATTTTTTCTGCAGGACTTCTTCCACGTCGTCGATTTCATGCAGACTGTCTCCTGATCATCAATTTCAAATAAAATTTTGGATATTGCAGTGTGCATATTTTGGGTGTGCATTTTGATTTTCTTCAAAACTACTTCCGCAATTTTCCTTTCATGTCATCGATCTCTTGTGGAGTCTTTCTTGACCGTCAATCAGATTGCGACTGTTTCAGATTACTGATTGCGGGTATGCGTTTCGATTTTCTTAAAAAACCGCTTCCACAATTCATTTTCCACAAAAATTCTTCTGCATCGTCGATTTCTTGTGCACTCTTTTCGAATCGTTGATTTTAGATCAAATGTAGATTGCGAATTGCGGGTTTTCCAAATTTGTTCAACAACTTCCGCAATTTTCTCCCGCAACTTTGTTTTCTCATTTCATCTTAACCGTTGATTTCCTACGTATTCAATATAGTCGTCGATCTGAGATCAAATGCGGATCTCGTTATAACTTTATAGATCGCTCTGCAACCATAGATCTGATGCGGGCTCTCTTCTAACCGTTGCGTCTATTCACCAGATTTTCCTTTAAACTTTCTTCCCACTTTTTATCTTGTGGATCTCTACACAAACTGTCAATTCTCCTATGGTTTCAACTTTATTCGTTGATCAGTTATCAAACACAGAACTTCACTTTGGTGCTCTAGAATGTTTTCTTCCATGCATATTTACTTTGAAGATTCTTTATTTGACATTGATTTATTGTGGATTTGATTTCATTCGTCGATATGATATCAGTGTAGAACTTCAGCTTATCTTTGCGAACCCGTTAATTTTCCTACACCTTTCTCTTGCGGAATTCATCCACAACTGTTGATTCGTCCGAGTCCTCTTCTTATATGTCCTTCTTGTTGTTGGATCATATGCTTGGAACTATGTGTTGCCATCAATGACAACCATATCACAATATGATATGTTTATATATGATTGCTATTCCTATCATAATGCCAACAATCTCCCCCTTTGGCATTGATGACAACCTTCAAATTATGGATGCATGCTGTATTTATAATCAACGACTGCTTATCATCTGTAGCAACAATAACTTCTCCCCCTTTGACATAAATGTTAAAGAAGACTCTATAACATAACTCCCCCTATCAAAGTGAACAAGTTATTCTGAATAAGATATGATTCCCAGTTTTTGGAGTAGGTACTCAAACTATGTCTTTGGTAAAGGTTTAGTAAAGATATCAGCAATTTGTTCTGTAGAAGGAATGAAATTCAATTGAACCACTATGTTTATGACCTTCTCCCTTAAGAAGTGATACTCAATTGGTATGTTCTTAGTCTTGGAATGAAGGACTGGATTCTTGGACACACTAATGGAACTAGTATTATCACAATGGAGAGGAATGGGATCAACTTATTTTACCTCCAAATCTGCCAGTGTCTGGATCATCCAGAGTACTTATGTACAATAGGTGGAAGCAGCAATGTATTAAGCTTCTATAGTAGATAAATATATCCATCCTTGATTCTTACTCAGCCATGAAACTAAATAATCACCCAAGAAGAATGCACCTCCACTTGTGCTCTTTCTTTCATCCAAACAATTTTCCCAGTCAACATCTGAATATGTGGTTAACTAAATATTCTGATGACTTTGCTTAGGAGCAGACCAAAATATTCCTACCATTCCAATAGCTTGCATTTTATCAGGATGAGATGCTATAATGTAAAAAATACTACCTATCATTGATTGATATGTTATTTTATCAACATCATGTGAGGGATCATCCTTGCTAAGTTTACAACCAACAACCATAGGCGTACTAACAGATGAAGAAAATTCCATCTAAAATCTCTTCAATGTCTCCTTCAAATACTTCTCTTGGGAGAGAATAAACCTTCAGAACTCTGAATAATGCAGAGACCAAGAAAGAATGACAATTCTCCTATCATTGAAATCTCGAACTCAGATTACATGGCAAATGCAGAGACCAAGAAAGAATGACAATTCTCCTATCATTGAAATCTCGAACTCAGATTACATGGCATTAGCAAACCACTAAACAGAAGAATCATTAGTGCATCCAAAAATAATGTTATCCACATACACCAAAACAAATAATAAATCATCACCTTCAGATTTGAAGTACAAATTACTGTCAACAGTATCTTTCTTAAATCCTTTGTCATGTACATACTTATCCAGTATATAATACCAGGATATTGGTTCCTATTTCAATCCATATAGTGCATTCTTCAGTTTACAGACATAGTTTGGATTATCCCTCAGTTGGAATCCTTCAGGTTGCTCTATATTTCCTAGGAGTTGGTCAATAGGCAGAGTTTTAAGATCACTTAATTATTCTATTGCAGAAAATTTGGGATTAAATCTATCAGGAAAAGATCTTAAAATTTTCTGAACGAAGGGTTCTTCATCCAAAATTTTCACCAAGACCTTTCATAGAATTCACGGTCTCTTCCAATATTATGAAATATTTACTAACAGTCTCATCCTCATTCATCTTTAGCTGTTCAAATTTCAGGATGTATGTCTGTAATTTGGTATCTTTTACTTTCTCATTTCCTTCATAGCTACTTATAAGTTTGTCCCACATCTCTTTTGCAGATTCAATATGCATCACCTTAACAAGCTCAACTTCTGCAATACCACTCAAGATAGCATTCATTGCCTTCGTGTTAAAACTAAATTCCAACTTATCATCTTTGGAGGCTAACACAACTGGATTTACATTGCCAGTTTCTACTACATCCCAAACATAAACACCTAAGGACATTAGATATGCTCTCCTTCTAACCTTCCAAAAGGAAAAATGTTTTCCATCAAACAGAGGAACCAACTTATTGGTTAAAGTCCCTTCATGACTTTTCATGTTTAAGCTTACATATCTACATTTAAATAAAAGGAACCAACTTTGATACTAATTGTTGAGATTATTCAAATAACTGAGAGGGGGGATGAATCAGTTATTTCTAATCTTGAACAATCTTTAATTTTTAGACCATTATTACTGATCACAAATTTAGAGTCATGATAATGCAACAAGTATAATTAAAGGAATGATAATCATCAATCACACACATGATAGAGACATACACAAATAAGAAGATCCAAATCATTTATATCATCTTTGTTTGAGAACCTACTCAAATGAGGTTGCAACCTCTGTTTACAAGATCCTACTTGCTAAGAGCACTAGCCCTCATGTTTTTCTAGAACCAACTAAAAGTTACAATTTTCTAGCTAATACTAAGTGGAAGTACCCAGTGTCACTTGTACAGGCTCCAACTTGTACAGAGAAGACAACATGTTTTTCCTAGAACCACCCTACCACCCTTATTCCTTAGATTTAAACATGTTCAGTACCATATGCAGAAAACATATATAACTATGCATACCAACTCTATTACACTTTATGATATACTTCTGTATCTGGCTCCTCTTACTGTCTCTATTCTACGTATCCTTGAAAGAACTCAGATTCCTCTGTTGTTCGACTCTTCTTTCATTCTGCAATCCCCCTTCAACGACGATCCATGCACCAGATCTTTGCATACTAAGAGTCCACAAGAGTATTGTCTTAACCATCCTTTTATGCACGCCAATATTTATTCCCTTTACTTGTTCACATGCCTGACTCATAACTACTCTAAAACCTTCAATGACTCATGACAGGAAAGGAACCCAATCCTTCTTGAATTCATAACTGCTCGAGCCGATTTTATTTTGCATTAAAAAATTCATGAAGAAGAAAATCCATGTCTGTCTTCAACGCAGAAACAAGAAATCTTGCTTCCGCAACCTCAGTATTCTAGTAAATCAGAGTTTCCGCAATTGTATTTTTTCATAACCCTTACTCCTTTCACAAATGTCTTTTTCCCCAAATACGAGTTTCCGCAGTTCTAGTTCCACAAGATTCTTTCTATAGGATTCTTCCACGTCGTCGATTTCATGCATACTCTCTCCTGATCGTCAATATGAAATAAGATTTTGGATATTGTGGATTGTGAATTTCAGGTGCACGTTTTGATTTTCTTCTAAAATACTTCTGCAATTTCCTTTCCGCAATTTTCCTTCCGTGTCATCGATCTCTTGTGGATTCTTTCCTGATTATCAATCAAATTGCGGCTGTTTCAGATTGCTGATTATGGGTATGCATTTTCATTTTCTTAAAAAAACTACTTCCACAATTCCTTTTCCGCAAAACTTCCTTTGTGTTGTTGATTTCTTGCACACTCTTTCCGGATCGTCGATCTTAGATCAGATGCGGATTGCGGATTGCGTATTTTCCAAATTTGTTCAAACTACTTCCGCAATTTTTGTCCCACAAGTTTGTTTCCACATTTCTTCTGAACCATCAATTTCCCGTGGATTCAATCCTAGCTGTCGATCTGAGATCAAATTCGGATCTTGCTATAACTTTGTAGATCACTCTAAAACTGTAGATCCACTGCAGGCTCTCTTCTAACCATCAGGTCTATTCATCAGATTTGTCTTTAAACTTTCTTCCCGCGTTTTATTTCTCCTGCGGCTTCAACTTTGTTTGTCGATCAGTTATCAAACACGGAAATTCACTTGGATGCTGTGGAATGTTTTCTTCCATGCATATTTACTTTTCATATTATTTCCCTGACATCGATCTATTGTGGATTTGATTTCATTTTTTGATCTTCTATCAGTGCGAAACTTCACCTTATCTTTGTGGACCCGTTAATTTTCCTACACCTTTCCTTGCGGAATTCATCCACAACCATCGATTCGACTGAGTCCTCTTCTTATCTGTCCTTCTTGCTGTTGGATCATATGCTTGGAACTATGTGTTGCCATCAATAACAATCATATCACAATCTGGTATTTTTTCATATGATCGCAATACATATCATAATGCCAACACATGGGACATCATGCAAAAAATAAATATAGAAGATATGAGGATTTCTATCTTATGTAGAGAAAGTGAATAAAATATTTATCGTTTACTAAAAATTATTCTTATATTAGATGTGTCTAATTCAAAGAAGATTAATTAACTATAGTTAAAGATGGGTGGATTAGAGGTTCTATATAAGCAGGTTTAAAATGATGGATATACAAGAAAAAGTTAAAAGAATGTAGGAACTTTCCATGCTTCATCAATTAGGGGATATGGGTGGAAAGAAACTCACTTCTTTCCAAGGGAATGTTTACTCCATATTTTTCGCTTTCATCCTAGTTCATATCTACGTTCTCATCCTATAGAGTGACCATTAATGAAATAAAATAAATAAGGCCCTCCACATTTTTATAGTGTTAGTGTTACTTTTATTTGTTTAAGAATAATTTAATAAAGTTCAAAGAAAATTTAAGAAGATGATTAAATAATTATGTTGATTTTATGGAATCAAGACTCCTTTTAAAAGCTAGTCTAAAACATAATGTCAAGCAGATTCATGGATTTGGGGATTTCAGTTTAGTCATAAAATATATGAAAGGTAAATTCAACTTCTAAATATTTATTCATTATATTTGGGAGTAATTAAAAGAGGTGGCGAGGATATTACACACTAGCTTATTTACTCGTGTCTATATAGAACAAAATGAAGATCTTCCAAAGGAATATTAGCAAGTGGAAGAGCGAATATGAATATTGTAAGAAAATAGAACTCTAATCATTGCTACGATTAGAGGTTTATCACTTTGACAATGTTTGTGGTAGAGTTTGGAAGACCTATTAAATATATATTATGTAGGGAAAATTAAAGCTATGTTAACAGTTGACTTTTTTTAATTTTCTTTTTAAATATGAAAACAATTATCTTTATTTTAACCTTTGTGAGACAAATATAATCTACTCTACATAATGTAAGTGCATTAACGCATAAAGATTCTATTCCACTCAAATATGAATAGCAATTGAAAAGTTTTCTTTGCATAAAATAAAAATAAAAATAAAAAACAATCTTGAATTTAATGAATATATAGAACTTCAAAAAGTTGAGAGGAGAAGACATAAATGGAAGGGTTGATTGTTTGGGAAGATGGATGAAGAACCAAATAAATATGGAGCTTCGACCAAGAGGAATTATAGATTATTCGATTAAGGTTTTAATGAAATAAGGAATTCAAGAAGACATGCATATCTATAATGTGAATTAGTTATATTAGATATGCCTTCATTTTTTCTATCCAATGATAGATAATATAATGGATGTGCTAATTGTTGGGAAGACACAAAGGAACTCCTATGGACTTCATTACTTAGAGAGGAATTTACCAAGAAAAAAGGTTCATAGTGAAATATAAGCATAACAAATTTGTGCGGAAATTTTTTGTCAAAATCCTTGTAAACGTTTGTGGAGTGCTTTGTGTTGCTAGGAATTTTGCACCTTCTGTGGACATAAGTTGTTCTTCTGGTTCAAATGGTTCAGATCCAGAACAAATAGTTCGCAATAAGGTTGGAAGACTTTCCCTAGAAGAATTTGATGGAGTGATGTGGTTCTTCTCTTATGACAAAATGTCTCCAAGAAAATACCTGCATAAACACATCAAACACACAAGAGATCAAAGATACCAGAACATCATTCATAGATCTATGTGAGTGACTAAGGAATCTGACAATAACATGCAAGATTATAACATAACAAGTATATGGGAAAGGAACCAACTTTACATTAATAAAATGAAGAAAGAGTTTACAACCTATGCCTTAGTGTTGATATGCTCTCTCTCAAAACCAAAATCTCGTCCCCTCCAACTCCAACTTACTCCCTCAATCTCTCTTGAATGAATTAGGCTAGAATATCAAAGCAACAACATAATATTACTCTCTCCTCAACCATGGACATTGAGTCTGCTTTTATAGGCTTGGAATGGATAGGGATGGTTGAGAAATTGATGGGTGAGGTGCCTAGGAGATCCTACAAGGATGGATCTCAAGCCCAACTGATCCTAGTGATCACGGATAAAAGTGCCACGAAGCCTTCTTTCGAGAAGCTTTGTGAGAACCTCTCTTTTTCACTTTTTACCAAGGGCACCGCTTCTTGTTCACCATCACATAGAAGTTTTAGGCAGAACCTTGTATTTCCTTAAGGGTAAAGGCGGTGCCACCACTTTCTGCCAACACATTATAGGAGGTGCTGAAGAAGGTAACGCTTTTTGACTAAAGGGTAGAAGCGGTGTTGGTTTTTCATATACAAATTTGATGTCTGGATTAATTTTCTTGCTTCACAATTTGGGATTGAGGGAAACACTAACGTTTGGGATCTTATCACATGATAATGACGAGATTTAGGTATAACATAATGCCCCCCAAAGCATGAGGCTAGAGGGATACGATAGGCGAGAGCTTTGAAAGAGAAAGTTATCACTTTGAGAAAAGAATTAGCTTGATCGAAGATCATCAACCAAACATCTGCAATACATCAATACTTTTGACTCATGAGAAAAACGTGTCTTCATCATGGCTGCAGATCAATACAAGGTAGATCCATGAGAGAGATAAACAAACATGGCTACTAGAATACAATGTAGATCCATGTGATAGAGGACTCCAACTTGGACATAGATACCAGACATACAATGTATATCTATGTCATACAGACGCAAATTTGAGCATAGCCATGACCATAAAAATGTGGATCCATGCTGGTACTTCATACAATATACTCCATCACAACCTGGGGAGAAATCTATGAGTGCTTTCAAACAGACACCCAGGGTCTTCGTCTTGTCTTCCACAAAGTACGATTCTATCCATGTGATTACAATGATCTGAAGTCGAACATCATAGAAAGCAATTGATTACTAGTCAATGATGTGAACCATTAACAAGTGCGAGAGAAATCACCATTAATGTCAATGATTCCCAAGGTACTCTAGTACAATACACTAAGTGTGAATAGATGTTTTGATGTCAAACACTTAGTCGAATCTCTTGATCAAAGGTCAATGATGTGAACCTATGTTGAGAGCGAGAGAATCTGTCATTGAGGCATACAGATCTTAAGGTACTAAACTTTTTTTTAAGACTAATTCCTGGATGATGAGCTGATGCCAACATGAATAGTCTCGTCGAAGGAGGGCCATGATGAATCCCACATCGATGACATGAAACTCGGAACAAAGTTTTGGAATTTTGTAGATAATATAACCATCGGACTGACTCAAAATTACTGACATAAAGGTTGTTTTAACTACAGAGGTAAAATTCTAACTTCTATTTGAACATCGGGTGGCATGACAAAAGACTTGGAAGCATTGACTCGACGAAGTGAAACAAAATACGACATTGGACAATACATTCTTTGAAAGAATCAAAGGAGTGGCATGACTCATGAAAGTGGATCGACTCAGAGACAAGCTAATTTACCCAATTGACTGAATGAAATGCAGACAAGTGCCATGTTCAAAGGTGATGACAAACTGCCATTTTATTTGCAAAATAAATTGATTCCCTTCCCTTAATTTCCCCATCATGATTGATGAGTGCCTATTTTTCATTTTTACGAGTCCAAAGAGGGTAACGAACACTCTTTGTAGCTTATCTGAAGACAAGTCCATTCTCATACGTTTTACGAACCTGAGAAAGGAGGGGTTCGTTCCCAAAAAAGGGTCTCTTAGTGTTTAGTTTAACAAGTCCAATGAAAGTTAACTCGGTATCGTTCATGTTTATAGAGTCTGAACAAAGAAAAAAGAAGACTCCAGAGAGTCCTTTTTCTTATGATTTAGTCTCTAGGGCCCGAAAAAGTGTAAAATAATACCCAAGAGAACTCTTCTAGTCATGATTGGATGGAGTGTTACTTTTTCATAAATAGTCCATCCGAACCGAAAAAGAGATAACCTACCGTTGGAGAGAATACTCTTCAAATACTTTTACGAGTATGAAGAAGAAAAGTACTTGACAATCTTTTTATATTTAGGAGTCCAAAAAGAGTTTAAAGGAGACTCCATTAACCTTTTCATGTTTGAATCTAGAGCACGAAAAAGTGATAAAGTAATCTCAAACCACTTTTCGTGTTTTAACCAGAGCACAAAAAATGAAAAGTAAGCTCAACACCATCTTATTGTTTTTAACGAGCTCGAAGATCAATTAAAAGAATGCTCAAGGTATCTACTTCATTTTTTAACGAGCTTGTAACAGAGAAAGAACTATGCTCAAAATGACCTATTTCATTTTTACACAAGCTTGAAATAGAAAATAACTATGCTTGAAACATGGTTTCATTTTTATGCAAGCTTGAAACCAAAAGGTAAACTATGCTTTAAAAATCCCATTAACATGATATACAGAGGTTGGAAGATTTCCCCCAGCATGATTTCTAGCGAAGCTTACCCCTAGCATGGTTGCTAGGGGCTCTACATGCCCCCCAAACTTTGTTTCGTCTAACGATTCTTCTTCCATACCCAACCTAAAAAAGCGCTGGTTACTAATGCGAAAATGTTCACCAGGGGTGTAGGAAGAACGAGAATCAGGAAAGTGAAAAGAAGGTTCAAGTTCCAACACTAAAAGGAAGACTCAACTCAAGGGAAGGGGATCTGTTTCATTTTTACACTGTAAGAATAATCAACCCATAGTTACCTACCCTAGACATTAATTTTAATTATTTTTGTCTTATTACCTAGTTTCCTAGATTCCATTCTATGCTAGTTGCCTTCTACAAGTCCTAGAAGTCAACACATGCTAAAATTGAGTCATGGAGTGCTTGAGAAACATCCTGGAAACCCAATTTAGCATGTCTTCTTTATTCCAGATCCTCCAAAGTGCATATCTGCTTTTTCTGAAAAGCTGTCTTGTTTTATTCTGATTTAAGGCAAAAGGAAAAGCTAGACTAGGTGTAGTTGAATCGTTTTTTGACCACATCATCCTCCTCCCTTTTCTCCAAAAAAAAGCATGTATGAGTTTTCTTTCCATCCCTCTTTATCTTTCCCACTTGACTTATCAAATTCGTGAGCATCTTCATAGATTTGGAAACTGCTTTATGCACCTATGGGGATTTGACTAGCTTTAGTAAGCCTACTTTTTGACTATTTCAAATGGAATCTTTATGCATTATATTATATCATGTAATTATATATTACAGAAGCTTATTACTTCACGAGGTTGGATATTGTACACTTATTGAATACAGATCAGTTTTATGCTTCGATTTCAGTCTCCTTTGGTGTGAATTTTGCATGATTGATTAGCAGTTTTGTGCGTGTAATTTTTCTATCTCTTGGGTTCAATTTCCACATGGTATCATAGCCTTTATAGATCAATTTATCTCCTTCCTTATTGCTATTGCAGGTTCAACATCTTTACTGGGAGCGCATTCTGCTGACTGGAGGGCACAGTTTCTGAGCTATGGACCAATCTTAGAAGATCATATTGACTCCATTCAATTTCTTTGAGTGGAAAGATGAGATGGAGATATTTTTGAGAGTGAAAGGTCTCTATAGGGTAACTATTCCAACTAAGGTATATCCCAATGCAGCTGCAGAGAAAATCAAATGGCACAACAGGAGGGATGAGGCCTATGGTATATTGTATCTGAGCATTTCAAGAGACCTCCTCTTCCATCTTGATGAATTGACATCACCTAATGAAGTATGGGAGAAAATAGAAGATATTTTTGGAAATACAAATGAGATGAGAGGACATCAAATTGAGAATGAGCTGATCTATTTGAGTCCCAGTAGCTTCGAATCATTGCAACTCTACTTTTCCAAGTTTAAGGCCCTTGTTTTGCAGTTGAAACAGTGTGGGATCGAAAAGAAGGAAGAGAAACTAGTTTTGGCCATAATCTCTAAGCTTGGTTCTGACTATTCAGTGTTTTTTTCGACCTTCCATGCTATCAAGTTGACAGCTCAAGCCTGGAATATGCCTAAGCTTGCAGAGTTCATGAAATCCCTCACACAGGAGCAAGATAAGTTGGTGATGATGGGCACCATCAAACCTTACAAAGACCTAGCTTTGGTTGTTGGATATTACAAGATGGATTCAAAAAGCAAGAAAAAATCTAAAAGTCCACCTGAGCAAAAGAGAGACAAGAACAAGTCTCAAGAGGAACCCCAAGGTTCCAAGAAGAACTCCCAGAAGAAGAAGAACAAAGGAGAAATGAACAAGTGTACATACTACAGTAAGGGCTATCATCCTGAGAGCTCTTGTATGAAGCAAAAAATTGACATGTTGACCCAACTCTTAGAGAAGAATAACATCTCCATTCCTGATTGCTCAAAGAAGAGGGAAGGAGGATCAAATTCAGAGGATAGAGAGAGAGTACATGCCTTGGTTGCTGGCACATCAAGCTCACCTAGCTTCATCATAGACTTTGGAGATTCTAGACATATGGTTTCAACAAAAGAGACATTATCCTCTCTTGACATGTTGAAAGATCCACCAATAGTTTTGGGAGATGACTCTCTCACTGATAGTTTGGGGAAGGGAAGGATTGATCTTGACCATGGTAAGTTCAATAATGTGTTGTATGTTCCAGGTCTTGCATCTAATCTCTTGTCAGTGTATCAAATGACTCATACTGGGTCTCCAAAGAAGGTCATCTTCTCCCCTGATGATGTTGAAATCACTGATATTTCGAATGGTAAAGTCATAGCAAAAGGTGTTGTAGATCACACTTCGAAGGTATACAAGTTTTCCCATTTTCTACCCTACTCAAACCCCTCTGCTCTTCTGATTCATGCTAATGAAACAAGAAAGCTTTGGTATGAAATATTTGGCCATATTAACTACAAGTATATTTCTGATTTGAGTGAAAAAGATATGGTCATAGGGTTACCAAATATCAAGTTTTCTAAGGGAGTCTGTCAAGGTTGTATTGTAGGGAAACACCCAGAGAACAAGTATGAGAAAGCTAGTCATGAGAGAACCTCTACACCTATTGAGCTGATCCACAGTGACATTGCTGGTCCATTTCCTCATATGTCCATGATTCAAGACAAATTTGCACTAACCTTCATAGATGACTTTTCCAGGTATTATTGGGTTTACTTCCTAAAGCATAAGTCTGAATTTTTTGACCTCTTCAATGTCTTTAGAGCCTTGGTTGAAAACCAGTCTGGGAGGAAACTCAAGATTCTCAGATCTGACAATGGTGGTGAGTATGTCAATTCTGAGTTCATTCAGTATTGTAAAGATGCATGTATTCATATGCAACATTCAATCCCTTACACACCACAACAAAATGGTGTTGCTGAGAGAAAGAACAGATAACTTAAGGAGATGGCAACTTGCATGATGGAGGATAAGACTTTTCCACCAAAGTTTTGGTCCAAGGCTATAAACTATGCATCCTACATCCAGAATAGGGTGCCTCATAAGTATCTTGATGGTATGAATCCTTTCTAATATTGGAGTGGGCACAAGCCAGATGGAACCCATTTCAGGATTTTTGGCTCAAAGGCTTGGGCTAGAATTCAAGCTGAAAAGAGGAAGGCTTTGCAGCCCCAAAGCCAAGATTTCCTATTTGTTGGGTATTATGAATATTCAAAAGGGTATAAGCTGATCAACTTGACCACTAACAAATATTTCATTGAAATAAGTGTTCAGTTCCAAGAAGAGCCTTTAGTAGCAGTTGAAGTTGGAGAGTCTTCTTCACCACCAGATCCATTGATTGTAAGTGGAGAGACTAATGATTTTGTTGATTCTAATATGTCTTATAATTATTATTTGATTTCAGATTCTAACATTCCTACAAGACCAAACTAGGCATCAAAGACCATTCTTGTAGCTCGGGAACTAGCTGGAAATCCTAGTGACACTAGGAGGACTAGATCTCAATTTGAGAGTGCCCTTTGTGTGAAAGATCCTTTATTTGCTGAGAAGTGCTATATGATGGTTGAATCAGAACCACAGACATATGAATATGCAACAAATAATACAATATGGCAAACAGCCATGAAATAAGAATTCAGCTCACTCCAGAAGAACAACACTTGGGAACTAGTTGATCTCCCCCCAGGGAGGAAGCTATTTCAATGTAAGTGGGTTTTCAAGGCTAAGTTTGTTTCTGATGGTTCACCTTTGAAATATAAGGCAATATTGGTATCCAAGAGATACTCACAAGCACATGGTATTGACTACAATGAAACCTTTGTACCAATGGCAAAGATGGACTCCATAAGGCTAGCTTTAGCCATTGCAGCTTCGAAGTAGTGGGAGGTACATCACATGGATGTGAAGTGTGCTTTCCTAAATGGAGATCTCACTGAAGATATTTACATGCAACAACCTGAAGGTTTTTTTTCTAAACCATCTTTAGTGTGCAAGTTAAAGAAATCATTGTATGGGATCAAGCAAGCCCCTAGGGCTTGGTATGCCAAGATTGATGGCTTTTTTCTATCACTGAGTTTGTTCGATGCAAGTATGATCCTAATGTCTATTTGAAGCTGCTTCATGGTTCTTTGATGATTATTTTCTTGTACGTGGACGACCGTCTGATTACAGGAAGTTCAAAGAAATAGATTTCCTCCTTGAAGGATGCAATGAACCATGCATTTTCTATGACAGATTTTGGATTGTTGAGCCAATTATTGGGTCTCGAAATTGCTCAATACCAACATGGAATAAAAGTACATCAGTCCAAGTATGATATGGATTTTCTAAACAAGTTCAACATGAAATATTGCAAGCCAAGCAAGACTCCCTTCCTTTCAGGAGTTAAGCTTGAAGAAGCAGGTTCTTCTCCTATGGTAAATAATACACTGCATAGGCAGTTGATTAGGTGTTTGCTTTATCTTACACACACTCGACCTGATATATCTTATGCAGTTAGTGTGGCTTAGAGATACATGGATAAACCTCACGAGAGGAGCAGCCAAAAGGATCCTAAACTTTGTTCAAGGAACAAGAACTCATGGGATCTTCTACAAAGCAAAATCTGATCTTGATTTGAATGGGTTTACTGACAGTGATTGGGCAGGTGACAACACAGATCAAAAGTCTACATCAGGATATGTGTCCATGCTTGCAGAAGGACCAATTAGCTGGTCAAGCAAGAATCAGAGTGCCATAGCACTCTCATCTATAGAAGCAGAGTATATAGGAGTTGTAAATGCAACAACTCAATGTTTGTGGTTGCAGGGGATACTTGGAGAATGTGGTTTCGAATAAGAGTTTTCAACTATTATCTACTATGATAATAAGAGAACCATTCGAATCTGCAATGATCCAATTCAAAGATAGCGAACCAAGCACATTCAGATCCATATGCATAACATCAGACAGCTTGTGCATGATGGCACCATTGATCTAATCTTCTGTGCATCTTCAGAACAAGTAGCAGACATCTTCACCAAAGTTTTTTGTGATAAGACCTTCAGCAATCTCAAATCACTACTAGGGATTTCTGATCATGCCGTGAAGCATGATTGATGACAAGATTTCCAAAATTTTGTTTTTTCCTGTCCATGTTTAAGGGAGGATTTTCCCACTGGATTTTTACCTCTTTCCTTGGTTGTATGGACAAGCAGTATGTAAAGGGTGACTACACCTTGTTTCTAGGCCCTATAGTTTTCTGATATTTACTCATAAATTCATGCTTAAGCGGGGGTGTTAGAATAATCAAGCCATAGTTATCTACCTTAGACATTACTTTTAATTATTTTTGTCTTATTACCTAGTTTCCTAGATTCCATTCTATGCTAGTTGCCTTCTACAAGTCCTAGAAGTCAACACATGTTAAAACTGAGCCATGGAGTGCTTGGGAAACATCTTGGAAACCCAATTTAGCATGTGTGCTTTATTCCAGATCCTCCAAAGCTCATATCTACTTTTTCTGAAAAGATGCCTTGTTTTATTCTGATTTAAGGAAAAAGAAAAGATAGACTAGGTGTAGTCGACTTGTTTTTTCCCACATAATCCTCCTTCATTTTATCCAAATAAAAGCATGTATGAGTTGTCTTTCCATCCCTATTTATATTTCCCACTTGACTTAGCAAATTCGTGAGCATCTTCATAGATTTGGAAACTGCTTTATGCACCTACGGGGGATTTGACTAGATTTAGTAAGCCTACTTTTTTACTATTTAGAATGGCATATTTATGCATTTGATTCTCTCATGTAATTATATATTGTAGTAGCCTATTACTTCACAAGGTTGGATATTGTACACTTATTGAATACATATCAATGTTATGCTCCAATTTCAGTCTCCTTTGGTGTGAATTTTGCATGATTGATTAGCAATTTTGTGAGTGTAATTGTTCTATCTCTTGGGTTCAATTTCCACATACACAAGCTTGAAATAGAAGGTAACTATGCTTGGATAAAAATGACATGATGGTAAAAACCTGACATGATGGTCAGGTGTTGTTTCATTTTTTAACGAGCTTGACACAAGAGAAGAACTATGCTCTTAGACATGGTTTCATTTTTATGCATTCTTGAAACCAAAAGGGCAAAATTTGCTTCAAACAACCTATTTCATTTTTTAATGATCTTGAAATAGAATACAAACTATGCTCAAGGGAATCTATTTCATGTTTTAACGAGCTTGACACAGAATGGGAACTATGCTCACAAAACTGCTCCTACCCAACATGATATCCGGAGGTTGGTAAGGTACCCCTAGTACATAAAATATAGAAACTTAATTCTAGTATGATTTCCATAGGTTGGAACCATGCCCCCCATTTTACCTATGATGGGAAGAAGTTAACTAGAAGAAGGGGAAAGAATCACAAGAACATGCAGAACATTTAGGGAAGTCTTGTTACTAGGACGCATGCAATGGTCAGGTGTAACAAAATAAAGTTGATCAATGGTCACAATCTTCCCATCATGGGGAAAATGCATAACTCTAAAGAGTGTGGACACTACATCCTTCATGGAGTAAACATAATCACATCCAAGGATAAGATTAAAATCTAAAGGACCTTGGACCACCATAACATCAATACAGACAGTTTTCCCTCCTAATGTAATAGGAAAATGAGGAAGGTTCCCTAAAGGTACAGTAGGATTGTGATTAAAATCCAATATCTGATCGGTGGCTAGCACAAGATGAGGAGAACCTAAATATTTCTAGGCAGTTTAGGATAGAATGCTAACAAAATCCCTTTCGTCAACAATAGTGCGAAGCATCCTCCTAGTATTAACGTTCACGACTATCTGGAAAGGAACACTCGAATGAAGACAAGACTCTGTTAGGTTACTCCAGTCAAAGGAAATAACCTGATTACTTGGAGAGGGTTCTGTCGAAAGAGACAAAATTTCCTCTTATCGAGAGCAATCAGAATGAAGCATACAAACTTCAGCAGTTTGACCTCCACTCTCATCAGGAAGATTAGGGGGAGGAAAAGACTGGATCACGGTGATAGCCTCTGTCAGAACGTTCTTTGATAAAAGAACGATATTTGGTAAAAGTGACATCGACTCAACCACTTCACTCTCGAAAGGAAGAGTGGGATCAATCACAGATGAAACTGAATTGATCACTTGGTCAACCAATGGGGAATCGAGGGATAACTTACTATCACTTGTTGGAATCACCTGTTGATGATCAATACTATTTTCCAACCAACACGAAGCTTCATCCATGCTTGGAAAAAGAAAAGTACAATGCATAGCCTTACATATAAAACAAGGATACAAGACTTTACCTTTACGACATTTTACCAATGGGTCAATGGTTGAGGGAGTATCATCAACATGATGATCAAAGATTGATGAAACAGGTGGTTTAGACTTTTTAGACCACTCTTATTGTACATGGGAGAGATGGGGACACTCCTTAAGAAGGTGGTCCCCCTTGCAAAGCTTACAAGGGATCTTGGGTTTTTTGGTCATTCTCTTAGACTGAGCACCATCAAGAGCAGATGGTTGTTGCTTTTTCTCTTTCTTATCCTTCTTCTTCTTACCCTTCCCTTTCTTCTTCTTCTTATCTACCTAAATACTAACCGTAGAGCTTTGATCAAGAGAAGAATAAGAAAGGGATGAAGCCACAACTAGCGAAGAGGGAGAAGGATTAGGTTGACGTTGATCCTCTCTTGGAGGAGCGGTGACATTTGAGACATTAGGTGTAACAAGAATTACCGGATTAAACAGCCAGACCGGTAATCCTATAGTTAACCCAAGAATATTTAGAGTGGCAATAAAGGGAGGACCAATACCTTCACTTGGAGGGAATACAAAAGGTACACCTTGGAAAGGGACCTCTTGAGTCGTAGTCCCAAATGGGGATGCCTTCTCTAAACTCTCTAAAAATACCCTAACTACCATGCACAAGAAATCACTACTCAAACTAAAAGCAACAAGAAAACATGTGAAAGGAGTGGATAAGAGTCAAGAACCTCACAGGATAGGCCAAAAGGATAACTCAGATGGTCTGAGGATTCCTAAAAGGGTCTCCTGATATATGCTAAGTACATGGTAGCTCAAATCCATAGCGGTGTTGTATAATGCACAATCGTTCAACATGAGTCTTCTGACATACTACCGAGTACGTCAAGTACCTTTCGATATACCTCAAGGGTACGTGAAAGGCCATTCGATATACCAGAACATACGTGGAAGAACTACAATCTCCCAGGATACAGTGGTGGCAAATAACAACAGCTGCCTCGCTTACCCACGTCGAAACACTTCGCTAACCTAACACTCAAATTACTAAAATTTTTAACCTAGTACTACTGTTAATTTTAGCTTGTGCGGTTAGGTGGAACCATGGAGTGAAAACTTGAAATTAAAGAAGATGCACACTAATCTATATGATAATGTAAGTTTTCCTCTTCAATGAAACTCTACCTAAAAGAAGGAGAGAGATTTACTTTTATTTCCAAAATTCACACCCAATTGCAAATGCAATTATCTTTTCAAACAAAACATAAAATATCAATGCACCCCAAACAATCTTTAAAGAAATTAAAAAAGACATCTAGAGAACATCTAATATAAATAAACCAGAAATGTTTCCTATCTTTTCATGCTTGAAAAAGATGCATAAAAACTTAATGGAAAGATGATTTCACTAACGTTTCCAAACAAATATAACTCTAATGCACACAAAGTCGAAAAAAAATATTTCTTCTTAATGAAAGTAAGATCCGAAACTTCAAAAAATCAAGCACAAAACAAGAAGAAAATCGTTCAACATGCTTGTGAATAAAGAAAAGGAGAGAGAAAACTAAAACTTCTCTTTGGAATAGACAAGGAAACATAGAACCAATATCTTCTACTAAGCACTGAAAAACTCAACACGCAAAAGGAGACAAAAATCACCCCAAGCAATAATAGACTCAAAACCACATGGATCACTCATGCATTCCAAGTCCAAAACAAACCAAATTGTTGCTAGGAGTTTTGCACCTTCTGCAGGTAGAAGTTTTTCCTCTCGTCTGAATGGTTCAGATCTAGAACAAATAGTTCACAATAAGGTTGGAATACTTTCCCTAGAAGCTATAAACACCTGGAATGAAATATTTGATGGAGTGACGTGGTTCTTCTCTTATGAAAAATATCTCCAAGAAAATACCTGCATAAACACATGAAACACACAAGAGATCAAAAATACCAGAACATCATCTATAGATCTATGTCAGTGACTAAGGAATATAACAATAACATGCAAGCTTATAACATAACACGTATATGGGAAAGGATCCAACTTTACATTAATAAAATGAAGAAATATTTTACAGCCTATTCCTTAGTGTTGATATGCTCTCTCACAAAACCAACATCTTGTCTCCTACAGCTCCAACTTGCTCCCTCAAGCTCTCTTGAATGACTTAGGCCAGAATATCAAAGCAACAACATATCATTAATCTCTCCTCAACCATGGAGATTGAGCCTACTTTTATAGGGTTGGAATGGATAGGGATGATCGAGAAATTGACGGGTGAGGTGGCTAGGAGATCTTACAAGGATGGATCTCGAGCCCCACTAACCCTAGTGATCAGGGATAAGGGTGCCACAAAGCCTTCTTTCGAGAATCTTCGTGAGAACCTCTCTTTTTCACTTTTTACCAAGGGCATCGCTTTTTGTTCACCGTGATAGAGCAGTTTTAGAAGAACCGCATATTTCCTTAAGGGTAAAGGTGGTGCCACCGCTTACTGCCAACACATTACAGGCGGTGCTGAAGAAGGTACTGCTTTTTGACTAAAGGGTAGAAGAGGTGCTGGATTTTCATATACAAATTTTTCTCTTAAAGTGTTTTCACATGATGATGAACCTAATGTTAATGAAACTCTTATAAATATTGGTGTTTTTTAATTTGAAGTCCTTACCATGAATATCAATTGCACAAATTGTTTGGCTACTATGTGTTTTGTAACTAAACACAATGGGAACTAAGCCCCCCTCTACAAGGTTTTTAAACAACTTGGTTTCCTCTGATACCCTATTTTACTTAAAAATCCATTCATTAAAGCATTATAAGTATGAATATTAGGTTCACAACCATTTTCCTTCATCTACTCCACTAGTGTAAGGGAAATTCCAGCTTTTCCTCTTTTGTAATGTCTATCAATCAATGTAGTGTATGTTACTTCATTTAGGGCCAAGCTTTTGAATTAGGGGTGATGGTCAAGATATTTAGTGACAATTAGTGACTATAATCATCAAGTCAAGATATTTGGTGATGATCAATAGTCATTTCCATTACTATGAGGTGTTTTTAGTGATGTGAATTAGGTGTCTTTCACCAAATTCAATTACAACAACAAGAAATAATGATGGGTTTAGAAAGAGAGTCACTAATTTAGTTGTTAAAACATTAATTGGCAGTGGTCTTAAAAGGAAGATAATTTATTTAGTCACCAAATCCACGTATGGAAATATTCATATAATGACCATAGTAAAAGCTACTTATGTCAATGATATTTTGTTGGATGTCACCATAAGTGGCTTTGGCAACAATCATTAAAGGCACGCCACAAACCCGTGGGTCAAAAAGGCCTTTTTTGTAGTAGTGTGTTTCCAATAACTATATGTAAATATATATCTATATATATCCCTTGGAAGTAATATACATCCCACGTGAAATAAATGAATTATAAGTAGTGATACATGTAACTACTATCACAAAGATGATACCTAGAACACAATTTAAGAAACTCATTGGGAAAGACAAGTAATCCCCACAACTTGCATCGTTAGGATCACAACCAACCTAATAAAAATGATGGGATTTGGATGAACTTGGAACCCAATATGAAATGAAATAATTTATAATGAAAATTGAGCTCTTAGATCACACCATCCTTAGTGAGACTTCCTCGTTAACATACCCTATTGTGCACATGGTAAGACTTTAAGAACCTTCTTAGACCTAGATCAATTAGGTGATAATCATGAATAAAATATTTTGGTTACATACAATAGGGATTGGCATCAAAGCTTAGGACATGGTTTGGGGATGGAAACTAAGGTCTTATGCCATAATTGTTTATCATATGAATCATGTACCATGTGTAGGGCTATAAATAACACACAATACATGTAGAATGAATTTTTCACCTCTGAGTGTGATAAGGTCATAGTTTCAAGTATTGTTGCATGATAAATGGTTACTAGGGCCTAACCATGGCATAAAATCTAGGCTCTTACTGTAAATAAATATTAATTATATGATTCATGGGTCATAGATAGAGAATTTGACCACCACATGGGCCTTAAATTTTTACCTAATAAAGAGATATGTACATAATTTTAAGGATTAATGTATGATGGATTGGTATGAAGATGTAAACCATAGTTTGGAGTGAACCACTAGGGATTAGGTCCTAGCACAAATCAAAATAGTAAGATCTTTGACACAACCCTGCATGTTCCTAGATGAACTCTAACGAAAAAACATTTCTTCACATCTTGCACTTCTACTCCCATATATTGATAGAAGAAGGCCATGCTATGAAATTACAGTAGTTTCAAAATAATTTGGCTATAGTTCCTACGAATAGCAACTTAGTAGGTGACTTCACAATGAGTGGATTGATAATTATACACTTTTATTAAGGATGCACTTTTGTGGATTTCATGCAATTAGTCCAACTATTTGCAATCTTATGTTAGTCCAACTATTTGCATCATTTTTGTCATTTTACCATGTGATACCTTGTGGATTCGTTGCCTCTGCCCCATTAGTCACTTTGGTCTCCACATTACCATTGTGCTTGGTCTTTACCTTGTTATGAGTATGGTACTTGAAGTGTCACATAAGGATAGAATATTTGAAACTAACTTAGGAGGAAGATGCATCACAAATATTGAAATGGAAACCATATCCTTATTGTAGGTGAACAATCCCATATGAAAAGGATTATATGATGGCTTGGGTCCCACATATATCCCATGAATCCTAGATGAAAATTTTATGGCTTCAAATTCTATATTTTAACCTTGGACTATGTCTAAATTCGTGATATCCATCATCAACTTGCAAAACTCAAAATGGCCATCATATCATGACCACCTGAAAAATATTACCTTTTAGGGATGCCTATGGTGTCCAAGTGATATGAATATTAATGGCGGAATATAGTCTAAGCTCAAATGTAAAAGTCATAAGGAAATTTTGTTTAAGTGTAAAAGAGAGCATTATGGACATGTAATTAATGGATTTAGTTATTCAAAGTTGACATGGTAAAAAAGACACCTTATAAAAAGGTAGTAGGGAGAGAGTTAGAATCAAGAAGAAGAGGTACTAAACTTGGCCTCATTGCATATAATGGTTCATATGAATAGAATCCTTCTTCTCCAACTCTCTCTTATGTTTTCATGGTGTCTTTCCTTTATCAATTTTTGTCCATGTTTCTTCCATAAATTTATTGGTAGTTTGCATAAATTGTTTCCTCCTCTCTTGGAATTCAATCCTTTCCGGTCTCAGATCTCAAGATATGGATCATTGGTATCAAATAAGGTTAACACTTCATAAGAATGAGGGTTTGAAGAATAGTTTGGGTCCAAATATTTATAGGAATCTCCAACCTCTTGGCTCTCTCAGAGTCTATTTGATGGTCCATACACTGTAAGAATCACAATAGGTCCTTGGGAACTACAAGTTTTTTCTACCCTTAGAACTTAGTTCATCATTCAGGATAAATGATACATGGATTTCACTACATCCATTTATATGAAACTTTTTTAGAAACCTTGTAGGATTTTATACTGCAGTTGGAGGTTCCAGGATTTCTACAACATCCCATGTTTCTCTACAAACTATTGGCATCCTTTATCACCCACTACACTCCCACTCGAGCATTATTTTATCTTTATATGATTATGGAATAACTTAAATTTATTTTTTCATGCATATTGAAGAATGTCCAACCTCATTCCAACGCTTTCTCAACCTATCTGCAGTTGGGTATGACCATGATAAATTTTCAATTATGGACATATTGGAGGACAACCCACCTCTTCAAACTTTATATGGATGTTGTGAATTCTATGTGGATTTTCAGATATTCTATCACAAATCATCAAAAAATTATCTTCGTCATCTCAAATGGTGTTTTCACTGAATTTCATTTCATTTTCTGGTTTGAGAGATATTGTTTCGTTTCATTTCCTTAGTTTCAACAACTATTTTCTCACTCATCAAGATATTACATAAGGATTTCCATGTATTTATGGGAATAACTCTTCAATATCTCAAATGTATCTTTGATGGAATATGATTTTGTTTCCCATAACCAAAGTTATGAACACATTTGTAACCAAACATCAAGTGTACCAAACATCATATATTTTTCATGATTTTTTTTTAATGTTTGGATTTATTAAATCCCATTGTAATTTTATTTTTACTAATGTAATTTACTAACCATGCAAATTTTCTCAGTATTAATTCGGTGCTAAGATAATTATTGATATTGTCATTGTCAACTTGGTTATGGGTCATCCACAAGCCCAATATTACAATTAAACCACACAAAACCTTATTTTGATTGGAAAGTGGCAAGTGTAATTGTATTGTCACAAGACATAATAGGGTATTTCTTTTCTTTCAAGGTGAAATTATGGGGACCATCATTTATCAAGGAGGGGAGGATTGATCTGAATCTTAGGGGGGCATATAGTCTAAGTTCAAATTTAAAAGTCATAAATCCATATTTTTTTAAGTGTAAAGAGAGCATCATGGACATGCAACTAATGGATATAATTTTTCAAAGTTGACATGGTCAACAAGACACTTTATAAAGAGGTAGTAGGGAGAGATTTAGAATTGGGAATAATAGGTCCTAAGCCCGACTTCATTACATATAATGGTTCATAAGAATAAAATACTTCTTCTCCAACTCTCTCTTGTGTTTTCATGGTTTCTTTTATTTATTTATTTTTGTTTATGTTCCTTCAGTGAATTTGTTGGTAGTTTGCATATTTTCTCTCCTCCTCTTTTAGCATTCAATCCTTTTGGATCTCATCTCTCAAGATCAAGATTACCAATGGACATAATGATGTTTCACAATCCCCATAGAAAAATATTAAGGTATAATACCCTATATTGTGGAATTGAACCACATCACAAGCACCAAGAACCATATATAGTCTTCTAAACTTCAAAATTAGCATCATATCCCTCTAGAAAGCCAAATATTCCCTATGGAGAACCAATGTGGTGGTTTGGAACCCCACACATGGACCATGCGATCCATAGTAAAATGATACAACGTAAGGTCCTAGATTTTTCCGTATACCATGGAATCGACATCAATATCCATCCCTAGTGCACAGAGGGGGGGGGGTTCACTCAGTGGACTTGTTACATAGCATGATCGTTCGCGCGATATTAAAGAATATCCCTAATTTCACTAAATATTGTAAAATTCCTCCTAAAATTATATTGTTGAACCCCCTTCGCAATACACCTTTCCAATTAAGAAAACCCCTAGTTTCATCATATATTGTACATATCCAATTTTATCAACCCATTTTTAATACCCCCTTTATATCATATTATCAAGTTTTAACGAACATGAGACCTAAAACATCTTAGTATAAGAAAACAAGATGTTAAATAAAATAATAGTATAATGTTAATAATGATCCCATCATATTGTAGGGGTGACTAATCAATTTGTAGCATTATATAGTGGGATACACAAAAAAATAGAAATGGGGAAGGAAAATGCGTAAAATCCAACTCAGTCAAGAGATCAATGTATCGAAGAATGTGAAATATCGATAGTCCAATAGTTAGTGAAATACTTAAAAAATATGAGAATCGTAGATGTTTCACACAATAACATGCCAATCTACCAATTTATATCATGTAAATACAAGTATATCCATATAGAGATCATGTTTTCTATAAGCTTAATAAATTAAACTCCATAAAAATGAAAAAGTGAAACCTTTTCTTTGATGGACTTCCCTACATTTCATTCTATTTTATTTATTGATACAAGATGTCAACAAACACTTTATTTTCGCTAAGAATAAACTACAACAAAGAAATAATATTGATTCATCAGGAAAATGTATTAAGAAAATTTTAAACATGTTTAAAAAAATTGAAACAATCCATTAACAAAAAGCTCAGTCTTAATGAAATATTTATTATCTATTGTGCTAACTTTCCTCTACCTTAATTGACCATCTTGTATAAAATCACTTTCTACATTTAACTTTATTTAACCTTTCATAAAACTCTATTTGACATAAATATTAAATAATTTAAAAACAATATCATAAAACAAATCTATTTTGCATGATCTCTCTCTCTCTCTCTCTCTCTCTCTGTGTGTGTGTGTGTGTGTGTGTGTGTGTGTGTGTGTGTGTGTGTGTATAATAAGCTAAAACTTAAAAACAATCACTAATTGATGCTCTAGTCGACACCTGTAATCCGTTATAGGGGAGCATGACTATTAGCATCCTGAGCCAAAAGATTTTGTAGTTCCTTCTTGTTCTCTAGGAATAGGCCGTCGACATGATTCTATGAGTAATCTGATAAGGCACGAACTTGTGTGACATATAGGAGGAATTGGTGGGAAGATAGGTATTTGTGGGAGGCCTCCAAATATATGAAGATTAAGTTATATATATGAATCATCCCATGATTTGAATTTTATTCCTCATCCCACCTAAATAAAATAACCCCCAATATTTATATTACTATGTCAAATTAAAAACCCCCCTTGACCCTTTAATCTGAGACAATGTATTTTTTATGATTTTAGGAGTATTCAAACCCCCAATATGAATGGACGTGATATGATATTGCCTCACTAATGGACCCCTCATGCCCTAGTGTGCCCCTCCTCAATATGGTGGTCATATCTCACATGTAGGATAAAGATTCCCTACACATATCCCATGCAATAATATGGGTCACTATGCAAAGAACATGGGCCACATAGACAAATGTTGTATCCCAAAAACATGGGTTTTTATATCAAACCATGGATTAGTGACCAAGAATATCCATGATGTGACAAACCTAAAAATGGCCACCATATCCCCGTCATGGGAAAATATGTGATAGGACCTCATGGATGGCATATGTAGAACCTAAAAGCCACATGTTATGGAGTAAACGTTTGGATCTTTTCCCTGGACCATGACTTGCATCGTGAGAACCATCCCCAGTGTACTAAACCTTCAAATGTGACACCACATCTTACTCACATGCCAAATATTGCCTATGTGTGGGCTATGTTGTGGCTTGAGTCCCCACACATGGCATGCAATACTTAGAGATAGTTTCCTTAGACTTATAACCTATATTTTTGCACCAAAGTATGCCCTTATCCCCAAGAAACATATAAGTATTTCAAACTTTGAAATCACCACCATTGGCAAACTCGTAGGCCAAAGATTATGTATTATGAGAATGCATGATTCCTTGAGCGATGAAACATGGCATGCGAACCCCAAAGAAATATTATTTATGGCCTAGTGCCTCACTCATTATGATCCTTAGACCATGGGATGGGAGTAGAGAACCATCCTTGGTATATTAATTCTCAAAATGATGGACATATCTCATTCATATACTAAATATTTCATATGTAGGGTGCGCGTGATTGTTTGGGGAGCTACGCATGACCCATAGGACCTAAAGGAAAGTATATGAACTTAGGCCCTAGAAGTTAATCCCAAACCATGACCTATTTGTAAAAAACTAGTCATGGTGTTATACATCCTGAAATGGCTACCATATCCCACTCACAGGCCAAAAATTACCTTTGTAAGGCCTATGTGATGGACTTGGGATCTACACAGAGTTGAGGGTCATTTATGGGTAATTAGGGGTTAATTAGTGATAAATTAGGGGTAATGTGTGGTCAATTAATGGTAATAAAGGGTGATTTAGGGGTAATTATTGGGTAATTGGGGGTTAATAAGGGGTTAATTAGGGGTAATTAGGGGTCAATTATGGGTTAAATAGGGGTAATTAATGTTAATTATGGGTTAATTATGAGTAAGTAGGGGCCATGTAAGCCTAAGGACTTAGCTAAACCAGGAGTTTCCAATGATGTTGGGAATTTATCTAGGTTCGACATGTGCCCATTTTAAACCCCTGTGTGTGAGGCACACTAGTCTACATTGATGGGTTTACAAGGTAATATGCCATCTATGAATGTTTGGAAGCATCCCTTGGGTTTGTCCACGAGGTTTTCATTGGAAAAATACTAGGGGTCCTTAAGAGGTTATCAAGGGATAATTATTGGTAAGTATGGATTATTTAGGGGTAATTAGTGGTCAAGTAGTAGTCATTTAGGGGTAATCAGTGGTTAAGTGGGGGTAATTAGGGGTCAATTATGAGGTTAATTGGGGGTCATTTATAGGATAATTAGTGGTAAATTTTAGTATTCTTTAAGAGGATTGATATTGAGAACATACTTGCAAATATATTTAGGGCCGGTCCTTCTAACTGCCCCCTCTAAAAGTCATGGGAATTGAACTTTTGGCGGCAGTCTTTAAAACACTACCTCCAAAAGTAAAATTATCTTGAGATTTGGGGCCGGGGGGTTAGAAAATTTCCTTGAAACATATATTTAGGGGTGTCATATTTAATCCACCCCCCCCCCCCCCCAAAAAAAAAAATCATGAGAATTTAACAATTAGATGCAGGTTTTTACAAACTACCGCCAAATGTTCAATTCTAAAGAGTTTTAAAAATGCCACCTTGAAACATAACTTTAGGGGGGGGGGGTCTTTCGTTATTCCCCCCCGCTTCCCTTCGAAAAGTCATGAGAATTGATTTTTTGGTTAAACAACCACTCTCCAAAAGTCTAATTTTTGGTTAAACAACCACACCTTTAAGGGGGGTCTTTCTAAACCCCCCTAAAAATCCAATTCTCACAACTTTTGAGGGGGTTTTAAAATCCACCCCCAAAGTCCTAAAAATGCTTTTGGAGGTGCTTTTAACAAGAGTACCACAAGCCAAAATCATCGTTATTAGGGTCATCATTACTTTTAGTGTATGTATATTTATTTCTTATACTTTTTACAAGAGAATGTGAAGTTTCTTTATATGAAACCTAGAAAGTCCCTGCTTGGAATTTTATGATATGCCAACCTAGTAACAAGGTGTATGAGGCTAGAAAATATGCATACCATTATGGTGGATAAGTTAGCATATTATGTAATCTTAACCAATTGTATGTACAATAAAATTGACAAAATGGTGACAAAAGTGGTTTTACCTGGTATTGTATCAAGCCATGTCATTTGTCTATCATATGTTGCATACTGTAGAAAGATGCCAATTGTTTTGTTTCCCACTGTATAAACAAATCAATTGTTATGCTTGCCTTTTATCATTGTGATTTCAATATTCATATTAATGCTTCTCTATTTAGACGTTAGTTTAAGAGATTTAAATGTTGATATTAAATTCTTAAGAGTTAACATTCCTTCATTTAACTTAAGACATTGCACACTTACAATCACATATTTTAAGACGGGCTTTTATTAGATAGGGTTGGTCCTTCTAACCACCCCCTCTAAAAGTCATGAGAATTGAACTTTTGGTGGCGGTCTTTAAAACACTACCTCCAAAAGTAAAATTATCTTGAGATTTGTGGGTGGGGGGGGGGGGGTTAGAAAAATTCCTTGAAACATATATTTAGGGGTGTCATATTTAATCCACCCCCGCCTTCCCCCCTGCAAAAAAAAAAAAAAACATGAGAATTTAACAATTAGACGTGGGTTTCTACAAACTACCGCCAAATGTTCAATTCTAAAGAGTTTTAAAAATGCCACCTTGAAACAAAACTTTAGCGGGGGGGGTCTTTCGTTATTCCCCCCCCCTTCCCTCCCAAAATTCATGAGAATTGATTTTTGGGTTAAACAACCACTCGCCAAAAGTATAATTTTTGGTTAAACAACCACACCTTTAGGGGGGGGTCTTTCTAAATCCCCCTAAAAATCCAATTCTCACAAATTTTGAGGGGGTTTTAAAATCCACCCCCAAAGTCCTAAAAATGATTTTGGAGGCGCTTTTAACAAAAGTACCACAAGCCAAAATCGTCGTTATAAGGGTCATTACTTTTAGTGTATGTATATTTATTTCTTATGCTATTTACAAGAGAATTGTGAAGTTTCTTTATATGAAACCTAGAAAGTCCCTGCTTGGAATTTTATGATATGCCAACCTAGTAACAAGGTGTATGAGGTTAGAAAATATGCATACCATTATGGTGGATAAGTTAGCATATTATGTAATCTTAACCAATTGTATGTACAATAAAATTGACAAAATGGCGACATAAGTGGTTTTACCTGGTATTGTATCAAGCCATGTCATTTGTCTATCATATGTTGCATATTGTAGAAAGATGCCAATTGTTGTGTTTCCCGCTATATAAACAAATCAATTGTTATGCTTTCCTTTTATCATCGTGATTTCAATATTCATATTAATGCTTATAAATTGATGCTTCTCTATTTAGACGCTAGTTTAAGAGATTTAAATGTTGATATTAAATTCTTAAGAGTTAACATTCCTTCATTTAACTTAAGACATTGCACACTTACAATCACATATTTTAAGACGGGCTTTTATTAGATACATAAACATCAACATACACTATAGATTGAGATGTTTTACTAGATCTACCATATCAAATTACCAAATTAGTTAAGTGAGATACCATATACATCACATTAGTTCAATTTCTTTAAACGATCAATTGCATCATTGTTTTGGTAGTTAAAAGTTAAAACTTAATTCAGTTTTGATTAATTTTCATTATAATACATTTCCAAAAATGGCATGAGGTGTTGCCTCGACATTGTTAATTATTCATATCGGTGAAAAGACCAAGTGCAGGCCCAAGAAAAGACTGATCGTAAGGAAGGGGACCAAACTAAATCTCTCCCAATGGGGCTAGTTCTATTGAGCTCATACCTATGAACATTGTAACATATGTTGTAATTGTGTTTTTTATTATGAAATTAAAATTAATGTGTTATAGATATACATTTCTCCATATTTCATTGAATTATTAAATTATATTGACATTTAAATTTAAACTATATGTTATATTTCCTTATTTACATTATTAGTTTATATTTAATGTTTTTTTAGTTAAATTTTGTTCTCTTGTTAATATGTTTTTTTAATGGATGTAATTGATTTTATTTTTATTTTTAAATCATTACTTTAACCTATTAAAATTGGATGTTGCATTGAAAAAATTGTAATTTTAGAGTTATTACTGATATAATTTGTAAAATGTATTTTGAGAAAAAAAATATTAATATAAACTTAAAACTTTTTTATAAAAAATTTGGTATTTAAAAAAAACATTTTACAAAATATGTTACATTAAATGTATGTTACAAAATACATTTTTTACATAAACTTTCTTCACCATACATTTGATGGAAGAGTCCCTTAAAAAAACAGCAATTTGCTAGCTAAGAAGGATCCCATCATTATCTCACCCCTTGACACATTGTCAAAGGTCTTCCATGATGTTGATGAAGAATAGCCTCATTCCACCACTTTCTATCTTTTCATTTTTGCAAAATGAATTCCCTTTCTCAAATTCAGTGGGTCCACTCAACGAAATAATCAAGAACTCGCTCCACTATATCGTATACGAATGAATGCTTTGCCCTCTTAAAGAATTCCCCTCTTTTTTCCACTCAAGTCAATACGCCCGTTTTCTTTTTCTATGTGCACTCTTAGTTTATCATGATTGCTTTGCAATATTTCAACTCACTGCACTATACGCACATTTTCCCTTTTTCCTTATTTTTCTATGTAATTATGACTCCTCACTTTTCCCTTAATTTTCTATGTAATTATGACTCTTCACTTTTTCCTTTTTCTTTAATTTTCTATATAATTATGACTCCTTGCAGTTTTATGGTTCGTCTCCCCTTGTTGAATGAACTTGATTTATTTATGGTTTTTTGGGTCTATGGTAATGGTTCATTGAATTGTTTGTGAATAAGATTATTTAAAGGTTTCTAGGATAAACCTTCTTTATCATTATATATGTGCTTGGTTTAGACATTATGTTTATGATATTTTTTTAACCTTTTTTTGTATAATATGAGACAAGATATGAGAATTCAAAGTTTCATGTAATTATTATAATTTTTTTTCCTTAAATAATGGTGATGAGTCAACTCACATTTTGCAAATAGTATCCAATAATAATTGTCCTTTATTGCCAATTTGAATTTTGAAAACTAAGTTATGATAGATTTTACCATCTTGGAAATATAAAAACTAAAATGTTTCCATGCTTATATTATGTGAAAAATATTATGTCGAGAAATATATTAAAAAAAATTCTATTGCAAAACACCATACTACAAATTATCAAGGTTTTTTTTTTGTAATTTCCAAAAACTTATATTAACATAATAGGAAAAAACACATACCACTATACATATCAGTTTCAGGCAAAGGGACCCTTTTTTATATAATTAGGAGGTTCCTTTCCATTGAGATGCAAAAAAACTAGCCATCACTACATCCCCATAGGCTATCTAATGACACTGTAAATCACCTAATTTGAATATTCCAAACAAAGGCAAAATTTTGGGAAAAAAAGTATTGACTAGTCTTGACTCTAGGGGCTTCGAATGGCACAAGAGGATCTCGAATTTGGTAGATACTGATATGGTGAGTATTAGGACCTCTCAATGGTCTCTTTGGTCACTTTATAATAGTTTATATACACCTCCAACTCGATTTGGGGTCATTAGAAAAAATGGTAAAATTGCTCGTAAATTGTGGTGCAATCTCCCCTAGGGTGTGAGTAGAAATGACTCTCCAAATCATATGCGAACCTCCCAAATTATTAAACAGAGTATGGGGAATATTATTAGACTTCATTTAATTTCATTAGGTGTGGTTATGAGTTCTTCAACAAAGATGTAAAGCTTCACATTCGAATGCATATGTTAAGTGATATTTGCTCAAGGGAAATGATATGTAATAACTTAACTTTGACTCATAAAATGTATATGTAATGGTTCAGAACAGAGAATAAGTAATGTACACCATTAAAATCATATCAATAGCTCACTCAATATAATATAACATCAGAGAAAATACTCAAGACAAATCAGATATACAACTCCATTGAAATGGGAAACCAATACATGGAAACTAGTCAAACCATATCTTGGAAATGTGGACATTCTTGCATATGTATTTCTGCTAATTTTGAATTACATAGAGTATGGGAGACATATACAGAGACATAAATCATTCACCCATTCTTGTGCATCAACTGGACTCAACAAGGTGCAACCATTATTCACACAAGTGCGCCATCATAGGGAAACATAAGAATAATGAAGTAGGAAATGAGAGAATGGGAGGAGAGATGAGTCACGAACTGTAGCATCCTCCTATATGTAATAAAAAAAATCCATTAAGCTCCAAATTATAGGTCGTTGTGGCCTCTCCAACAAGCCAATTTGGATGAGAATCCAACTCCCTCAAAATTGGCTCACTAGCAGGGAGAGTGAGCACTCACCGTGCAATGGATAAGCTAATTCTTTCCAAAATTCCAAAGGAAAATTATCAAATGATCAAAATATATTCTCCTTCCTCATGACATATTTTTTTAACTCTCCTAAGTTCCTCCAAGGTCTAATTACCTCCCATAGGCTTCCTCCAACTCATCCTTGATGTTTAGTAACCCCCATGACACTGGTCATTCTCCTCATCCATTCATCTTCCTCCAAATTCAAATTGCTTCTACCAAACCCAAAGTGTGCCCTATTGGAGGATATTTTATCCCTGACATCTCAACTTTTCATAGGTCTGCAATCATGTCTAATTTGTCATAGAATCTTCCATCATTGTTGTCATAAAGCGCAGGGAATCTCTCTCCAAGTGGCACCTAGTTTCTTCCTAGTCTCTTCCTCTTCCATGGGGAGTTATTCCTCTTCATCTATTCGAATATTTATACTTGTGACATGTTAATTTACACCTCTCACCTTCCAATAACGTTCCATTACTCATAATTTGGAATATGGGGTTAAGTCATGACATGTGTAAGGAAGAATATCGCCATCCAAGGTCTCCATGAACTTCCAAATGTCTTCATGAAGCAATGTCACTTTATTTTATACATATTTATTATTTTTATGACCCAATTTAATGTATCTATGGAAAACTAAGGTTCTCTTTGGTTTCATATCTCCCTTATTGCAATATTTAATGCCTCCTCCCCAACCTAGGGAACTAGTAGGTGAGTGAAACATTGCTAACTAGTAGTCTCATTGGGATGGGGACATGGCGGTACTCCCTACCCAATATTTCTTATCCTCAAGCAATTCCATGTTTGGATGTTTCCAATTTTGTTCATATTCCAAAGTGGCTTCCTCACTAGGAAAATCCTTCCATTGTACCAAGTATTCTTTTATTGTTCTGCTCCTTAACCGTATTTCACTTATTTTCAATATTTTTTCCGAAATGAGAATACGTTTTCCTTCATCATCCAAAGGAGGTAATGTATATAAAACTGAAATTTTGTGAACTATAACCTTGTTTATACATTAAACATGAAATACATTATGAATTTTACTCCCTATGGGAAGCTCCAATTCATAGGCCACTTCTCCAATTTTTCGAATCACTTTGTAGGGACCATAAAACCTTAGTTTGATATTTTCTGAACTTTTACCCTTTATGGTGGGTTTTTTGTGGGTATGAAACCTCAAATATACCAATTCATTTACTTGTAAGTGCCTCTCCACTCTATGTTGGTCTACATATTGTTTTTGCTGATTTTGGGAAACCTGCAAGTTATCTTTCAAAGCATTCAAAATTTCTTGGCTTTCTTCAATCCAACCCTTATCCTTTGGAGCTCTACTATCACAAAAAATGTGGTCAATAAAAGTGGATGCATCATAACCATAAATTTATTTAAAAGGAGACATGCCAATGGACATATGCAAAGTATTATTGTAGCAAAACTCACCCAAATGCAACCATTGTATCCATGCTTTTTGCTGCCCACTAATAGAGTTCCTCAAGTAGCCTTTCAACCATTGATTCACCCTCTCTGTTTGGACATCAGTTTGTGGATGATATCTTGTTCTATGTGTCAAATTTTTCCCCACCATTTTGAAGATTTCTTTCCAAAATTCACTTAGAAATATGTTATATCTATAACTAATAATGCTCTTGGGAATCCCATGCTGAAAACTTATTTAAAGAATAGTTCAGCCACTTGTGCAGCAGTGAAAGTGGTAGTAACAAAAAATGAATGAGTAAATTTAGTGATTCTATCCACCACTACAAATATTGCAATCCTTACCAAGTAACTTGGGAAAACCAGTGATGAAGTCCATGGAAATGCTTTCCCATTTTTGTTCTGGAACAGGATAGGGGTGTAATAGGCCATCTAGATGAGTGTGCTCCACTCTATTTTGCTGACATGTGTGGAATTAAAATATTTCATAGTATCATCCTTCAACCCTTTCCATGAGAATATTTCCTTCAACATTCTGTACGTTTTAAAGAAACCATGGTGACCTTCTAGAGGAGAGTCATGAGATTGCTTTAAAAATTTCTCCTTCAAACTCGAACCAGGGACCAAATAGATTCTATATTTGTAGTAGATTATTCCTTCCAACAACTTATACATATAATCATGGTTCGTCCCATTAAAAAATTCAGAAGAAAACTTATCCTTGGCATACTCTACTTCGAATATGGCTTTCCAATTTTCTGCTAGATCCATTAGATAAATAGAAGGTATTTTAGATAAGGCATCAGCTACCATATTATTCTTTCCCTTCACATATTCAATATCGAATTCAAATTCTTGAATATTAATCACCAACTTTTGTTTCCTTTCATTTAGATCCTTTTCAATGAGGAAGTACCTTAAGCTATTATGGTCAAATTTTGACCACTATAAACCTGTTTCCCACCAAGTATTGTCTAAACTTGATCAAAGCATGCATGATGGCTAACATTTCTTTATCATAAATAGTGTAAATATTCTCATGTGGTTGTAGCTTCCTACTCTTGAAATCTATTGGGTGTTGTCCTTGCTTTAGGACTTCTCCAATGCCTTCCCCTGATGCATCACATTCCAAGACAAATAGTTTAGAAAAATTAGGTAAGGCTAGAATAGGACAATTGCTTATTACCTCGTTAATTTTTTGGAAATATTTTTTATCCCCTTCATTCCATTGGAAAACATCCTTCTTTGTCGAATTAGTGAGAGATGAGGTGAGTTGGAAGAACCCCTTCACAAAATTCTTATAGTAGGTACAAATTCCAATGAATCCTCTCAATTCAGTGAGACTTTTGTGATGAGGCCATTATATAATGGATTTTAAATTTTCCATATCCACCTTCAAGAGTATGTCCAAGATAAAAAAATTCCATCAAACCAAAATCACATTTTGACAACTTAGTAAACAAAGATTGATCATGCAGAATTTTTAATACCACTTCTAAATGACGCAAATGTTCCTTCCATGTTTTAATGTAAATAAGAATGTCATCAAATAAAACTAGTACAAACTTATGAAGTTGCTTTTGGAAGATATTGTTCATGCATGATTGGAATGTGTAAGGAGAATTTGTCAATCAGAAGGGCATGACAACAAACTCAAAGTGACCAGAGTGGCATATGAAAGCATTCTTTGGTATGTCTTCTTCCCTCATTCAAATTTGATGATAACCAAATCTAAGGTCAATCTTTGAGAAGAACTTGGCTCCATGGAGCACATCCATGATCTCATCAATCCTTGGGATGGGATATCTATTCTTCAATGTCTTCTTATTCAAATCTCTAAAATCAATGCACATCCTCAAAGTTCCATCTTTTTTCTTTACCATAACAATTGAAGAAGCATATGGGCTTGAACTAGGCCTTATGAGACCCAACTCCAAAATTTCTTTAATGGCCTCTTCAATATAATCTCAAATCCTTTTGGGGTGCCTATAGGGATGAATTTTGATAGGTTGTGTTCCTATATCTAACTCAATGATATTCTCCATCCCTTTATCAGGTGGTCTTCTTGGGGGAAGGTCCCGAAAAACCCTCTCATACTTACTCAATAACTCCTCTATCTCCTTACGATGCTTGAAAACCTTCAAGTGAGGTTTATAAGATTTAATTAAACATTCAACAACCCATTAAATTTATCCATGTCTCAATATAGACCTCATACTATGAGAGGACACAACTTGATTTGGATAAGTGTCGAATTCCCCTCAACAAGATGGGTTTCCCTTATGAATTTTTGAACCTGATATCAGGGACTTGATAGTTCAATATTTGCTCCCATAAAGAATAAAACCATTGGAATTCCAAAACCACATTTGTATCATCCACATTCACTATATATAAATTTTCAGTGATAGTATGATTTCCTATAGTAACTTGAAGCTTCAAAATCCATTTAGTGCAGTCCATAATTGGTACATGCAATGATGACTGTGAAACAATCAAAATTTTCAGCTTGTAACTTTATACTCTCCACCAATTCTGCATATATGAAGTTATTAGTGGCTCCTCCATCCACTAGGACCGTAAACGTTTGGCCTTGTATGTTACCCTTGATCCTCAGGGTGTGAAATCTAGGTACACTTGAAAGTATTGCAATTTTTCCTGTCTCAGGAGTTGGCTATCATTCTTATACTATTTCATACCCCTCTTATTGGGCTGCAAGTTGTTCTTCTTCCCCCTCCCCCTCTTCCTCATCTTCATAGAAAAATTAAATGTAGTGTGCCTTCCCCTTTGCACACTGGTGTCTCGAAACCCAAGGTTGTTGACATGTGAAACATAACTTCTTTCTTCTAAATTATTGCTTGATTGGACCTCCCTTATTTTATTTGGAAAATGAGTCCTTTTTCCATGGTTTCTTACCTTCCTTGAATTGGAAGTGAAATTAGGATTACAGGGTATTTGGTTCTTGGCAAGACATTCTGCAAATATCTTGTCAAATTCATGGCATCGTTCAATGTGGTTGGATTGTGGGATTTCACAATACCTCTAAAAGTTTATATCAACCCTTTAGTAAATATTAAAACCAACCTAGCCATAGATACATCCGAAACCATTACTAAAATATTTTCAAATTCTAACATATATGCTTCAAGAGTTCCAACTTGCTTCAATTGTGCCAGTTTTTTGAAAGGAAGTTCAACATATTTCCTCTCAAATATCTCCATTAATGCATGGGAGAAACCCTCATAATATAAAATATGATCATGTCCCAAGGTTATAATACCATGGAACCACCAATCACTAGCTTCCCCTTAAAGATGCAAAATGGCCATTTTCAATGCATCTTCTTCAACCATAGGCCCTTAACTAAAAATACACACTCAATTTTTGCAACCAAGCACTAGAATACATTTGGGAAGAACCATAAAAGTAAGGAATAGTTATGTTTCCCATGGTATACTTAAGTCCTGATTAAGAGGAGGTTCCCTATTCCCACTTCCTCCTTTCTTAAACTGAAGAGGTGCCCTAATGAACTGATCGAAAGGTAGGACTTTCCTACATTCATCACTTCGTAGCTGCCAATCATTTATTGCTTCCCTCACATCATAAGTAGTGTAAGGGCCCTATTTGGACTCAAAAAACTTAGAAATTGCAGGTCCAGTCTAATTCTTGAATTCAGGGAGTCGATTATGAGGTCTAGTCTTTGAAAATATGGCTTCCCCATGGGTCTTATTCTCGTCATGAGGCATACTACTACTACTCCAGAGTGTTGACTTGCCTCCAAGTTGGCTAGCCAAAAATTCGAACCCTTGCATAAAAATTTTGGTCATACCTTCAAGATATTCCTTAATTAGTTTTTTAAGGTCCTCATTATCTTCCTTTCCCACCATATATCCAAATCCTAGTTCTTTCCTAATCTCCTCGTACCTAGAATTAATTCCTTCACTCTCTTCTCTTCCATTGTTAATGTCTCTAGTATCATATTCTAATGGAGGGAGGTAATCATCACGAAACATGAATAGAGAACTCCAACAATTTCTAAGATCATGCTCTAATACCACTGTAATGACCCAATTCAAAAATTCCAAACAAAGGAATAATTTTGGGAAAAAGTGTATTGACTAGTCTTGACTCTAGGGGCTTCGAATGACACAAGAGGCTCTCGAATTTGGTAGAGACTATGGTGAGTCTTAGTACTATTTTATGGAATATATGGTCACTTTAGAATATGTTATAGACATATGCAACTCGATTTTGAGTCATTGGAAAAAGTGGTAAAATTGCTCGTAAATTGTGGTGCAATTTCCCCTAGGGTGTGAGCAGAAATGGCTCTACAACTCATATGCGACCATCCAAAATTATAAAATAGATTATGGGGACTGTTATTAGAATTAATTTAATTTCATTAGGTTTGGTTATTATTTCTTCAACATATATGTAAAGCTTCACAATCGATGCATATGTTCAGTGATATTTGCTTAAGGGAAATGACATCTAATAGCTTAACTTTGACTCATAAAATGTATATATAGTAATGGTTCAGAACAGATCATAAGGAATTGATACCATTAACATCATATCTATATCTCACTCAATATCATATAACATCATAGAAAATCCTCAACACAAATCAGATATACAACTCCATTGAAATGGGAAACCAATACATGGAAACTAGTCAAACCATAGCTTGGAAATGTGGACATTATTGCATATGTATTTATGATAATTTCCACTTACAGATAGTATGGGAGACATATTATAGAACCATAAATCATTCACCCATGCATGGGAATCAACTGGACTCAACAAGGCACAACCATGATTCACACAAGTGCGCCATCATAGGGAAACATGGGAATAATGAAGTAGGGAACGAGAGAATGGGAGGAGAGATGGGTCACGAACTATAGAATCCTCCTATATGAAATAAAAAAAACTCCATTAATATCCAAATTAGAGGTGAGTATTTCCTCTCCAACAACCAATTTGGAAGAGAATACAACTCCCTCAAAATTGGCTCACTAGCAGGGAGAGTGAGCACTCATTGTGCAATGGACAAGATAGTGGTTCCAAAATGCCAAAGGAAAATGATCAAATAATAAAAATATATTCTCCTTCCTCATGAAATATTTTTATAACTCTCCTAAGGTCCTCCAAGGTCTAATTCCCTCCCATAGGCATTTCCCGAACTCATCCTTGTTGTTTAGTAACCCCCATGACACTTTTCCTTCTCCTCCTCCCTTCATCTTCCTCCAAATTCGAATTGATGCTAAAAAACCCCAAGTGAGCCCTCTTGGAGGATATTTTTAGACCTGAAATGTCATATTTTCATAGGTTGCAATCAATATTGCAATCAGGTCTGATTTGTCATATAATCTTCCATCATTGTTGTCATAAAGCGCATGGAATCTCTCTCCAAGTGGCACCTAATTTCTTCCTAGTCTCTTCCTCTTCCATGGGGAGTTATTCCTCTTCATCTATTGAAATATTTGGACTCATGACATGTTCCTTGACACCTATTCACCTTCCCATAACGTTCCATTACTCATAATTTCGAATTTGGGGTTAAGTCATGACATTTGTAAAAAATAATCTCGCCACCCAAGGTCTCCATGAACCTCCAAATGTCTTCATGAAGAAATTACACTTTATTTTCTCCATATTTATTATTTGTATGACCCAATTTAATGTGTAGATGAAAAACTAAGATTCTCTTGGGTCTCATAGGTCCCTTATTGAAATATTTAATGCCTCCTCCCCAACCCAGGGAACTAGTAGGTGGGTGAAGCTTTGCTAAATAGTAGTATCATTGGGATGGGGACATGACACACACCAATAGAAAAGGAGCCTTTGTTTGGCCCAAAATTTCAAAACATTTCTACTAGTTCTCTTTTCCATAGGACTATCTATCCTGCAAATCTTAATAGTGTTATCACCTGACCCTTGTATAACAAAACACTTAAAACCATTTTGACAAACTAGAAGATAACTAAGGTAAAGAAGAGCTTTCCTCAGGATCGTCATTTCAAAGGATGCCAATGACGCAATACCTCTTTCATTCCATCCTATATTTTGTTCACCACATGATGAATTGTGTTTAATATTTTCTCCAAATTCCTTTGAATCCACCATTTCCTTTCCACTCCATCTTCTTTTCCCTGCCTTGATACCATATCCACATGCCCATCAAATTCTAACATGAATGAGGTAAAACCTAAACGAATTGCACCTTGTTTCATTATCTCTGTCAAAGAGTCATCCTATCCATGGATATACAATTACTATTTCAATTACATTTCAAGATATTTAGTACGTGTTTATATTTTATGAAAAACATATTATTATTGAGATAACTCATAATAATTATGTATGTTATATATGTTAACAATGTAAGGTTTGGTAAATGTGATTATGGTGATGATGACGACAACAACAACAATGTCGACGACAACAAAGAAGAAGAAGAACTTTGGTTTATTGGACTTTAAAGAAAGGAAGGAATTACAATTAGTTTTAATTTTTTATTTGTGTTGAGTTAAAATGTTATAAAGGTAAGTATTGTAACAAATGTTCTGAAAATGATCTCTAATGTTAGTGTACATAGGACATTATATGAGAGAGTGATTTTCATCTTCAACCTTCTTAATGTCCCAAAGATGACAAATTCCTTCATCCCATGATGTTTTAAGAATTGTCTAGCACCATGTTTCAGTATGGATCTTGTGAGAGTTTGTTCTTATTTTAACAATATTGATTTCTTTTGTATGTTAGTTGAAACATAAATATACTTTTGATATTATATATCAGATTTAATCATCTCCTTATAGTATCTTAATTTTCTAATTTTTTATCACACACAACTTATTCTTAAATATAGATGTAATAATACTTTAATATTATCACTATTCTATAGAATGATCTCTTCCTTGACTCTCCAATGATTAATCAAGACTTACCATCTTTATGCCAACCTCAATTAAGCCATAGGTGGTTTTGATTGAATTACGAATCAATCTTAGGGAACCTCTTGTTTCTAATGTTGTCTATCTTGTTCTTCTACATTAGGCACCTAGTCATAGCGATGCTCTAAATGGGGGAGAGACTTTCTTCTACAGGGGAGATATGATATGGTGTATTGTATTTATCTTTGAGAATATATGTTATAAAACACTTTTGGAATTACTCTATCCTTGTCCAGGATTCTCTAGAGATGTTGCAACTCCAAAATTCACATCCATTTAAGATAACATGATTGAGAAGAGTCTCAAAGAGGAGTTTCTTCTTATCCTAGTGCAAAAGATAAGTTGATTTTCAATTGTTTTCAAGTCCATAATAATCTTTCCATCCTCCATTAATTTTTTTATTAACGCTACAGTTGCATTTAAGCTTGTGATGAAAATTGATTTCAAGATATTTGTGTGAAGACACCTTTTTTAAGACGTTAATGTCATACATAAAATTACCATAAGCGATCTTTTTAGATTAATATAATTTATTTATCATTTAATATTTAATACATGACATACTATCAGATTTAACTGTAGGTTTAAAATAGATCTATATATTTTTTTTAAATGTTGTCACATTTGTTCAACATGACATCATCTATACCACACAAAGCTATTTAGAACCCCACTACTCTTAGTGTATTAAGGTAGTCTAAGCCTTAAGGACATGGGTTATGGATAAGAGTCCGGAGATATGGGGTTTAGGATCAGAATTAAAGGTTTATAATTAAAGGTAGAGGCCATACGGTTAAGAGACAAGGTTATGGGGGACAGGGTAGGGGTTATGGATAGAATAGGGATTAGGAGTATGTAGTTAGGGTATTTTCTATATTAAAATATAAAATAACCTTTCAATTATAAGAAAATATATAATATTAAATTTCCATCTAAACATGGACGTTTAGGCACTTCTCTGTTATCAATTGCACTTATGTTATCAGTTGCACATATAGTTAGGGCATGTCTCCCATTTTGATTCACAAATGCTCATACATTTTTAATTTATAATATTTTGACTTGAAAGATAACACTCACATGTAAAGCAAACATATCAATAGTAAATCACCTCAACAACAGATATGAAGGAAATCTAGTTTAGTATATTGAAAAGACTATCATAATATTTTTCATTGAATTGCTCATTCAATAAGCATGACATATTATTGGTTAAATCATCTTACCAACAATTATGAAGGAAATCTATCTTATTATACGGAAAGACTATCATACTATTTTTTTTAATTGAATTACTCATTAAATAAGTATGATAAATATTATTCTTTAAAAGAATTGAACATTCACTTAAAGAGATTTTGAGAAAAAGGAGGAGAAAAAACTTTTTATTTTTAAAATTAATTATATTTAAAAATTTAATATTTAAAAATTTTAAAAAATAATTAAAAAAACAAAAAATTCATAACTATACAAATAAATATAATTGAAACATTAAATCATATGGATACAACATCTTTTTTCCAGAAAAAGGTTATACTTTATTTAAGTATAAGTAAGATAATCCAAAATTAAAAAGTTTGGTCGATAGATGGACCTGAAAAGTCACTAAAACTAGACAACAAAACATAGAATTGAGAGCCAAAATAGAGCCCAAAGAAGGGGCAAGGGCAATGATAGACATATAAAACAATAAGTGAAGTGCTAAGGACCAGAGCAACAAACATCCCAAAAAATTGTAGACAAAGAAAGAAACGCAGGACACCAAAATCAGAAAATGGTCTGGACATGAACTTCCTAAGAGAGAGAACCATGTTTCCAAAATTCAAAGAAGAACCGTCCCACATCAGCCAAAAGAGCCTTCTTTGACAAAGAGTTAGCTAAGACATTATATTCCCTGAAGATGTGAGCAACATACATAACCTGAATGTAGTTGAACAACAGCCTGGTCTTGTGAATCCAATCCGAAAGGGCGAGTTTATTTATCCCATGAATTTTATTTACCCAATCAATAATGACATGTGAGTCAACAATACCTGAAAAATTGGCCAATCCAAGTTTCCAAGAGAACTACAGGAGAAACCAAAGGGAGAGGAGCTCCCCTTTGGTGCTTGAACCATGACCACAACACATCTAGAGCTTATAATAAATATGAGGATCCAGCTGAAGGAGAGCCCCAGGTCCACAAAAAATAGAGTCTTTTTTAGAAGAACCGTCGAAAAATCCCATAGGACTGATAGAAGGGAGGAGAGGAGCTCCTACTCTGGATTTCTCTAGAGATGGACATTTTAATGCACCCACACTACCTAAATTCTAGAAGGAAGTCATACCCTTCAAACAAATAGAGAGGGAGATCGGGTTTCCATTTTCAAAGATCAATTTGTTTCTACAAATCCATATTTCCCAAAGAATAAAACATGGCAGGGACTGCCAAGATGGAGCCAGAGTTTTCCAAGTTTGGAAACAGTCCGGAAGAGAGTTTCCCATCCAACCAAGCAAGCTATTCAAACATTTTGCTACATGAAACCAAATAGAAATAGAGAAGTGACATGATACACAAATATGAAAGTGAGATTCTTTTTCCTTCCTGCAAAGAACACATATATTAGAACCAGACATACCTCTCTTCGTGAGATTATCCCAATTCAAAAGTTGGTTCCCCATCACTATCCAAAATAAGATAATTATCCTGTAAGGATCCTCCCAAGACCACAGTGAGTTCCACCACTGCTTAGTATGTGGAATTTGATCGGATAAAAATGGGTAGGCAAGTTTGACAGTGATATCACCAGAGGCTTTGTTGTATGACCAAATGAGGACATATGCTTAATCACTGAGAGCTATCAAACCATCTCGAATACCAACAATATATTCAGTCCATTCCAGGCCCATCTAACTGCTAAATACCAACTAAGGAGCAGTGATCCAACCTTGTGAGGTGATATCGCTTGGAGACTGCGTAGAGAGTTGGTTCAAAATGTAGTAGCCCTTATTGTGAAGGAGAAAAAGTAAATAAGTTGAGATCAAGTATTTTTTTGGGTCCCCAATAATAGGGTATTCCCCCACCTGAATATATCTTCCATTTCCCGAATGCTAGGCTATCTAGGCCCCACAAATCTCAAAATCCTCCAACAGTCCTGCCCAAAAATTTGATACCCCCTTCCAACATTTCTTCTTGCATCAAATCCATTGAATCAAATAATATCCCTTAAAATATTTATCATGTAAGACCCTCAACCACAGACTACCACCTATTAATTCTAGCCATAAAATTCAAGCTCTTAATGCTAGGGAGAAAAGAAACAAAATTTTCAATCCCCAACCACCTTTTCCTATGGGCATGGCTATAATGTCCCATTTAAATAAATGAAAATTGGTCTTCTCCAAGTTACCCGACCAGATGAATTACATAGTTTTTTTCCTGATTGCGTTGAAGATAGATTTTGGGATTTTACTCAGTGAAAGCCAGTAAACAACAAGATTGGTGAGTACATATTTTTCTAGGATCAACCTCCCATCAAGGGAAAGCCAACACTAGCACCAGTGTTTGATCCTTTTATCAAATCTTTTTAATAACCAGATCCCATCTCCAGCTCTGTACCCATTAGGTTTGATATGATACCCTATATATTTAGTACTTGCAATTAGAGGCAAAAACTAAACTTGGAAGAGATCCCTGGTGGATGCAGAATTAAATTCCGCATCCAACGAGTACCCACTCGACATACTTTTGACAAACCCCGCTACCCCAAAAATAAGAAATACCTGAAAAAATGTGATGATGATGTCCTCATCACGTTTTTCAGGTATTTCTTGTTTTTGGGGTAGAGAGGTCCTTCAAAAGTATGACGAGTGGGTACTCGTTGGATGCAGAATTTAATTCCGTATCCAACGAGCTCTCCCGATTGAAATTTGATTTAAAACATGGGGAGATATGTCGAAAATACAAACAAAAAAGTAGTTTTTTTTGTTTTATTCCTCCAAAATTAATAACTATTATTTTATTATTTTATTAATTTTTTTTAGGAGGCCCATTTTGAGTTGAAATTTCCTCTAATGTGAATTCTCTGCCATTGTTTGATCGGGAAATCTTGATCTTCTTCTCTGTGTAGTTTTCGATCAAGGCTTTGAATTCCTTGAAGTTGTTGAATACTTCATCTTTGTTCTTCATGAAGTATATCCATGCCTTCCTAGAAAAAATCATCAATGAAAGAAATAGAGTATACATACCCGCTTAATGAACTGGATGACATCGTACCGCATACATTGGAGTGAATGATTTCCAAGATTCCTTTAGCCTTGCTTTCGCTACTTGGAAATTTCTTGTTTGTGTTCTTTCCTTTTGCACATCCCTTGCATACTCCTTCATGTTTTCTTGTATTTCTAGAATACCTTCAACAACTATGTTTGCAAGTGGTAGTGCCCTATAGTGTACATGTGCAAGCCTTCTATGCCAAAGTTCATTTGGTTCTACTGATTCATGAACCAAATCTTGTTTTGGCTGGCCCTTTAATCTGTATAGCCCTCCCTCTTGTTCTCCAATTATTACTGCATCATCAATAGTCTTTCCTTTTGGCCGCATGATGACTTGGCCATCTATAAATGAAACTCTTATACCTTTTGCATCTAATGCAGAGATGGAGAGAAGGTTATTCTTTAGTCCTGGTACAAATAGGACATCCTTCATTTTCATAGACTTTCCAGATTCTAATTTGTAGGAAGATTCTCCACTACCTTTTATTGGATATAGGTAGTCATCCCCAAGTTTCACCTTGTGGGGTGATTCATGTTCTGATAGTTTAACAAATGATTCTTTGAATTCTGTCATGTGTTTGGAAGCCCCACTATCTATAAGCCAATCATTGCTTCCTTGTGTGATGTTTCCTGTGAGAGAAGAAATCAAAACATATTCTTCATCACTTGAAGAATCATCACTTTCTTGTTTGATTCTCTTCTTGGAAGGCTCATCATCTTCTACAGCATGAGCATGATGTATTTTCTCGTTTCCCTTCCTCTTATGAGATATATCTTTGTTTCTAGGACAATCTCTTGCAAGGTGTCCTCTTTCATCATATGTAAAGCAAATGTAGATAGACAAAGTTTTGTTATACTTTCTAGTGTTTTTCTTTTGGCAAGAGTGCTTACCTTTGTGATGGTATGTTCTACTTTTCTTGTATTGTACTGTGAGATATTTATCTTCACTTCCCATCTTTTCTTCTCGAGCTGATATTCGAGCTTCTTCTTGTGAGCATTCCTCCCACAGTCTACTAAACTTGACTAGCTTCTTTCTGGCACAGATCCCTTGAATGAAATAGTCCCATGCCCTAGGGAGACCATTCAAGGTGGTCATCACAATTTTTGCATTCTCTACTTCTTCATCTACCGCTTCCAGCTATTCCTTGATTTGAGATACCCTTGTAAAGTAAGACTGGATGGTCCTCGCATTCTGGATCTTTACATTCTTCAATTGGTTATTCAGAGTAATCTTTCGGTTTATGTTCTTCCCTTCAAATAAATTGGTCAGGGCATCAAACATTTCTTTAGGTGTCTTTAGAGTGGACACTTGTGGTATGAGGTGATCCTTGATTGAAACAGCAATAATCCTATTAGCCATGACCAAATTATTCTTGTATAAGGCCTTAGCCTCATCTCCCTCTAGAAATGGAACCTCTTCATTGATGTAAGAATCCAACTCATTTTCTTCCAAGACCAAGGAGATCCTATACTTCCAAGCTTGGAAGTTATCAGCTCCCTCAATATTTTTCATCAAGCTTGGTATGATGACTCATGAGACAGAGAACCTCAAATGGAAATGAAAAATATTTAGATCTTACCAGGTTAAGATGTTGGAACTAGATATGAAGCTAAATTTTTGCAGAGCTGGTTTTTTGGTTCAGGAGCAGATTAGGGTTTGACTTTCCCAGAGTTCAACCCAACCAAAAACTTTTATCTTGATCTCTAAAATTCAATTTTGGGGAGGAGATCAATCCATGCCTAGGATCACTCAAAAATTCCACTTCTTTGGAAAGCCCTAATTTTTGGCAGCAGTGTCGGGTCAAAAAGTAAAAATGATCAAAATCAGATTCTGCTTCAACAGAAAGATGCACCCTATAGAGGAGAGTCATCCCAACCTCCTTTTGCTGAAAATATGTGGAGAGATATCCAAAAAGTAGGAATCCCTAGCTGCACAGTGTATTCTTCTCAGGTTAGCTCTGATACCATGTTAGATTTTTAATATTTAAGCTATATGATCTTAGGATGTTATATGAGAGAATAACAAGCACAACAATCAATCACAAGAGACAATGAACACAAATATTTTTCTTGGGAAAACCATAAAGGAGAAAACCCCACAACTTCCTCAGAGATAGCATCAGCACCAAAAGTAAAACCCGAAGACAGTAAGATGATCTCTCGATAGCAGTAGTCTCTCTCTCTCTTATCCCAGCTTCTTCTCTCACTCTCAGTTATGCACTACAACTGAGTGTGAGTGAATGTGTATGAATGTGTGTTAAATAGAGAGGCTCCCTCTCTATTTATACTAATTCCCGACTTAACAATAACTCACTAGGTATGACTTCTCTAGGAGAGTCTAATAACCCTAGAGCCCCACAACTGCAGGGAATTTAACTCTTGATAAATAAGGAGGGTATACTCTCTAACTTTACATGACTTGTTTATATTATTGAATCTCCCAATCGAAACATCGGGGCATGACATGACTCAATTATATTACAGATACTTCCCGGAATAAACATCGGGGTACAATACATAAGATATACAAGTGAATACATTCCAAAGTTACAAATTGATCAACACCATAATCCATGCTTTAAAAATGTGGCACCATCATCTAATAGATAAAAGGTTTTTTCTACTGTCTAATAACATAAGCTTAAAATATTTGTTTGATCAACAAAATCTAAATGCAAGGCAAGATAGATGGTTATCTTTCCTTAGTGAATATGATTTTGAAATCAAACACATTAAAGGACAGAAATATAAAGTGGTTGATGCCTTAAGCAGAAATGCAATAACCAGTTTTATAGCTTCCATTAGCAGTTATAAAACCAAATTAGAGGATAAATTGGAAGAAGGAATAAAACTGGACATAGAATACCAAAGTTTAAGAGAAAAAGCAGCTCATAATGTATCTGAATATTTAAATACAGATTACAGTTTAAATGAAAAAGTCTAGATGCTGTAGGGGTGGAAGGAGCGGGGGGGATCCTTCTGGATCCCGGAGGACAAATAGAACAAACTTTTGCTTGGGGTTTAGGGACTCGAACTAACAATGAAGCAGAGTGGTTGGCTCTCCTCCAAGGTCTGCAGATCCTTCAGGATAAAAACTATCAAAAGGTTCTGATATTTGGAGATTCAAAGCACGTCATATCCAAATTGATCAATGGATACCCCAAGGGAGCATTCAATTGCCGTCGTCTGTACAATAAAGCTAAACTTCTTATGCTCGGCTCCTATGAACCATTTCATATTCTCAGAATCAATAACACTGCAGCGGATAGTATGGCCAACTTGGGGGCCTCCATCCCTCAAGTCTACTTCAAGCAAAATGGGAATCCTCCCATTCTTAAATATGTTCTGTAATGAGAAGTCAAGCTTACACTCATCCTCATCTCAAGAAAACATTCGGGAAGTTCTCTATGAATGACCATCGCAAGTGGAATAGCCTATCGAATAAACATGGCAAGGGGCCTAGCCTTTTGATTATCCATGGGATCTTACTCCTCCCCCCTCGCTTTGGCTTGTTTGGCACCCCATTTTTCCTCCTTCCCCTATCATTCTCCTCCATAATCCCTCTCCCACCCCTTATCTATCCCTCCTTCATGCTCTTCGAATCCCTCCATCATTTCGCAGCTGGCCTCCTCATCGTCGGCTCCTCTCATTTACTGCTCAGTCCTCCCCATCCTCCTGCCTATGCCGCGTGGCCCCCTTGCTGTCTTCTCCATCTCTCGAAGGAAGAGGAATTAAAAGCTCTTCAATTCGGGGATATCTTCATTTCCCCCTCGTACTCTCAAGATCCCTTCACGTTTTTCTCCATGGCCTCCATTGGGAGCGATATGATCCCCCATTCCCTTTCCATTCTCGGCCTTGGATTATATGATGCTCTGTGATTTCTGTTGAAAATTGTTACAGGCATTGGAGAAGGGAGACTGCAAGGCCTTCCGTGGCAGGTTCTCCCTCTTACTCGCTCAGTGGTGAAGGAAAGGTTGGCTCTTGTAGCCTTTCCCCCCTGTTCATGTAGCTCCCTTTCAATTTCGCAGACAGTCACTCCTGGTTCAGGATTTCTCTTTGGCAATTGGGGAAGCAGCTCGGTCATAGGTTGCAGGTGTACAGGGTGGAAAGAAGGAGTCGTGGGCACTTTGGCTTGTGGAAGAAGCGATGACTTAATGCTGTATAAGGAAATCCTCGTGCTTAGATTCTGCTTCAATAGTCTTTTAGCTCCTGACAGTCCTGTTCAAGCTATTCAGAACCAGTTCGCCCGAATCACCTTATTGACAGAGGCTGGAAAAATGGCTCAGGATGGTGAAAACGCGAGGATTATGGACATCAAAAATAACTTAAGGATATTGTATGAATTGCTCTCCATCAGCGTTATGGATAACAAAGAGATGGCTCGGGAGGTGAAAAAAATGGGAAACACAGTCAGCTATACCTCACTCCAGATCAGTAATCACGATGCACACATCGATGACAATGAAAGCAATCTTTGTGAAATAATGGGGAAAGTCAACAGGATTCAGGAGGACCTTCAGCGCTTCATATCCATGAACCAGAGCAGCAGAGTCAAAGGAGCCACTGATGATGCCGTGCTTCCAATGGAGGAGGAATCAGTCGTCCAGCCAAGAAACCTAAGAGGCAATCATTAGCCTTCTTTTGTCTAGCTTTGAATGAATGTTTTTCTGTCTATTTCTATGTAATCAGTATGTAAGGGTTTATACAACCCACGACTATAAATGTTTTGAACAAACTCATTTTGAAGTGTTTTGAGAAACACAGTGGATAGTCCCTTTGTGCAGCTCTTTTGCTATGCACAGATACTCTGGATCACCATGTCTGTAATGAATGGCTGTGCACAGCTAAATTTTATATATTCCCCCCTTTATAGTTTCTGTTTAAAAAAAAAGAAGTCTAGATGCTATGTAAAAACAGACTTTATGTTCCTAACACACTGGAAGTTAAATTGCTAATTTTAAATGAAGTAAACAAAATTCCTTATTCCAAACATCCAAGGTATCAAAAGATGATAACAATTTTGACAAAGGAGTATTTTTGGCCTAATATGAATAACGAAGTTGCTGTATTCATAGCTAGGTGCATAGAATATCATCAATTTAAAGCTGAACATCAACACCCAGTAGGTATTTTAAAATCATTACAAATTCCAAATTGGAAATGGGAAGTCATTAGTCTTGATTTTATAACCAGTTTGCCTAAAAATCAGAAACAAAATGATTCAATAATGGTAGTTGTGGACAAACTAACTAAGGCAGCACACTTTATACCTGTTAAACCAACTCATAAAGTTTTCAACATTTCTGACATCTTTATGAAGGAAATTTTTTGTTTACATGGAATTCCAAAGGTAATAATTTCTGACAGAGATCCTAAGTTTACTGTTAATTTTTGGAAATATTTATTTAAAGGACTAGATACTAAATTAAATTTCAGTACTGCTTATCATCTGTAAATGGATGGACAAACAGAAAGAGTCAATAAAGTACTAGAAGATATGTTACAAATGTATGTTAGAGACTATCCCAAGAAGTGGGAAGATTATTTGCACTTAGTTGACTTTGTGTAGAATAATCATTATCAAACTTTAGCAAAGCTCAGTCCTTTTGAAATATTATATGGTAGAAAATGTAACACTCCTATTACCTGGAGTAATCTAGTTGAGAGATTAATGTTAGGACCCGACTTATTGAGAGAATTGGAACTAATAGTGAAATTGGTACAAATAAATTTGAAAACTGCTCAGGACAGACAAAAGATTCATGCCGATCTTAAAAGAACTCTGAAATAATTCTGAGTAGGTGAGCATGTATTTGTTAAGGTAAAACCTAGAAATATCTCATTTAAAATAGCGAGTTGTGCTAAATTAGCACCCAGGTATTGTTGACCATTCGAAAAATTAGCAAGAGTGGGGCCAGTGGCATATCAGTTAAATTTTCCACCTAATCTTAGAATACATAATGTCTTTCATATTTCTATATTGAAAAAGTGTGTACACAATTCTAATCATGTGATCAACTCGCATGTGTTTCAGGTAGAACCCGAAGGAGATTTTTAGGTGGAACCGGACTGTATTCTCAATAAGAGGGAAACTTTTCTCCTGAATCAAACCATTGGACAAGTAAAGGTGCAATGGAAATAGCTCAGTCCAGATGAAACAACCCGAGAATTGGAGAGCGATATGCAGGTGGCATATCCAGCTTTGTTCCAGAAAGACCTAGAATAAACTTAAGCAACATTGAGGATGATGTAGAACTTAAGGGGGGTGTTTGTAACACATGTAGAACTACAATTTTTTTTTTTATTTCAAAAAATATTATGTTAAATTTATTGTAAATTTTTATGACCAAGTTGGTCAATGATGACTGTAATTGAAGAATTATTCATTTTAATAATTAATTAGAAGAGACACATTTCCAAGGGAGACTATTGAATGAGTGTTCACTGAACCAATAGGAGGATTGAGCAATTGTAGAAGGATGATTGACAAGTGGCAACACTAGCATTTGAATTTCTAGCTGTTGCAGGAAGCATAATCCCTAAAATTGTGGTCATGTTCCCTGAGAGGGGGAACTGAGCTGGCGGCTCTTTTAATTCCAAAACTGACCCAAAGACCTAGGAAATCTTATAAATACCATCAAATCGAGCAAGAGGCTCACTAATCATTTTGTTTCCAAGTGAATGAACCTTGTGACTGCTCCAAACTGTAAAGTCGGGAACACAAGGAATTTGATGAGGGGATAGCTAAAGTTGAATTGCTGAGTTGAGTATGCTACCAAGTGCTACGTTGTAGCAAGTTGCTACGTGGGATATTATCCAGTGATATTCATCCTAGTGGTTCAGTGAACATGCTCGGGGATTCATAAGCAAGTAATTTTGGCTACTTCAAGAGAAGGTTGGGTGGAACAGTCTCCTTTAGGTGTTTGTCCCCTTCTTCATATTTTCCAGGTTATAATTGTTATTTAATTCTAAGTCTGTACTTTTATTTGGAAGTATGATCAGTAGCTGAAAGTAGGATGATTGGATATGTTATGAACTCTATATCTTAAATTTGTTTGAAAATTGTTCTAAAAGCTACAATTTTGTTCCGTCAAAGTTAAATTACTGATCTGGTTTTTTAGTGAAGCACTTCTTTAGCCTAAATATTTTTTTTCTTTCCTCTTTGAATATTTATTAAAGTAATTCTACATTAGTTATTTCAATCTACTATAATTCCAGCATTTGTGGTATTTCCTTTAGTAGTCTAGGTTTAAAATAAATTATATATCTAATTACATATATTTATAAGTATATATATACATATATATAATACTAATAAATCATAATAAAAATAAGACTCTTAGATAGCTCCGTAAGCTAATCACATAGCTTCTTAAATTAAACCAAACAGTGCTTATTCTAAACATATCAAGGGTTTGAACCTAATACATGGTATGCACGATTTATGCACATGATAAAGTCTTACATAAAGAAACATAATAAATTCAACTTAGAACCTCTAAGCAAACCAAATTGTTTAGTTCCAAAACCCTATACAGTATATTGCACATGTTTTTAGGGTCTAGTTCTAGCCTCTTAATCAAACCCTAGATACGGTTAAAATATAAAAAAATTAAAATTAAAATTAAAATTAATAACTGAGATAGGGTCTACAGAATTTCTTTATAAGGGCTTCATGGCCCAGTCTCTTGTAAAATCATAAATGTTGAATACCAAATCGAGATTATCGAAAGGCTGCAGCGTTGGTCGCAGTTTGTAATCTGTTTTGGTATTGCCATCTGTAATGTTTCCATTCACAGAAAAAAGACACAACAGCATTAGGGCTTAAAACACTTAAAATAAATTAGTTCATCCTTTTAACGTTTTGACGGTGGCCTCACGATATAAAAGTTGTAAACATATCCATTACAAGTTTACCCAAAGCTTCATGTCCTACTAATTATCTCATTAAAGAAAACAATACTGTAAAATCTAGATAGTATTTCAAGACTGAAAAATCCACACAGGATACGTACCATTTATAAAACCTTAAAACTAAATTAATAAACAACATTAGCTTTTGAGAGTGGCTCTATGGCCTATCCAAAAAGCGAATACGATAGGGAAAAGGCCTCATGACCACATTACAGACTAATTAAATCATCAAGACCGCATACAGTTTTATAGAAACCAATAAAACGATAAATCCATTTTCGACTCAGTCATATACATAACCATAGAATAAAAATAGAGTACTGCTTCTACATTAAGCATCTATTACAAAAATGTGCAGAACACCCATCATCTTAATAACATGTTCATTGTTAAAAATAAAGATACAATACTGCTAATCCAAGCATGAAATGGTGTCTTATAAACTTCAAGCCCTCACGGGGTTCTTATAAGTCAAACAAAACATTACAATGCTAAAATGACAGTAGTAGAAATTGTTCAATATACACTGTGAAAACCAAAAGTAACCCTGTCGCTAAAAAATTGTGGCTTAGTCTATATGACTCCACAAGAGAAGGGTTATCCCTTACAGTTCAAGTACAAACATCCTCACAGCTACCAAAGACAACATTATCACCTTCTTGCAATTAAAACAAAGGAGTCCTAAGGTGCCATAGAAAACGTAGAACAAGCCACGGTGATTTTAGACCATAGAGCCACGAAGGGTCGGGTAACAAGTCTTACCCGACTGTAAGCCCTCTTAAAACAACATCCAACTAAAACTTGTAGCCACAAAACATGGTTCTGAAACCCTCCTGTACATGCAAACTCGGAGGTCAAACAATGTAAAATCAATTTATGGCATAAGAACATTGTTCATTACAATTATAGGAGAAGATTTTACCTATATCTATGAGTTCTCTTTTCCCTAAACGTAACCAACACCACCAACGAAGTTTTATGAATGTACCGGCAAGAAGGAAGGGTGTCGAGGGCTGAGCAACTGGTCTCCTCTATCTTGGAATCACCTTTGAACTACATAAACGAGCAGACAAAAACCCAGCAGAGCTCCACAGAGAAAAAACCAAAAGAAACGTATAAATCTTCACAGACAAGATTCCACCATTTTTGAAAATGCATAAGACCTCTAGGGTTTTTCCATAAGCTTATTGGTTGTGGGTTGGTGTAGTAAAGGCCTCTACATGGCCTGTGTGTGGAAGCAATCATTTCACACCTCGTACACATTTTCTCAACCATCATTTCGTTATTGTATAGTCAACCCACATTGCCGATGAGAGCCTTATGCATTGATTTGTATAGTGCCATCTAAAAACAATTTGGTTTTGAATCATAGCATAGCAAATAATATGAGAGTTTTAGGCACCTTTGCAAGTTGAAAAGAGTATGGTGAAGTTTGGCTTAGGGTATAACATAGAATGTATTTTTTCTATATCCTCGTTTGGTTAGGATGTTTGGTGTAGGACCTTGCCTCCTTAGCTAGGAAGCTAAAATCTAAATCAATTTCACATGCACAAGAAAAGCGAGGTTTTTGCATTAGCCATAATGGTTAAGTAAAATCTGAGACCTTCCCCTCCCTAGCTAATCGGTAGGGTCAAGGTTTAAAGTCAAAAACAACTTTTACAATGGATTTCACTAACAACCAGATTTTAAGAAGTTTACGACACTTAAACAAGGATTTCTTTAACACATCAAAGTATTGTTGTAACAAGACATGTTGTGGAAAACATTAGACAAAGTGTTAAGATTCTTGCAATCTAGTTTAAAGTCACTTTGTTTTGTTTATTACAACCGACAAAAGCTTAAGATATATTTATCTCATGGATTAATTTTCCTAGATTTACCATTTACATTTAGTAAATATTTTTTTTTTTGGTAAAATGAGAGATGTTACCTAGAGTATTCACTTGTCCCAAAACTGAATTACAATTACCGTTAAATAATAATAAATGTAAATATATTTTGACTTTTTGACTGATTTTCTAAATATATTTATATATGAAAATTATAAATTTGTATTATTATTTAAAATTTTAAAAAGAATTTAAATCACATGATGAGGAAAAAGAACAAAAACATTTTTATGGCACTCATTTCATGTGTGAAAGGATTGGACAACTAGATCTACTTTAAGACATTGAAGAAGATTTACTAGATTCACTTAATGGAGTTGTTTTGCTTTTCGGAATACTTTTTGTTTGCATAATTACATTTAAGCTTTCAAAAGATTTGAATGACGTACTTAATGTAATTTTTTTGATTTTATGTTTCCTATATATTTTCTTTTCCTTGTCAAATGGGATTTTCATCATGGTGCTAAAAATCAATCGTTTCCGCACATGGGATGGAATTTGAAATCCAAATCATTTGTGATATAGGATCTTTTATCCCTTTCATGTCAATCAATTGGATCATTGTTCAAATGGAAATATAACTGGGTTAGTGTTTGAATGAGAATTTTTTACTGACTTAAAGTTTTGGTAATAATTTTTTACATTATTGAATCTCCTGATCGGAACATCAGGGCATGACATGACTCAATTGCATTACTGATACTTCTCGAAATAAAAATCAGGGTACAATACATAAGATATACAAGTGAATACATTCCAAAGTTACAAATACATCAACACCATAATCCATGCTTTAAAAATGTGGCGCCATCATCTAATAGGTAAAAGGTTTTTGCTACTGCCTAATAACATAAGCTTAAAATATCTTTTTGATCAGAAAAATCTAAAGGCAAGGCAAGCTAGATGGTTATCTTTCCATAGTGAATATGATTTTGAAATCAAACACATTAAAGGTAAGAAAAATAAAGTGGTTGATGCCTTAAGCAGAAATGCAATAACCAGTTTTATAGCTTCCATTAGCAGTTATAAAACCAAATTAGAGGATAAATTGGAAGAAGGAATAAAACTGGACACATAATACCAAAGTTTAACAGAAAAAGTAACTCAGAATGTATCTCAAAATTTAAATACAGATTACAGTTTAAATGAAAAAGTCTAGATGCTGTGTAAAAACAGACTTTATGTGCCTAACACGCCGGAAGTTAAATTGCTAATTTCAAATGAAGCACACAAAAGTCCTTTTTCCAAACATCCGGGGTATCAAAAGATGATACCAATTTTGAGAAACGAGTATTTCTGGCCTAATATGAAGAACGTAGTTGTTGAATTCATAGCTAGGTGCATAGAATGTCAGCAAGTAAAAGATGAACATCAACACCCAATAGGTATTTTAAAACCATCACCAATTCCAAATTGGAAATGGGAAGTCATTAGTCTTGATTTTATAACCGGTTTTCCTAAAAATCAGAAACAAAATGATTCAATAATGGTATTTGTGGACAAACTAACTAAGGCAGCACACTTTATACCTGTTAAAACAACTCATAAAGTTGTCAACATTGCTGACATCTTTATGAAGGAAATTTTTTGTTTACATGAAATTCCAAAGGTAATAATTTCTTACAGAGATCCTAAGTTTACTGGTAATTTTTGGAAATATTTATTTAAAGGGCTAGATACTAAATTAAATTTCAGTACTTCTTATCATCCGTAAACGGATGGAAAAACAGAAAGAGTCAATAAAGTACTAGAAGATATGTTACGAATGTATGTTAGAGACTATCCCAAGAAGTGGGAATATTATTTGCACTTAGTTGACTTTGCGTATAATAATCATTATCAAGCTTTAGCAAAGCTCAGTCCTTTTGAAATATTATATGGTAGAAAATGTAATAGTCCTATTACCTGGAGTAATCTAGTTGACAGATTAATGTTAGGACTTGACTTGTTAAGAGAATTAAAACTAATAGTGAAATTGGTACAAATAAATTTGAAAACTGCTCAGGACAGACAAAAGATTCATTCCAATCTTAAAAGAACTCCAAAATAATTCCCAGTAGGTGAGCATGTATTTGTTAAGGTAAAACCCAGAAAGATCTCATTTAAAATAGGGAGTTGTGCTAAATTAGCACCCAGGTATTGGGGACCATTCGAAAAATAAGCAAGAGTGGGGCTAGTGGCATATTAGTTAGATTTTCCACCTAATATTAGAATACATAATGTCTTTCATATTTCTATATTGAAAAATTATGTACACGATTCTACTCGAGATCAATTCGCATGTGTTTCGGGTAGAACCCGAAGGATATTTTCAAGTGGAACCAGACTGTATTCTTGAAAAGAGGGAAATTTTTCTCCTGAATCAAACCATTGGAGAAGTAAAGGTGCAATGGAAACACCTCAGTCCAGATGAAATAATCCAAGAATTGGTGAGCGATATGCAGGTGGCATATCCAGCTTTGTTCCAGGAAGACTCAGAATAAACTTAAGCAACATTGAGGACGATGTTGAACTTAAGGGGGGTGTTTGTAACACACCTAGAACTAAAAAATAAAAATTTATTATTTATTTCAGAAAACATTATGTTAAATTTATTGTAAATATTTATGACCAAGTTGGTCAAGGATGACTGTAATTGAATAATTATTCATTTTAATAATTAATTAAAAGAGACACCTATCCAAGGGAGACTATTGAATGAGTGTTCCCTGAACCAATAGGAGGAATGAGCAGTTGTAGAAGGCTGGTTGACAAGTGGAAACACTAGCATTTCAATTTCTAGCTGTTGAGGGAAGCATTCTCCCTAAAATTGAGGTCATGGTCCCTGAGAGGGGGAACTGAGCTGGTGGCTCTTTTAATTCCAAAACTAACCCAAAGACCTAGAAAATATTATAAATACCATCAAATTGAGCAAGAGGCTCACTAATCATTTTGTTTCCAAGTAAATGAACCTTGTGACTGCTACAATCTGGAAAGTCGGGAACACAAGAAATTTGATGAGGGGATAGCTAAAGTTGAATTGCCGAGTTAAGTATGCTACTAAGTGCTAAGTTGTAGCAAGTTGCTACGTGGGATATTATCCAGTGATATTCATCATAGTGGTTCATTGAACATGCTCGGGGGTTCCTAAGCAAGTAATTTTGGCTGCTTCAAGAGAAGGTTGGGTGGGACAGTCTCCTTTAGGTTTTTGTTCCCTTCTGCATATTTTCCAGGTTATAACTATTATTTAATTCTAAGTCTATACTTTTATTTGGAGGTATGCTCAGTAGCTGAAAGTAGGATGATTGGATATGTTATGAACTCTATATCTGAAAGTTGTTTGGAAATTGTTCTAAAAACTACAATTTTTTTCACATCAAAGTTAAATTATTGATCTAGTTTTTCACCGATGAACTTCTTTAGCCTAAATAATGTTTTTCTTTCCTCTTTGTATATTTATTAAAGTAATTCTACCTTAGTTATTTCAATATACTATAATGCCATTATTTGTGGTATTTCCTCTAGTAGTCTAGGTTTAAAATAAATTATATATCTAATTACAGATATTTATAAGTATAAATATACATATAGATAATACTAATAAATCGTAATAAAAATAAGACTCTTAGATAGCTCCGTAAGCTAATCACATAGCTTCCTAAATTAAACCAAACAGTGCTTATTCTAAACATATCAAGGGTTTGAACCTAATACATAGTATGCACGATTCATGCACATGATAAAGTCTTACAAAAATAAACATAATAACTTCAACTTAGAACCTCTAAGCAAACCAAATTGTTTAGGTCCAAAACCCTACACAGTATATTGCATATGTTTTTAGGGTCGAGTTCTGGCCTGTTAATCAAACCCTAGATACTGTTAGAATAAAAAAACTTCAAATTAAAATTAATAATTGAGATAGGGTCTACAGAAATTCTTTTTAAGGGCTTCATGGCCCAGTCTCCTGTAAAATCATAAATTTTGAATACCAAATTGAGATTATCGAAAGGCTGCAACGCTGGTCGCAGTTTGTAATACGTTTTGGTATTGTCATCTGTAATGTTTCCATTCATAGAATAAAGACATAACAACATTAGGGCCTAAAACACTTAAAATAAATTAGTTCATCCTTTTAACGTTTTGATAGTGGCCTCATGACCTAAAAGTTGTAAACATATCCATTACAAGTTTACCCAAAGCTTCATGTTCTGCTAATTATCTCATTAAAGAAAACAATACTGTAAAATCCAGATAGTATCTCAAGACTGCAAAAGCCACACAGGATACATACCATTTATAAAAACTTAAAACTAAATTAATAAACAACATTAGCTTTTGAGAGTGGCTCTATGGCCTATCTGAAAAGTGAATATGATAGGGAAAAGGCCTCACGACCACATTACAGACTAATTAAATCCTCAAGACCACATACAGTTTTATAGAAACCAATAAAACGATAAATCTATTTTCGACTCAGTCATATACATAACCATAGAATCAAAATAGAGTACTGCTTCTACATTACGCATCTATTACAAAAATGTATAGAACACCCATCATCTTAATAACGTGTTCATTGTTAAAAAAAAAGATACATTACTGCTAATCCAAGCACGAAATGGTGTCTTATAAACTTCAAGCCCTCACGGGCTTCTTATAAGTCAAACAAAACATTACAATGCTAAAATGACAGTAGTAGAAATTGTTCAATATACATTGTGAAAACCAAAAGTAACCCTGTCGCTAAACAATTGTGGCTTAGTCTATACGAATCCACAAGAGAAGGGTTATCCCTTACAGTTCAAGTACAAACAGCCTCACGGCTACCAAAGACAACATTATCACATTCTTGCAATTAAAACGAAGGAGTCCCAAGGTGGCATAGAAAACGCAGAACAAGCCATATTGATTTTAGACCACAGAGCCACGAATGGTTGGGTAACAAGTCTTACCCAACTGTAAGCCCTCTTAAAACAACATCCAACTAAAACTTGTAGCCGCAGAACATGGTTCTGAAACCCTTCTGCACATGCAAACTCGGAGGTCAAACAATGTAAAATTGATTTATGGAATAAGAACATTGTTCATTGCAATTGTAGGAGAAGATTTTACCTGTATCTGCGAGTTCTCTTTTCCCTAAACGTAACCAACACCACCAACAAAGTTTTAAGAATGTACCGGTAAGAAGGAAGGGTGTCGAGGGCTGAGAAACTTGTCTCCTCTACCTTGGAATCACCTTTGAACTACGTAAACAAGCAGAAAAAACCTAGCAGAGCTCCATAGAGTGAAAACCAAAAGAAACATACAAAGCTTCACAGACAAGATTCCACCGTTTTCGACAATGATTTAAACCTCTAGGGTTTTTCCATAATCTTATTGGCCGTGGGTTGGTGTAGTCAAGGCCTCCACATGGCCTGCATGTGGAAGCAATAATTTCACAGAACGTACACCTTTTCTCAACCATCACTTCGTTATTGTATGGTCAAGCCACGTTGCTGACGAGAGCCTTATGCATTGATTTGTATAGTTCCATCTAAAAACAATTTGGTTTTGAATCATAGCATAGCGAATAATATGAGAGTTTTAGGCGCCTTTGCATGCTGAAAAGAGTATGGTGAAGTTTGGCTTAGGGTATAACATAGAATGTATTTTTGCTATAGCCTCTTTTGGTTAGGATGTTTGGTGTAGGACCTTGCCTCCTTAGCTAGGAAGCTAAAAGATAAATCAATTTCACATGAACAAGAAAAGCGAGGTTTTTGCATTAGCCATAATGGCTAAGTAAAATCTGAGACCTTCCCCTCCCTAGTTGATAGGTAGGGTCAAGGTTTAAATTCAAAAACAACTTTTACAACGAATTTAACTGACAACCAGATTTCAAGAAGTTTACGACACTTAAACAAGGATTTCTTTAATGCATCAAAGTATTGTTGTAACAAGACATGTTGTGGAAAACATTAGACAAAGTCTTAAGAGTCTTGCAATCTAGTTTAAAGTCACTTTGTTTTCTTTATCACAACCGAGAAAAGCTTAAGGTATATTTATCTCATGGATTAATTTTCCTATATTTACCATTTACATTTAGTAAAATTTTTTTTTTTTTAATTTTTGGTAAAATGAGAGATGTTACCTAGAGTATTCACTTGTCCCTAAACTGAATTACAATTACCATTAAATAATAATAAATGTAAATATTTTTTTGACTTTTTGACTGATTTTCTAAATATATTTATATATGAAAATTATAAATTTATATTATTATTTAAATTTTTAAAAAGAATTTAAATCACATGACGAGGAAAAAGAAAAAAATCATTTTTATGGCACTCATTTCACGCGTGAAAGGATTGGACAACTAGATCTACTTTAAGACTTTGAAGAAGATTTACTAGATTCACTTCATGGAGTTGTTTTGCTTTTGGAATACTTTTTGTTTGCATAATTACACATAAGCTTTCAAAAAGATTTAAGGTTCTTTTATCCCTTTCATGTCAATCAATTGGATCGTTGTTTAAATGAAAATATAACTAGATTAGTGTTTGAATGAGAATTTTTTACTAAGTTAAAGTTTTGGTAATAATTTTTTTTATAAATTAAAGTTGATTTTAATAAACATTAATCATTATATATATTATTATTATTATTATTTTTAATTCGATGGTTTATAAGTTTGTTAAAAGTAAAAGTGTGAACTTATATATATTTTACTATATATGATTAAAATAAGTTTTTATTTGATATTTGATTAAAATAAGTTTTTATTTAAGGGGTGAAAGTTTATTTGATATTACTTCGGATTCATTACGGTCATAGACGTTTTTATTTGAGATTGGGGTGGACTACAACTTATGCTTTTTCATCTATGGACAGGATGAGACAAGTATACTGTTGAGATTGATTCAAGAACATTCGTTCAAAATTCGAAATAAACAATTATAAAAAAATAATAGAAATAGATAATTGGTAGCAATGCATGGATAACTCATAGCTAATGAATGGATAACCAACAATTCATGGCATATAACTAGAAGAATGTGATATAAAAAGAAAAAAGAATATAAAAAATAACTGATAGTTGATAAATTGATAACAGGAAGAATGTCGGTGATAACATTTAACTAGGTATGGGTAACTCACACTTGAACCTGTTTAACTAAAAGAATATGAGGAATAAAAAAAATTTCCAAACTGTCATAACTATTTCTTAACCATTTGATCCCTATTGACGTGATCCATGCACAAATTATGTGGGTGTACTAGTATATGAATGTTTAATGGCTAAATATTTATATAACAAAGATTGTGAGTAGAAAAATCTGCCTTAGATAAAAACTAAAATGAAAATAATAAAAAACTAAGAAATACTACACAACAACATACATGCCAATTCTCCCAATGTTAGTAGTAGCTACAAGATAGTTCAATCTCAATTGAAGTGGTGTTTATTCATTATTGACTTCAATAAGTGTTGTCATAGCACATTTCCGCACTTTATTGTCATTCCAACTGCTATGCCCAACTTATTTCCAATTGTAAAAAGAGTACCAACTAATATAAGCTGATCTTCATGAGATACGAATATAACAAAGTAATAGACATTTGATTTTTTAAATTATCTTTTTGTTATGCACTCCACATTTATAAAGAGATTTCAACCTTTAGAGTTTGAATTCTATAAGCAAGACTAAAGAGCATCCTCACCCAACATAAGGAACATGTCAGGACAGATTCATGAAGAACTATTTTGTACTTACAAGACTATACAGAGCATGGCACAAGGTTATCGAATTTAAATAAAGAAATCATACAAACAAGTATTAAGCATTTTTCCAAGCATAAACACAATTATGAGGGATATTATATGTGAGGCCAGACTACGGTGGACCGAATATTCTCATTAAAAATGAAAAAAAAAAAATTGACGCATTCTTCGTTACCATGCAAAATACAAAATAATAGTTATTATTAGGATGATTCTTGTTTAGATTATTTCAATTGATACCTAATTTGTCATGGATTTAAGCATTGATGCATTGCTATTTTCACTACAAGACAACCCAAGAACAATGAGTCTTTATGAGTATGCATGTACATGGTCTCGCTTCAATCTAGCTATCTAGTAACTCTTTCATTACATGTTTGGAATCAAACTCTCATGAGTTAAGCAATGCTATTACATGTTATTTTATTTGCATGGTGTAAGCAATGTAAAGCATGCAAATTGGCACAGCTGGACTATACTATACTGTGACATGAAAAATAGAAATTTAAACACCAAATCCAACAATCCTCTCCTATAAAATGGCATGTTGCAAACACAATTGGTCATGATAAGGAGTGTTATACATTTTATTTTGGAGTTGGGTAACTTTTGGAAGTTGACTAGAGGTACTAGAGACAAGGAATAATTAAGAGACAATAATGGTGGCCTGTAATACTAGAGTGGTTCATCTTTTTCTCTACGCAACATCAAATGAGGTGGAAAATTCCATGTCTATTGTCACTACCTCTATAGAAACCAATTATGATATCCTAGATTCTTAAGCGACCTTAAGAATACTGGTGATTGGAGCAATAGGTTACATTTGTGGCTTTGTTTCTCAAGTAGTTGTGACTATTGGTCATCTTATGCATGGTATTATATGCCCTTCTACTACTTCTAACTACCCAACATTCATATCCTTGGAGCCTCTCTACTCACTTTCGTCGCGAGCTCATTAACCAGGTGGAGTGCCTTTTCGTGTGACCTGTACAACCATAATGAAATCAAACTTATGTATATATTGTTGTGTGGTGACTGTGGGATGAGAAGGAATTGAAAAATATATATGTAACAACCATAACAACCTTGTCTCTTACTTCTACAGCAATGACCATTTAGACATTATTTTGAGACCCCTTGATGCATTTAGATACTTGGAGTCAATCCCTATCAAAATGAACTTACTTTGTACATTTATGAATAAGAGAATGGGACGGTGAAGAGAGAAAGGATATCAATCCTTTCCTGGATTTTAGCTTGCAGAAAAGGGAAAAATTAAATTACATTATAAGAATTTACCTTAGATGGAGGCATCCTATTGGCAGGGAATAAGCAAAAAAAAAGGAATGAAATCAAAAGAAAGAAGGAAAAATTTCATCCTTACATTGATGGAAGTTTGCATGCAATCATGTCAGGAATTAAAAAAAACAAATTGGTCCTTTTTTTAATCTTGATTCTTATGGTATGACACCAATCAAATTTGAAAGAAATTCATATAAAAAAAGATTTAGTTGCACTTTAGACATAATAATAATAATAATAATAATAATAATAATAATAATAATAATAATCTATTTTTAAGGTCACCACCAAGCGAGACACAAATTTGGTGTATGAAACCCCCTTGTTTGTGGGACAAGGGACCCCCCTTTGCGCAATGATTTAACTACTAAAGTCTACAGAAGTGTACATACACTATCCCCCTATGGATTTGAACTTGTGACCTCCTAAGAAGAAAAACAAACCTTAAACAGTAGTCTCTACCTACAACAAGGACTAATAATTAATGTGAGGATGTAAACTAGGACAAATGAATATATCTTTTTTTTAATAATATTAATATCATTAAAAGTAAAAGCACAATTGAATTAAAATATAAATTATTATTAAATAAATAAAATGAAAATAAAGTAAAGTTAATATAAAAATTGTATAGAAATCAATTAAGAAAAAAAGCACTTCATTCTCGGTTAGAACAAAACCGAAGGACATGAATAGTAACATTATAACCTGGATCAAACCCTAACATGATTCTGCAATCCTAGTAAACCCATCGATGTATTTTAACTCTTTCTCCTACTAAGGAATCCATAGAGTTCATTCTCTATCCATAGAGAACTTAGTACCAACCATGTCAAAAAGTGGAAACAATTGTGATTCTTGGTTTTTATTTGGTATTTTACTTTTTCATTATTTTTCAAGTTGTTTCTTTTGATTTGCTGCAAACAATCTTGGGGTATATTGTGACAGGGAATTTTGTATATGGCTATTGTTGCTACACAGGACTATTGTTTGGTGATGTAACCCATGGTGTGGTGGTGCTAATTGGGATTTTCTCTAAGATGGAGAAAACGCAAGACACTTGGATGGATTTTGAGATGGATTCATTAGCGACCACTCTTTTTTACTAGATCTAAATGACCATGACTCTGATCATAATGATATATCATATTTGAATGATCGGTCTATTAGAACGATGTCACGTATCCATAAGAATCATAATTAGAGCCTAAAAGCTAGGTCCTCCTTTGGCGGGACATTTGTTTTGAAAAATGATCGTTTTGACTCTAGAAAGGGGTTTCAGCCTGTGACAAAAGCTAAAACTAGGGGACCTCTTGATCTAGGGTTTTATGAGAAGCAGTAAGGTTCTAGGGTTTACACGGTGTTTCAAATAATAGTGGAAAGAGCCTGGTTGGTGAGAAGGTTTATCATTGTTGTCATTTGAAGGCTTACAATAACGATGGGCTGGAGTATATGATCTTAGGCCATGATGTTAACATGGAAGGGGTCAAGAGCCTAGCAATCTAGGATTTGGTTGGAATATTTGAATACATATCAATGTTAAAGCCTAAACTCTACATGTGGATTTATACTAATTGGAAAATCGTCCTAGGGTATTTCTTAGAGGTTATCATTTGATTAAGGTTGGATTTAATTTCATTTTCTGGATGATGGTGATGTAACAAATATCTAGGACAAATTATCGATAATTGGCATGGAATCCTTAGTTTTGGGTCAATGGAATATGAGGTTTAACCCGATTAAAGAGATCATTATCATTTTTCATCTCAGGTTGTTACTCCCTGGTTTCCCACTACAACTATTGAATCGAAATGTCCTTGTTGTGGTTGTAAACTCTATTGGAATTTGTGAAAATGGATGAATCGTAGTTCATATCCAAGGAAAAAAAATTGGCAAGGGCTATGGTTTAAATTAATGTGGCAGGAGGTTTTCCATCTTAGTTGTAAATTTCTTAGGGTGGTATGAAAATTCACCAAAGACTAGATTACAAAAAATACCTTTCAAATGCCATCACTACTGGCAGACTAGACATCTGTGTCATGAATGTATGGTGTAGAATGGTTTTTATCACTTTGAGGATAGTCAGGGGATTTCGACTCATGCTACTGAGGAGGTGGGTGGATAGATATCAAATCCTTTAATTTGAATGAGGATATGAAGAAAAAAGAGGATCTTGTTGCCGAGGAAAACTTTAATTGGACTGAAAAATTGAATCATTTGTCTCTATTCGGTAAGTTAAAATTCCTTTATCCTTATTTCCTTAAGCAACTTTCTATATCATAATTACTTTCTTTAAAAGAAGTTGAGAATAGGGGTTTAGATGAGTGAAATGTTAAATTTTCTTCTGAACCTGGGGATGGGGGTATCTTGTTGAATGATATATACCTTTGGTTGCTCCTTCCTTAGATATCTGTTAGAGGAGCCTAGTTGGCTGGTTGAATAGGTCCTCCTGATCAATTAGTTGGCTCAATCTATTGTGTCAATATGATGACTAACCAAACAATTAGAAATAGACTAAATCAATGTTTTGCAATGTATATATAATACCCATGAGTCAGAATGAATACATATACTCTACTTTGTACATTTATGTCTATTTGATAATATAATACCTATTGTTGATGTATCCATTACTCTATGATTCTTCCGTATGATTGTATGTGGATGCTTGTTCATATGTGTCCTTATGTATTAAACTACTAATGGAAACTTAATGTAATCCCATAGATTACAAAATTAGTTCCATTACCGGTAGTACTATTCAGGATAAAAGATGATTTAATCCACATCGATGGTTAGTGAGGAAGAAATTATAGAATGGTGGAACAAAAAGATAACGAATTATATCCAAAATTATGCTAGAAGGAACAAGTCAACTATAACAAAATCTAGAGAAATGTTATTCACTGAGACACATGAGAAATTCATTGAAGTTGTTCCAAACGAATTAAAGAAACTAATCGATCGAATTAAAGAGCAGAATTGGCCCTGCTAATGGAAAATTGTTGATGCATAAGATGAATAACAAGGGACAAACAAACCTATAAGAGTGGTTTGAACATATATGCGACGATTACTGTGAGGAACAAGTTATTTAAGAAATGACATCGCTCAATGAAATCAAAAGAGGCTTTTATAACAACTTCCATGAGTCATTCTTAGTTACCATACCAACACTATTATTTAATTTTTTAATCAAGAAAGGATCTGGCCACATTGTGGAAGCACGATTTCCCATGTACCCTGGTAGAATCTCAAATTGGGAACAATATAAAAAGGATTTGGATCGCTTTTCCTAAGAACGACAATGAGAGTACTTCCTCAGCAAATGAGCAACTTTTTTGAAATCACGATAGTCACCCTACAATTGTCGAGTTGGTAATGCAGGGGTCATCGACCAGATGTAGATGAGTAGATACAAGATGATTATGGTAGAGAAAATATATTGAGAATGAATCCCAACAAGAAGACAAGTCCACCTTGACGAAGTAAAACTGCAACCAACTTTAAACAAATTGGAGATATTCAAAAAATAGAAAGGGACAAAATATTCAAAAAATGGGAGGAGTTGAGGAACATTACGAGTCCATTATAGGGGAAAATAAGTATGAATAAACTGGAATTAAGAGTCGGGATTCCAAAACACCCATCTAAGTCGAGGTAAATTTGACGAGAGGATAGAGAGGGTGGGTACAAGACACTAGTCATCGGGCCACAACCAATGGAGTTGACCCCACATCCTTTGCACATTGTGATACCTGATGTTTTGACTCCTGTCGATTATGCACCAATGATTATGATGACTATCCCTAGTGTTAGACAAACCTTCGAGCTTTTGGTGGCAACATTATTTATAGTCAACTAGATTCATATGGAAATATTCTTGGATGACTGATGATTTCAAGACCGTTACATGGAAGCTAGATCATTTTTATGCTTGAATATGGAAGAAAGTGTTTTCATCTCTTCTACACAGAATGTGTGTATGTACCCTATGCCATAAATGTTATTTATTGAATCCAAATATTACTCAGAATTCTGGCCTTTGGATGAGGAGTCTAAAGAAGAGGTTAAACTATCCTAGGAAATGAGTCACTAGCTAGTATAAATTCAGTCTTTAGTCGATAGGCCATCATTGTCAATAAGTATTACAAACAATAACAATTCAAGAAATACCAATAATAATTTTCTTAATATGGTACTACTCTGGTCCAATTTCCTATTTATGAAGGGGATGAAGATCATGTAAAGAACTAGTTTGTTTGTGAAACATTTTGGGAAGATAATGTTATTCTTGATGAGAGCAAGAAATAACAATTTTTGCAGGTTGTCTCCGTAAAAGAGCTCTCATTTAGTACATGAGTTTTATAGAAAACAGGCTAAAGACAAAGCAAGCAATCAAGAAGAGGTTCTTGGAATTCTTCCACACTCAAGACATCAAGCACTTAACTGCTAAAAACTTAAGGAAATAGCGCAAATATTGGGATAATTTGTATGAAAATATGATAAGAGATTCAAATATTTGTTCATCCAAATTCCATAAAAAAGGGATAAAGCTATTCTAATCCAATGGTTTATTGCATGATTATTTCCAAATATCAAAACACCTTAGAGGTTATATGAGTTTACCTTTTACAGTGACATCCTTTAAAAAAAATAGAACATCAAGTCAAATGTATAGTTCTCCATCGACCAGGTCAATTGAAGACTTGAAGAGAATATTGAAATAATGCAAAAGTTACTACAACAAATTGCATTATTACACAACGACCTATGGTGTACAATATGTTCATCTGAAGTCCATAAAAAAGATTCATCTCAATTTGACGACCGTAGACAACATCATGATGACAAAATATCATCCTAGAAGAATGGTGATACCTGCATGAAGAACCAATCATTTTTCTAGAAGAAATATGACATAAAAATTTTAAAATAGATGAAACAATGTACTTCTATGACATCTATGAAATTTTTGAGTCGCATACAACAACTGAATGTAACGGTATAATTCCAATTCTATCAAGCCAAAATGGTGTGGAATATGTCAAACAAACCATAAAAACACAACTGAGTGTATAAAGAATTTGAAGAAAAAAATAATTACAATATAGTCTATCATACACAAGCTATCGATTAGAACAATCAAATAGGTTCGGAAAACAATAGGAACAATGACCAATTCAACAATGGATATAGTTGACGACGAGGATGTCAAGGATGAGGACACTACAAAAACCATGGAAACATCCCTCATGATCATGCTAAGCTAAGATGTTTCATTCGTTTAGTGAAGAATATTTAAATTTTGACTACCCTTGGAATGCTAGAACAATTCTCAATTTTTGTACAAAATATGGGGTACGAGGCCATTCTCTCAAAGGATTCCCATCATGCTTGATAACATTATCAATAAAAAAATATTAACCTCTTGTCTGGTGTACCAAATCATGAAGTATTGAATCATAAGAATTTACAAATTGTTACAAGACAAGGGACAAAAATTGGTTATGATCACCCCCAAACTAAAAGTTACAAAATAAGGATAAAAATTACCCCCAACCGCATCATCATAAAGAAATTTTCAATAATGTTGCATGAATTTTTGAAGAGCTGTCTAAAAAGGAAGAAGTACAAATATCTAAAAATAAAACTTTGAATGGACTGCTTTAGTTACAAACAAAATAAGAATATGTTGCATGACTGATTGACTTAATGTATACAATAAGTACTAGAACAAGTAATGAAAATATCCCCAAAAGTTTATGCAGACTCAATCAAAGAAAAAATGGGCATTGATCCTTTGGTCAAATCAAACGTCGATGGATACCGCATCTCACTAGTTGAATTTGATTTTGGGTTGCAATCAATTATCATGACTAGAATTATGTGGGAACATCTTGGTAGGTGCAATTTGGAAGAATCATGCATATAGATTAAGCTTTCTAACTAAGGACGGATTGAACCTATTGGAGTCTGGAAGAATGTTAACATTAGCATCAAGGGCATAGAAAATCAAATTGACTTTGAAATAATTGATCCAAAAGAAGGAGAAAAATAATTCCTTGCATTGTTTGGTCTTCCTTGGGGCTGAGAAGTGAAAGAATTTATTTCATTGGAAAAATAAAGAATAAAACTCAAAGGAGAAGGGAAGAAATTTATCGTAGCAATTTATCTATCCTGAGAAAAACCATGGGAGGAACCTGACGAAAATCATGGAGATATAAGAAGAATGCATCAAGTAAAGGAACACAATGAATATTTAGTTGAACCAAATGAATTTGAGGAACTTATTTTGGAATCGCTTTTGTTGATCAAACAAAACTCCAACTTATAACTCTATGACTAGCATATAGAATACTATGAGGTGCATGGAAGGGGCTATTGGTTGTATAATTTATTCACGATGAACGACAATAAAATGATTCTCTATATCTATCATACCAAACAAATTTGAGAGAATAAAAAGGGACTATCCGACTTTGGTACCGACTAATTATGAGACGACCAAGATTCCTCCTTTACGATATAAATAATGAGAATAATCTGTGATGCATGTAGAAAAAAGTATCCAAGAATGTCGATGAGAAAGGGAAACTACAAAGCTTAGTCAAAACCTTCACATGCTAATCATTTATATGGTGGGATACACATCAGTTGCACATGAAGACATGGTTAATTGCATAAACATACTTTATTGAAATATTTGGAGGAAATAATTTAACCATTTAAGCTCATATTCCAAATTTTGTGCAAGGCTTAGATCCTAAGGAGCACATCGAAATATATCAGAAATAATGGAAAAGGATAGGATATAGAGATGAAAGTATATGTCATGAGGATATACCTAATAAATTACAATATGTAAGAAGCATGAGGAGAAACATTCAATCGAAAATCACTTAAAGAACATTTTATCAAGGATTTTTCTTTTTCTCCCACTGAAGAATGCCTGAAAGAAGCCATCCAAGGTATATAGCAGTTCATTACATAACCAGACATATCATTTAGTGCAAATTAGAAAATCATCTGACCCAGTGAAAAATGAAACATAATCATGACAATTGAAAATCAACCAGTTACACAACCAACGTGACTACAAATGGAAAACGATATCACTATCTGAAAGAGATTTTGTTGGAAAAAATACCACCCATGCATGGGAAAATTAGTTAATAAAATATTGATGAAGATGACCATAAATATTTCCCCTCCTCCAAATAATTTAAAAAAGGGGAGTGGAAAAAATCCAAAGCACTATATTGGATGGATGCACAAATCAAAATAAAAGAGTTTTACATCTCAAAAAATGGAAAACCTAAGATGGAAAAAATTGGAAACTATTGGTCGGAGCAACATACTTATGAAATGGTTAATTTATTAAAATAACATCAAGACGTATTTTCTTGTGACTGTAAATACTTGAAAGGTCTATTCCAAGAAATGGGAGAAATGAAAATTGAAATTATGCCAAATGTTAAACCTATGAAGAAAAGACCTTATAAGATAACACACAAATATAAGGACATTGTTAAAAAGGAAATCAAAAATATGATAACTACAAGAATTGTATATCATGTTGATCAATTGGAAAGGGATATATCAATGGTCATACATCCAAAGAAACATGACCCAGAATGACGAATCATCTATGTTAAATCATGAGGACTGAATAAAGTAACTTTAACTGACCCATTCCCGATGCCATTTGCTGATGAAATTATCAATTAAGTCATTGGGCATGTATGTTACTCCTTCATCGACGGGTTCTCAGGATACGACTAGGTTCCCATATCCAAATAAGATCCACATAAGACTACATTTGTCTATGAATGTGGATAATTTTCTTACAAGGTTATGCCTATTAGCTTGAAAAACACCCCTGTTGTATTTTCTTGAATTGTCATCAAAGCATTCCAAGAATATCTATACAAAACATTGGTTGTTTACTTTGATGAATTGAAAATATAATTAATGTTGAAATACCATATGAAGTGGCCCCATCTAATGCTTTAGAGGTGATAACAAATTAATTTATCACTCAATATCAATAAATGCATATTTGCCACACCAAATGGAGTATTATTAGGCCATACAGTCTTCAAAGAGGGAATACAAGTTGATATAGAAAAGATTAAAGTAATTATTGACCTAAATCCTCTAGTCATCCTCAAGCAAGTGAAAACACTGCTAGGAAATACAGGCTATTATAGAAAATTCATCATTTAGTATTCTGACATGACTTTTCCATTGGAAGAATTGCTAAAACTGAATATTGAATTCCATTGGACCACATAATGTGAACAATCATTTGAGATACTTAAAAGGAATTTTCCCAAGGATCCAATCCGAAGATTTCCAAAATGTTCGAAGAAATTTCATGTACATATTGATGCATCAAGTATTTCCATCAGATTAATACCCACACAACCTAGTGACAACAAAATGAATCATCCAAATGCCTACGCTAGTCAAAATATAAACAAGGTAGAGCGAAACTACTCCATGATAGAGACTGAAGTGCTAGGAATAATATTTGTGGTGCAAAAATATAGATATTATAAATGGTATAACCCATTTATATTTTTCACATATCATCAAGCATTGAATTATTTGGTCAATAAACCACTAGATCATGGTTGCATATGTAGATGGCTATTACTATTCCAAGAATTTGAATTTGAGATACTAGTACGACCTAGCTGGAAGACAAATGTCGGGCCCAACCATTTTTCAAGAGTAGATACCGATGAATATCTAGTCATGATAGACTGCACACTTAGTTAGAGTCTAAGCCATGTTGATGGAACTAGCAGACATAGCAAAAATACAACAAGAACGACAGGCTCTAGCCGAAATGACGGATAAAAATAATAAACTCTTACCAATCAAAGTTGCACCCTATACCTTAACTAATGAATATGTATACAAATTGGTACCTGATGATGTACCACATTGGTGCATTCTTGACCATTAAATACAAATTATCATATAAGAAGCTCATGCCAGGTCGATGGGAGGACACTACCAGTCAGATACAACTACAAGGAAAAAATTACAATTAGGCTTATGGTGACCAACTTTAAATAGATAGTGGAAATAATTTGTTATCAAATGTGACCAATGATAGAATATGGTTTGACCATTAAAAATATATGAAATTCAACTCATATCAATAAATCTTAGTCACACATTTGAAATTTTTGCAGTAGACTTTGTCAGTCCATTCCCAAATCTCGATCAAAGGATGACTTCTAGATACATTATTACTGGAGTTGAGTATGTAAGTAAGACGATGGAAGCAGAACTACTTGAATCATGTTCAATAAAGGTTGCATCAAAATTCATTTATGAAAATATCATCAAAATATTATGATGTCCACTTACTTTTGTTAGAAATCATGGAATAGAATTTTTCAACAAGACAATCACAAGACCATTAAAGGAATTCATGATAGATCACCATAAGAGTTCATCGTATCATCCTCAGTCAAATGGAACAATTGAATACTTCAATAAAACATTGACCAAAGGACTAAATAATATATGTAGTATTGATAAGGATGACTGCAATGACAAGATACCAACAATACTATGGGAATACAAGAAAAACTACAAAAGATCGACATGTCAAACACCCTTTAATTTAGTATATGTCCAAGAGGATGTTTTACCCCTAAATTTCAAATAGTAGGCTCGAGTGATTGCGTAAGTGTTACACCTAGATATTGGAAAACCCATTGATGATAGATTGTTTAAACTATCAAAGTTTGAAGACAAAAAAATACACACCATGCACCATCAGGAAGTTCCAAAGTAGATGTAAAATCTTGGCATGATAGAAACATTTGATGAAAATATATTACAGTTGGTGAACTAGTACTCTTATACAATGGTTGTATAAAATGGAAACCTAAAAAGTTAGAGACTAGATGGATGGGACCCTATGTTGTTGAAGAATTAAACATTAATGGGTCAGTGTGATTAAATAATCTATAGGGTCGCATATTCAAAAACGATTTGAATGGTTCCTAATTGAAACATTACCAACTCTAGTAAGGGACACATTGCCAACTAGTGCTCACATCACCATTAGCCGACCAAATTTCCCACGAACTTTGCACTAAATTAGGAATAATTAATTATTTCAATTAAAAATACCCTTACAAAAATAACCATAGAAAAATGTATAAAAATCAAAACTTATATACAGATATTCATAGGAAATCAAGTCGAATAAAGAACAATTGCAAAGGGTGATGACTTGGTTAGAAGATGAAGTTATTGCACAAATGGATCGAACAAATAACACACATTCATGCAATATCAATAGACAAAGAAGAGAACCTTACCATAGACAAGACACAAACAAAATGAACTCAATTAGATGATTGAGCCAGTATGACGACTGACGTGAATGAACAGAGCTATGATCGAGAATAAAGATGGACGAGTGAGCCAATGGGACCGTGACCAATAATTCGGGAGAAAGATAATCCAAGCACGTGAAATGTCAATCATGAATCAACTATTCCATTAATGAATTCACCTACTATGATATAACACATACCAAGGCACTCCCCTATAAAATCCATAGACCTAGAGGACCCTTGGCATCAATTTTGCATAGAACTTGAGAAGCCGAACTTGAGTCTGAATGTTCCTAACCTTGTACTATAGCTCCCTATTTGTAGAAAGAAAAAACAAACGTTTGATCCATTGAAACTTCTTCAAGAACCCCCTAAATCATCCATGGGAGCGAAAAAAATCCAAAGTAGAGAAAAAGATGCTGAAAAAGATCGAGAATTTCAAGAATTATCCTCCATGAAACCCTTAGAGTAGTGGCTACATAATATCAAGAAAGCTAAAAATGAAGAATATAATTGGGAGAAAAAATATGCCGAGTTTAAAGCATGGGTAGTCAGAGACAATAACTGGATCGAATAAACAAGAAAATTAGCCATTTACAAAATCATGACTCTATCCTGGAGCCTCACTTATTAGCCCCCTTGTTGACCTGAAAGACTAGATAGCTAAATTCCTTGTCAAGTGATATCATGACGGGGAAAATTTGGCTTGACAATCCTATCCCTGTCATATATTCCCTCATTATTCAAATCATTTTACACTCTAGCAAGGGACCAAGAATACTAGTCATCTCTGGGTTGAATGAATTAGTTAAAAGATTCATAGGGTTAAAGCAAGGAAAAAACTTCTATGGCCATATAATTAGAAAAATTATATACAAATATGTTAAGTGGGTAGAAATACTAATTTCCTTATGTCTGACAAGTTTGGTCCAACCATTTGACCTCCAAATTGACATGCTCAAAGAAGTTAGGTGCATTATTAATGAAGAAAAAATATTTAATGTGGTCGTACATGTCATCCAAATAGTGAAAATTAATTGTGGCAGATTGCAAGACACATGTCAAGCTATACACTTACCATCACCACTCATATGGATAGTCATGTCACATATCAACCTCGTCGACGAGGAATCCTTCAATAGTTCAGGCCTCCCATTGATGAACAATTATAAATATTTCTATGTTAAAAATAATTTGCAAGCCAACAATGCTAGAGTCTTAGAAAATTGGTTTCTGGTGATAAAGACTTTTGAAGAAATGTAACTACGAAAGATATTCTATTTTCAATTATTATTATTATTCCTCCTTTCAGAGATGGTGTTCCTCCGATTGGGGATTCCATTGATGCAATTAGTCATGTAAATTATTGAGGTAAAACCTCTATTAGTCGAGACAGTAGTACCCACAAAAGTATTATTAAAATGTTATTTTGAGTCTCCTAAGGCAAGTCGGCCCTGGTTGAGAGGAGAAGTCATCCTGTTTGGATATTAGGATTCTCAAGTGATCAATATAAATAGGTGAGGAAAATCCCTCATTAGGATAGACTAAAAAATCAAGCTAGTTCACTAGAGAGAGAAGGAGCAATCCATCTGAGAGGGAGAAAGCAGTATAGTCTTATTTTTGGGTCTTACACTGTGCTTGGTGGAAGTCTATATTGAGGAAGTTTTGCTGGGTTTTCTCCCCCATGAGGGTTTCCCAGGATAAGTATTTGTGTTCTATTTCGTTTTGTTGTTCTTGTTATTCTTTCAGTGATCCTTTTGATGTGTTTGTTATTCTTTCAGTGATCCTTTTGTTTTGGCATAGAAACTTTTAAATTCTTAACATGGTATCAGAGCCAACCTGAAAGAATACATTATGCAACATCTCTTTTAGTAGTTCAAAAAGATAGGGATCACTGTTATAGACAACTCCCTCCGCATATCAACTAGAAAAGAAGGACCATTAAACTCTCCTTAGGAGGGAACATCTTTCTGTTATAGCAGTTTTCAATTATGTGGATTTTTCAGTTTTTGACCTACCATTATAGCCAAGAGAAACTAGGGCATTATATTTTTCAAGGTTCTATCCACAGATTTTGGAAAAGCAATATATAGACCATCTTTCCTTGTGGAGGTACATATTTTGTCCCAAACATATTTACGGGTGACCACCGTTGGAAAATTAGGGTTTCCTTGTTAAACCCTAGGTGATCCTGAAGTAGGTTCCAAAAGCAGTCCTCAAATACATAAGATATACATCCTATATTTCCATTTGAGGCTCTTATTCACTAAAGATGACAAATAGTACCAAGCTTGATGAAAATATTCAAGGAGAAAATAATTTAAGAGCATGGAAGTACAAAGTCATGCTCAACCTTGAAGAACATGATCTAGAAGGCTACATCAAAGATGAGGTCAAGGAACTAGACGAAGATGAATAAAAACATAAGAACAAGAAGGACATGGTCAAAACTAAGAGGATCATAGCTAATTTTATCAAGGATAATTTGATACCTAAAGTATCTTCAAAGAATATTCCAAAGGAAATTTTCGATGCAATGACCAGTCTATTTGAAGGCAAGAAGATCAAGTGTGGCATATACAATAATGAAAATATCCCTAACAGGTTCAGTCCTCTTGCCCATTCCATTGGAACACAATGCTTCAACGCATCTTGTGTATCCTACATAGTAAGCATGTATTTATCCCTGTCTAAATAATTTTTCTTCTTGGTATCATGATCAACAAAGGGCAACCTTTTTAGGTTCGACATAATATCCCGCAACACCTTAACTCCTTCTAGCACAATGGGTGCTAACAACGGGTACCATGACCTCTTTGGAACTCTAATCCTTGGCGCATTAGAGTGCCTTGGTGGGACATATTGTGGAAACATGTGCCTAGTTTCTGATTCTTTTTCCTCCTCACGTGGTGGTGGTGTTGGTGGTGTTGTTGCTTTTTCTTTCCTCTTTCTGTTTCCAATGCACTTCCCCCATGTAGTTCCAGATAGACCTGGTTGGTATGCATGCAATTTTCATGAGGGTCTAATTGGAATTTTTTCAACCTATTGAATAACTTGGGGTTGCGGTGGGATATATCCAGTAGTGTATTCTATGATCGTCGTGGTGGATGATGTCGCAATGCCAAATTCAAGAGTTGTAGTTGTGGTGGAAATCGAAATGACCATACTCTAAACAATTCAGTTCGACTCTTGGATTTGCAGAAAATGCTTTCTCTTTTAAGATGCAAAAATAATAAAATGAAACTTGGATGTGAATGTTAATAACGTGTACCCACTATCTACGACCATTCTTCACAGACACAAGCAATCAATGGAAAGGTATTTGTCATTTCAATCACATGAGATCATCATTCAAATAATTAAGGAAAATTCTATGTATGCTATCGTTTACCTATCACTTCAAGTGGTAGTTATTGCCATAAATAAGAACATGAACAAAAAACATTCCGCCAAAATATTTCAGGATTTCCAAGTTAATGAAGTCCAGTTGTCTTAATGATGGAAAACTATCACTTCTGCGATTTTAGTGCTGCTTGCGACATCGTCACACTCCCTGCGACCTGTAGTCTTCCTCTGACATAGTTCCTTTTTGTACGAGAAACTAAGTATATTTTCTTTCATTATTCTATCTGTGAAAAACTCAGGGTCTACAAAATGTTTCTTCTTACTGTGATAGACTATCAGTTTGCGACATGATTTGCTTTCACGTCAGCGAATTTCCTACAGTTTTTTATTTTTCCCTTATTTCTTTATTTTCTTTCTCTTTTTCTCTCTCTATCTTTTTTTTAATGCGACGAAGTCGTGGATATCGTGATACGACTTTAGTTGAATTCTATTTATTAGTCCTTTGACTGGTGTTCCATCTAGATTTTGAAATTGCATTGCACCTCCACTAGTGATATGAGTTACAATGTATGGTCCAAGCGAATGTTTCTTTAACTTACCAGGATCCTTACAAAATTTGTTGTCATACAAAAGAATAAGTCTTCTGACCTGAAATTGTTTATTCTTAATGTGTCGATCATGCCATACCTCTTGTCTTTCTTTTTCAATAGTTTTGGTGACACCTTACAACAAAACGTTCTTATTCCATCTGCACAAGTTGCGACAATCTATTGTCAATAACATCAATATCTGTCATCTTTGTGATCGTAGTGATTCTTAGACTTAGTACAATATACTCCATCGACATCATAGCTTCCTATCCATACACTACTCCTGTCAATTTTTTATAAGTTGTGCGATATGCCCATAATACTATAGAAATTTTCTGATTCCAGTCATCTCTTTGGGCATTACATATATTTTTCAATGCATTTTCAAGAATCTTATTAAATGCTTTGACACAACCATTCGCTTGAGGGTGATATGGTGTTGTATTTCTTTTTTGAATTTGGAATTCCTCCATCATTTCTTCAATCAATTGTTTGACAAAGTGTGTACCTTGATTGATTATTAAAATCTTTGGGAATCCAAATATTTTCACAAAATTTTCAAACAAAAAAATTTGCAGCAGTCGCAGTAGTACAATCCTTTACTGTCGCTGCTTCGAACCATCTTTTCAAGTAGTTGTCGTCCCTAGTGATACTATAGCGTGCACCTGTGCGCTTCCCTGTTGGACTGATAGGGCCCAGAAAATCAATGACCCATTTATGAAATTCCTAGAATGTTACTTGAGGTACCAGTGACATTTCGTCTTGTCACGACAAATTTCTAGTTTTTTGGTAGATATCACAGTTGCAACAATAATCTTGGGAATATGCATGCATGGTGGGCCACTATAATCCTACTTGCAAAATATTACACACCATAGATTTTCTAGCGTAATGGATTCCTGCAACACCAACATGAGCTTCATTCAATATCAACAATTGCTCATGTTCTAAGATGTAGCAGCGAAGAATATCACCAGGACCCATCGTATATAATTGTACTACGATTAACTGGAAGTTCGCAGCTCATACAACCAACTATTTCTTCTGGGTAGTCGTAAATTCAATTTGCACATAACCCGTACTCAAAATTTGTATGATATCTCTATACTGATCATCAAACATGGTTATAAAAGATAATTGCACATCAGGGAGACTATCATTGAGGTTACCAAGTTCTTCACCACTTTCAATCCTTGAAAGATGGTATGTTCCCAAGTTTAATCAATCGGGTTCAACAATTACTTGTAAATCAAATTCCTGGAAGAGGAGAAGCCACCGAAAGATCATCCCCCCCAACACTAACTTATTAACTAGGTATTTCAATATAGAATGGTTTGTGTACATTTTAAAATTTCCACATAATAAGTACTGTCTAAATTTCTACAGAGCATATACCATCACTAACCCTTCTCTTTATATCGTGGTATAATTCTTCTCTATTGTAGATAATTTTCTGCTAGAGAAGTCTATAGGGTGGTTAATCGACCCTTCACGAGGTTGTATTAGTACCACACCTAGCATGACAGATGACACATCGACATGTACATGGAATTCTTTCTTCCAGTATGGAAATACAAGTATGGGTGTTGTAACCATATTTTTCTTCAAGGTTTCCAGACTCTCTTGGAAACTTTATGTCCACTGGAACTTAATATCCTTCTTTAGTAAATTTTCCATCAGAGAAGTCACCTCTGCATATCCTTTGATAGAATTTATGTAGTATCTTGTGTCTCCCAATGTTGTGAGAAATTGTTTCACTGTGGTCAGCGGTGGTAGGTCGAGGATGATCACAATTTTAGAAAAATCGACCAACATTCCATCGTGACAGACGACATGGCCCAACAAAATTCCAAATGGGGTGCAAAAGATGCATTTCTTCAAATTTAATGAAAATCAATACTGTCGACAATGTTCTAGCATAATCGTAAGGCTCTAAAGATGGTTCTTAATAAGCCCAAATACTATTCAATCATCGAAGTAGAATTCAAGAAATTTGTGAATAAAATATTTAAAATAAAGAACTACTATTCTAAAAAGAATATGCAGCATTGTTAAGTCCAGAGGGAATTATTAATTTATATTAGAAACACCCCCACTCCATCGCAAAGGTGGTCTTGTGACGGTATTCCTTTGCAATGCAAATATGATGGCATCCGGAGAAACCATCAGTGAATGAATAAATCTATTGACTCCTAACACTCTCTAGTACCTTGTTTGTAAATGGAGTCAGAAATGGGTCATGTAAACAGGCGTCATTCAGTTTTCTCAAGTCAACGCAAATTTCTACTTCACCCATAGCCTTTTTGTCTTGTACTAATATTGGGATTATCCATTCTGATTCTTTGATAGGATCTATAATTCCTGCATTTATAATTCAGTCCAACTTTGCTTATATTTCTCTTTATACCGTGGATTCATTCGGTATGGTTGCTTCTTGACCAGTTTTGTATCAGTACTCAAAGGTATTTTCATCTCTCCTAGATATCCAATGACCCCCTTCATCTTTGAAAATTTTGTAGGGAATAGATCCTGGAACTCATGCAATAAGTTCATGATCTTTCCTATAGTCTCATCATCCCGGTAATATTCGATATTGATGAACTTTGGGTTTTCTGATGAGCCAATATTAACTTTCTTAATTTTGAGCAGAATCAAGAATTGGTTGCTAGAAATACCAAGTCCTTCCACACCATGTGTACCTTCATATTCTAGAATGTTTACGTTGAGAGGGTCATCATCATCAGGCTCTCCATCACATTGTAGCATTCCATCCAACGGTGTATTGTTGCATTGTTTTAGTTGAAAATTTTGATTGTACTAGGGATATCTTCGACTATGTTTGCTTTCATCACTTTTCATGCAACACCAATGGAAGGGTGGTCATCTAGGAACTCAAATATATCTATGAATATGGTAACTAATTCCTCCCATTCAATTTTTCCTTGTCTCAACACAACTGATGTATACTAATTTCTTAGTATCATGTCCAGTGTATGTATGAAGTGATGAACCCACTCTTGTCACAGATATACCTTCCATGTCACGCGACAATACTCAATATGCTCGTTAGGATCTGTGATTCATGTATACTTGCAACCAGTATAACTGATCTCTTCTCCAAATATGATCTCCAATAGTTTTCTGCATTGTGCAAATTCAGAGATAGATTGTTTATGTGTACCACACCATATGGCGGGTGTAGCCTTCAACACAAAGTCCAAGGCTAATAATAGTTGTGATTCTATAACCTTTCCTTCAAACTTTGTTAGAAAAGGCACAAGGTTAGGTAAACATTTGTATGTAGGTAGGTCACTTTCATCAACTCCTACCATTGCATAGACCTTGTGATTCTTGCACATTTGCTCATAGATACTTCATGCATCTGATTCTACCAATTTTCTATTGTTTCACCTAAATTAGATGTACAAGAGATAACACTCGACCAGCTCATCTTTCCATCAACTATTGGATTTATATAATCATCTCCTACAGATGTGATAATATAGATATGGTCAAGATAGTAATATATCTTTGTCCTTCTAGTGGGTCAATTGGTGAGGCCACCCGTATCTATGAATATTCAAATGATAAGACTCTTCTCTTAAAATTTATGATGGTCTAGTTGTCTATCTCCTAGTTGGTCCCAAAAAGTCTAGGATATGGGTTTGTATCATCGACAATGTCAATCACTTTGAAGTTTGCATATGTTCTCAGGCTTTCTACTTCAACATGTACCTGAGCCAATCGACCAATAGGTAGGACCTTTGACTGATTTTCTAGCTTGAGCTGAATGGGAGACCAATCAAGTCGTGATTTTACCATGCTTTCCCATGTTTATCTTGTAAAAATATTGACATTAGAGCCCATGTCTAAAATGGTATAATCCATATCATAATCACCTATTTGTGCAGTCATTCTTAGCTCACAACCAGTTTTCAATCTCTTTCCCACATGGTGAAGTCTTATATATGTTCGCAACTTGTCATTAGTTTATTCTACTAAATTTTTCAATTATGTGATAATATCTTTATCATGGATCATCGATATTAAAATTTTGAAAAAATATTTAGGTTTACTAACCTTTCCGGTCGATTGTTTTCAAAATAGTTTCTCGAATATTTCAAGAATCTCCCTTACTTTTGCTCTTGGTAATGTGGGAGCAGATTTCAACTCTTGATTCCTGTCAAATCATTCTAGTTGAGCGTCCAAGAATATTATCTTTTCTCTATGGACACATAACGATGATTTCTTTTGTGCTACTGGTCGCACCTATGGTTGGTCATGCTGTGCATTTTTGTCTACTCCAGTCGTCGCACCTCCTCTTGTTACAACAACAATTTTTTATTCTCTTGGATAAAAAAAATCATCTGGATGTTCTGGTTAGGATTCAGTTTGGGATTCTGCAGGGGAACTAGATCTCCCGTATTCTTGGAATGCCACTTAGGAATAAATTGATGGAAATCCTCACTGGTGTGGTCAATAGCTTTACAATACGAACATGCCTTCGTAGGACTTTCACAATCTTGAGTGAAATGTCCTGGTTGTCCAAAATTGTAGCATATCCTTTGGCCTCTTCCACGACCAAATTATCCTCCTTTTTTTGTTGTCCTCAGCCCCAAAAATTTCCACCCCCTAGGTTGAGGGTAGTGCTGCTACGGTGGATACCGATTCTATTGATATTAGGGTTTTGGATGTTAGGATTATTAATCCTCCCTTGTCCAATTTGGACATATGTCTAAATCAGGAGTCATGTCTAAATCGAGAGTCCTTCTAGTCTATTTTTAGTCACTAGCACCATTGGGTCCAGTTGGCCTAATTGGGGCACATGTTCCAGTTACTAAAGTGTGGGGAACGCTAGTTGAGGCCTACTACCACTGATTTCACTTGCATGCATCATTTTAGGAGCCTCCTAAATCAATATCTACAATTTAGGAGCCACTGGGAGTGTCGATACCAACCTTCATCAGTTGAGTTCAGTTAGTGACTAGTCAAGCTAAGTTAGGAGTCAATTGCATTCAGTTCTAGTTGTCTACATTCAATTAGAGCTAGGTTTGCATGGCTGCATGCAGGAGATGCACATTCCTCACCTACCATAGTTAGTTAGCCTTATTTAACACTGAATTAGACACTTGAGTTGTGTTTAAGAACTCCGATAAACTTTGATAATGATTTAGACAAGGTCGATTAACTATTGAGTCCTATGATAATGATTTAGAAAAGTCTTAGTTACCTATAGTCAAGTAGAGTCTAATCAATTCAAATTTCCTCATGTGGATTCAAATTGCATGTGGCTATTTATCCATTGTTTTACATTGTAATTAATCATCTAATTACTTTTTGATTAATGAAAGAATTCACAGTTGCAAGCCATTTTTACACTGTTTTATTCTTCAATTGCCGAGTAAATTGTGTGATCTATCTTGTGAGTTGTGTGTTTGTCCATAGATCTATGTGCTCAATTTAATATGGTATCAAATCCTCGACGGACAAGGCACTTGTCCTCCTCATATCTTCAGCTGGATCATTTTTTTTGAGCAATTTGCTCCATTCCTACTTTGCACCAGGAGCAGAAGGTTTACCACTTAACACCCCAAGTTAAGGAATTATTGATCAAGCTTTCTTGATTAATTATGCTGGGTGTGATGAAAACCTGAAATGTGCAGGTAGTCAACCTTGATTGTGTGATTTAGAGGTTATTAGTTCTTCTCACTGCATTCACTACAAGCAGCTCATTCTCCTAACTCCATTTTCTATAGCAACTAAATCTTCTTCATTGCATTCAAAATGGCCCATCCAATGGAGCAGCTCACTTCCTTCAAGTACCACTAGTGGAAGGAGGACATGGAGTCACTGCTTCACACCAAGAAGCTCTACAGACTCACAATGGAGTAAGAGGCAGAGCCAATTCTTAATCATGGCAAATAAAAGTACTAGAATAGGCTTGATGAAGCCTATGGATGCTTGTCTCGCTCAATCTCTTGAGATCTTCTCTTCCACATCAAGGGATTGAAGACTCCCAAGGAAATTTGGGACAAGATTGCCTCCTTATTTGATAAGTAGGATGAGATGAGGGTCCATCAGCTAGAGAATCATAGAGAATGAGCTCATCTTCTTCATCAATCCAACTTTGGAACACTAAATTAATTCTTCACAAAATTCAAGAACATGAGATTCCAGTTGAAGCTATGCAAGGTTGAGAAGGAGGATGATCAACTCATCCTTTCCATTATCTCAAAACTCAGTGTAGACTACTCATTATTTGTATCAAATTTTCAAACAGTGAAGCTCACCACTCCAAATCGGAAGATTCCCACTCTTGATGCTTTCACTGAATCCCTCTCTCATGATCATGACAAGTTGATCCAAATGGGGATCATTCAATCTTCTAGAGATTAAGCACTGGTTGTAGGAGGACCTAAGGTAGCGAATGATAAAGGGAATCAAAGAGATAAGTCTCCTATGAAGGAAGAGTAATAAAAAAATCCTCCAGGTTCGAAGAGAAGCAAGAAGAATGGAAAAGGAAAGAATCTTTGTTCCTACTATGGAAGGGGCTTTCATCCAGAAAGCTCTTGTATGAGAAGACAACTTAGTGAAATGACTCTTCTTTTGAAGAAACATAACATTGCTGCACCTTCTAGCATAAGGAAGGATAACCACACATAAGACACAAAAGACATTGAAGGTTACTTTAAAAGAGGTCATGCACTGAAGGCTAGCTGCTCAACAACACATGTCTTTCTCATTGATTCTGGAGCTTCCAATCACATGGTTGCATCTAGAGAATCATTCTCTTCTTTACAATATTTTGATGGTCCTAGTATTCAGCTGGAAAATAATAGTAAATTTTCAAACCAAAGTGAAGGGCTCTATCAATATTGAACATGAAAGGTTCAAAGATGTGCTCTACGTTGCCTCCCTAGCTTCAAACCTGTTATATGTATACCAGATTACTCATACTAGCTCTCCAAAGCGAGTGATATTTGGTCTCAATTGAGTGGAGATCACATATATCTCTACTGGGAACATCATAGCGAAGGGTGCTCCAAATCATGCCTCCAAGGCATATGAGTTCTCACACTTCATTCCTTTCTCAAAACCAGTGCACTCTCAAAGGGAAGGTAAAAACATTCAATCTCCTTCTTTTGCAGTTTCCACTAGTATTGTAGAACCAATTGTATCAGTTCATGAGATTAAGATTCATTCAGATTCAGATTCAAATTCAGTCCCTACTTCTAAGCAGGAATCTAGGAAGATGACTAGAAATCCATATGACATTCATAAGACATAGAAGCTTGCACTATGTCATGCAATCTTACCTCCTTTAGAGATATGCAAAAAATTGCCTGTAATATGTCACCTGGAAAGGTCTGATCAGTCACATTGCCTTCAGAATAATAGAGTGGATCATACACCTCTATAGCTAGAAAGAGTCAACGGTTACATTTCTCCTTCCTTCCATCAATATTTTGGGAGAAAAAGGAGAAGTCTACATGCCAGGCCCCAGAATACCTGTGCACAGAACACCATTCATGCTTCTTCATTACATCATACAGATGAAGGTTGCAGCAACATATTTCCAAGTTTTTCAAAATTGAATCCAGATTCTATCTACGTAGATATAAGGGGCGCTTTTTTCCCATGTGGTTTTTTCCCCAGCTCCTTGTATTGAGCTTTTACTTTAATTTACTTGATGTAATGGGTGACCTATGGTCTTAGTTACTAGGGCCCACAGATTGTCGAAGTTAGCATTTAGGGGGGGTGTTAGGATTATTAATTCTCCCATGTCCAATTTGGTCATATGTCTAAATCAAGAGTCGTGTCTAAATCGGGAGTCCTTCTAGTTTATTTTTAGTCACTAGCACCATTGGGTCCAGTTGGCCTAATTGGGGCATATGTTCCAGTTACTAAAGTGTGGGGAACACTAATTGAGGCCTACTTCCATTGATTGCACTTTCATGCATCAGTTTAGGAGCTTCCTAGATTAATCCCTACAATTTAGGAGCCACTAGGAGTGCCGATACCAACCTTCATCAGTTGAGTTCAGTTAGTGACTAGTCAAGCTGAGTTAGGAGTCAGTTACATTCAGTTCTAGTCCTCTACGTTCAGTTAGCACTAGGTTTGTATGGCTGCATGTAGGAGAGGCGCATTCCTCACCTCCCACAGTTATTTAGCCTTAGTTAACATTGAATTATACACTTGATTTGTGTTTTAGAACTATGATGAACTCAGATAATGATTTAGACAAGGTCAGTTAACTATTGAGTCCTCTGATAATGATTTAGACAAGGTCTTAGTTACCTACAGTCAAGTAGAGTCTAATCGATTCGAATTTCCTCATGTGGATTTGAATTGCATGTGGCTATTTAGCCATTACATTACATTGTAATTAATCATCTAATTTCTTTTTTATTAATAAAAGCATTCACAATTGCAAGCCATTTTTGCACTGTTCCATTTTTCAATTGTTGAGTAAATTGTGTGATCTATCTTATGAGTTGTGTGTTTGTCCACATATCTATGTGCTCAATTTAATAGTGGATACATATTTTGTTGATATTGGGCTAGTGGATATTGAGCAGGTGGGTATTGAGCTTGTGCTCGTTCGACATGTATTTTCTCATTTTTCTTCATTAAGTACATATCCACTGTTTTCTCATACAAAAGCTAGTATGATGGTATGTAGTCTTTCTCATCATGTCCTATAGATTTGAAAAATTTACATTACAGACTAGTGGATGCACTTACAATATTTTGCAAGTACAAGCACTCTTTCGACTGATGACCTCGGGTCTAACATATTCTACACCAAGGAATCCCTTGTGTATTTATCGGGTTTGACACTCCTGCTGTGACATAGTTCATGAGCGCAAAACCATTATCTTTATGGTGTCCCTCCATCTGCATTGGGTACACCAAATTTATTCTTAGATATTTTTTACTTTCTTAATGTCTTGGAGTTGCAACGTAAGGTTAGATAGCTGCAAGTGAATTTTCATCATTCCTTCACTGATCTCTCCAATCGATAAGGATTCTAACTTTATTGCTATCTCCATAGCTTTGGTTTGCGACACAATATTTTGTTGCATCAACGAGATTCGAATGTGTGGCAACAATGCTACAATGAACCATTCCATTTGTTGCATGTCTGACATATGAAAGCTTAATTTAGCCATCAATGTTTTAAATCTTTGGTCAAAATCCCAGACCAATTCTGTAGTTGACTGCTTGATTTCTTTAATTTGTGTGATGCATTGTGACTTAGATTTCAGATTTTTAGACTCGTCTATTAATCCCACTTGAATTTGGTCTAGTGTTTTCGACGCAACTCTTGCTGGAACTATAGAAAACTTCATCTACCAGTCTAGCACACGAACTCTCATTGGTGTAATCATCTGCACTTGCTTTATCTTTTCGTCTTGGACCGGTCACACAATCCATATAGATTCACATAGAAACTAGTGTTGTTCAGGGTCTTTTAGCCTATTTACTTTAAATATAGGCAACTTAATATCGTTTCCAACCATTATATTGGCTCCTGTTACACTTTGACAAAATTTTTGACTAGTTGGACTTGCTTGTTTGCTATTCACAATGTTAGTATTACTTGTATTTACAAAGTCACTGGGAAATGACTTTCTAGATCCTACCTCCAATGATGTGCACGGGGTTTTAGGGGTATCATACTCAAGCTCTATATATCAAGCTTGTGCTTCCTATTCCTCTATGTTGGATATCGGCTGATATTCCTCTTCTTTGTCACAAGAACCTTCGTCAAGATGTGATGCTAGCTCATACTCTTCTCCTCTGGTCATACTATAACTTCCTCTCCTTGTCACAATTTTTCTTCTTTTTCGTGACCAAAATCTTCTTCCACTCCTTAAACGTCCACCTTGTAGTTTAGTACCAATATCAACAGGGAATATCTCAGCTTAGTTTTCTCCATTTTTCATGCACTTCTTCTGCGACATATCCCAACCTTCTTGCACAAAGTCCTTCTAACTATCAGAATCTATTCTCAGGATTCTTTTTTCACATACAAGCATCTTTATCCAAGTTTTCAAAGATGTTAAGAATCTTCCTCGTGGTCCTTGGAAATTTTTTATTTTTGCCTCACTTTATGAGGTTACTATGTCAACATCAAACTCAATAATTTATCCCTACAGAATACTATCTACCCAAAACTTGACATCCCTTGACACGGGGTTTCTAGTACTTTTCAGTCGCTGAATCAATTGAGGATTCCACTCTGTCGGTTCTCCTCCTTGGAAATTATTTCTTTGGGATTCTAACTTCGATAACCATTCATATAACACAATAGGGAAATCAGAAAAGAAAATATCGTGAATATCTATATAAAGGTATCGCTTCGACCACCTCGTCATATTTAACCATGATCCCTTACTTTCTTCTTGTGCAAACTCCAATGCTTTAAAATCCACCTAGTCTTGGATTTCTAGCTTCGTTGGATGCCAAAACATGTCCCTCACAAAAATGATTCATAATCCCGACAACAGAACCATTTTTTGGCGTTCCCTCTCTCTTTGACCCAGGTTCAAAACTTTTGTCATGCACAACAAAGCACAAGATATTGGCCACAGAGAAAGGATTAGTCGATAGCACCTATGAGTAGATGCAGTCTCACTCGATATATCTCTTATGGGTAACTGCCAAAACCATGTTTCCGCAGTTGGGTGGGGGTTTCTTCTCCTTTGGCACCTTACCAACTCACTCAACCGAAGACGATGGTTGTAATGATTAATCTTACTATGCGTGAATAATACACTACTTAATCCATCTGTGACAATGATTATAAGAACAATGTATGTTTAACACACATGTTATATATCACTAGTGCGAACCATGCATTAAAAAACTCATTCATAAGTAAACACATAAACACTTAATCACAATATACATTCCTGCAACTTACGCATATTCTTCATATACAATCATATACATTCGCATGAATTCACATAGATTCATGTGACATAAAAAAATTCATCATCTACTCAATGACACGTTCTAACATGGAAACCCATTCGAGAAAAACCACAAAGGCGATCTTCATCTGGCATGAGAAATATATAGCACCTTTGATCTTCCCACTTAGCTGCAGACTCTGTTCTAGATATTCTTCTCTTATCTTTACATCTCTCTCCTCTCATGCTCTCTAGTCTCCCATCACTCAATCTTCTCCTACTTGACTCTACTATTGATCCTCACATAGCCTCGATCAACTACTCTTCTCTATACTTCTGCACACTCAGCTGCAAATTACTCAACTCTTCTTATAGACACAACCCTACTAGCTGACTAATTAAGTAACTTAACAGATATAGAAATTAAGAATACAACCAATCAAACCAACAAGCAACAACCAACGAGAATCACACACACATCCTAAGTTCTTTGTTCTTATAGACTCTTACATGTCGCTATAAACTGACTTCATTGCGTTAGCCAACATGCTGTCATTCTTATTCTAGTGACATTTTTCAGTAGGAACTAACAAATCAAAATTACAAATATGCTTTTATTCCTTACATTACGTGTGACTTCCACCAATTCTAGCTGAGATTGTACCCACGATCTTCCTTGAATTATCATTTTTAGTCATTGCATCGTTGCATGTCTTCTCTAGCATGGTTCCTTCTGTCGTGACTGATCTCGTTGCATCCTTTCCTCCTGTCGCAACTTCTCTTCTTTCGTGGCTTCTCTCTCATGTTTCTAATTCATCCTTTTGTCACAACTTCTTCTACAATTGATCTTGCCTTAACTCTTCATTCCTTATCTGCTTCTACTCTTCCTTCTCTAGTTTTTTTGTAGTTCATTTTCCTTCCTGCAATTGGACTCTTTACCTTCTTAGGAAGAATTCTAACTGAATTATGCCTATCTTTTCCTAGGGTCGGCACCACATGTTTTTAAAAACATTCAAAGAAGAAGGAATGAATGGATTCCATGATCGAATAATTTCATTCTATCATAAAGAATGATGTTTGAGATGTGGTTCCAATATCGAAGGATAAATTGATGGTTCGAGACAGACTGAAGGATAAATTGTGGTTCCAAACAGACTGATACTGCATTCAACTTTCTTCACATAGAATAGTATCCAACTGGAATATTCAAGAACCATTACTTGATGGATAAATCTAATACCAAAGGGAAACAACCTTGTACATTACTACTTTTAGGTCAGATGATCAACCAAAAAACCCTCTTATTATTGTACCATCTGTCGATCAATCTAGCAAGATTACAGAGGAAGAGACCAAGCAACCGAATTGAGGAACAAATCAAAAAAATGAATAAGAACCCTTTAACAAAGTATTTGAACCTAATTTTGAAAGTCCCCGGTTCAAGGAAAAAATAAATGAAGTATCGCACATGATACTATAATTTTAGAAACAAGAGAAAGGAAAAACGACAAGGATGCAGACATAGAATGGGAAGTAACTCTATTTCAAAACTTTAGAAGAAAACTTAGCTGAAATGAGTGTATAGGACAAGCGTATTATTTTTGAAGTAGAAAAGAAAAATGTTCCATTATAAGAAGAAATCTAGAAGTAGTTTGGACATAAGCATCTGGTATAGTTGGTCATGCAAAAATAGTCGATAACACCCCTTACTGACCCTCTATCTCCTCCATTTCTTAAAAGAAAAAATTTCATATAATTGTAGAAGGAACCCATGGATGTTCCCAATGACACACCTCCCCCAACCTCAACTCGAGTCAAACCAGAAGAACTAGAAGTGCCAGGTACAAATGACAACATCACCTCTTATGTTCAAGGCATTCAAAACTACTTAAGAAAAATCCAACAAATTAACATAGCCTCTCAATGTCTTCGAAGTGTTGGAATCTCCATCTAGTGTATCTAAAGAGAAAAAATTTAAGCTTCCTTCTTTTAAATCTCTATTTCCTACATCCTTCCACACATCTGTCACATCTCAATTTGTTACGACTATTTATGTACAAACCCTTCCTTCACTACCAATTCTAGCCTCAAGGAAAACTTCCTACCCATAGAGGACTCAAATTACTATGCATATGACCCAACCTCTTCTTACTATCCCTATTCCCATACTGCCATTGCACCCATTAGCTAGAATAGTTCATGTAATTGTTTCATTACCTATACTTGTAGGTGCCATTTCAACTATTGTTACAACTATACCCCCTATTGATATCCCTAGCACTACCTTTGCAATGCAAAGTGACCCTCAAGAAACCCTCAAATATATATTTAATGGAATCTTGCAAGAAACACCTACACAAACCACACCAATCCAAACACCACCTGATTCACCGTTGCCAACTTTGAACGCAATGATTTCCCCTTCTTCCTTTTTCCTTCCATCGCCCTCCCTACCACCTATATCCATTCCAATTTATGTTGTAATAAACACCTATGCACTGAACAACAATATGTTGACTGAACCTAGTGCATTGGTAACTTCAGTAGAATCAACAACGAAAGAACCAACAACATCTTCAACAACAAAAACTGTGCAGAAATCACCATCCAAGAAACCTAACAAGAAAAAGTCTAGAAAGAAAAGCTCTAAAAAGAACTCCTAAAATTATACTGAACTTAAGCTTCCAGTAGACTCAAATTTGGAATGCATGTTAGAAAAAACAATATTTGAACTTTCCAAAGCATATAATCAACAATTGGAATATATTATTAGATTAACACTAAAATAAAGAACCAAGATCTTGGCAGGGGAAATTAAGAGACTGAGAGTAATGAAGAATGCTCAAGAACAAGACTAGAAATCTTGCACAGAAAAACCAACATATATTATTGGACCTCTATCCGAGATCCAATCTAAAGATCCTTTGGAAAAAATATAGCATCTTATTGATACAATTCTACAAAAATACCAAGAGAAAATCACAAACATAGAACAAGATGAAACTGGTTTAATCATTGCCAACTAGTTTCACAATTTTGAACAATTGCATCCAACAAAGTCAAACAATTTTAGTCGGATTACATAGATCCCAAAGTTCAACCGACCCATGAGTAGCTCAAACCATTCAATGGAAGGTTGTCAAGGAATAGGAAAAGTAGGAAGACCTTAAAAAGAAAGAAATTTAATGGGTAAATGAAGCAACTAGATCCAAATAATAAGTCATCCAATTGACTATCGTAATATACCAATGCAGGTAATCTTTCTAGAACCAGCACGACAACATTGGCCCACAACTCCAAAATTCAGTATGACAAGACATAACAGAAAATATATTATAGTTATTAGAACTCACCAATACTATTGAAAGAATCAAACCCATACTCCAAGACTGATATCTCTTCTATGAAGACTCAGCTTGACTTCGCCAACCGTTATCCAAGCTTGTGAATAATTTGTTTGACTTGACACAATGTCAGACTTGTAGTAGACTCAAGGTTGCATGCTTGTATAAATTATTGAAAATTTTGTATAGGAAAAATCACCCTGTTCTCTTCGGGATGAAGGCGAGTTTTGGGGTGGGGGATATGTTGCAGGATCTTAGTCGGCTATCCAACTAGGTATTCACGAGAAACTAGTTGGATAAGTCAGTCGAGACGATATCATGACTGACCAGACAATGAGAAATATACATATAAATAATGGGTTTTAAATGTATATATAAGGATGGTGATCCAAAATAAATACATATACTCTACTTTGTACATTTATGGCTATTTGATAATGTAATACATGTTTCCTCTATATCCATAACTCTATGATTGTTTCTCATGATTGTATGTGGATTCTTGCTCTCAATTTCTGTTATGTATTAGACTGCGACTGGCAATTTAATGTAATCATGTAGATTACAACACTTATCCCCTGTCTCTAAGAACAATATTGCTAATAATGTCGGCATTGTCAGTGTCTTTTAAATCCATAAGGATATGAATGATATTGAGGGTAATGGGTCTCTTTCACACCAAGGGTATGGTAGTCTTGTTTTTGTGAACGAGATTGATATTTCTTTGTCTTGTTCCTTTGAATCCCCCATTGGGTAATTCTAAATCCAAAGGATTGATGAAGGGTAAGGGGATTGGGAATACTATACGATCCACACTAAAGATCTCTGTAGTTTCACCCACCTTTAAGGAAATTGGAACCATGAATCCCTTACCAATATTTTTCTGACAAAATTTTGGGAAACTAATATGTCTCTCTACTCATATCTTCATGTCACCAAAATGTGACTATTAGGAGATAGAATAAAAAGTGAGAGAAAAAGCATAATAATGCTCTCAAACTAGGGGATAAGGAGAATAGTGTGAAGGATTGCATTCTTCTTTCATCTAGACTTCAAGTTGTATCACATGTTAACCCACTAGTTATAACTATTTCTGAATCTAAGGCCCTTAGAGCACCTGCACCCAAGGAAAGTATTTCTTAATGTTACTGACATATTTTAACATTTGGGGGACCGTAGGGGGAACCCAAAAACTTAGGTCCCTCAAAATAATCTTAAATGTAATAAATATTGATATCATCTTAGTTTAAGAAATGATGTGTGTGGGGTCAAAAGCATGTGATATATTTTTAAAACCGTTTCTAGGTCGGGAGGTCTATGCAGTTGATACAGAGGGACAATCAGGGGGTCTTCTTGCTATACGAAACCTTTCTATAGTTGATCTTAAAACCTATCCCATCCATGTAGGGATACCATTGGAAGGGAGAGTTAGGGGTTTATAACAATGATTATAATCGTAAACTATTATGGCCCCTATAGAAACCAAAAAGACATTTTGGAAGCTGTTGACTCTAAAGTGGTTCTTTATGATCCCAAATTTATTCTAGCAGGTGATATGAATATTACTCTATTAACTTCGTAATTTTGGGGAAGTAATCTAAATTTGGATCCTCTATCTAATTATTTTCAATAGTTGTTTCATGGAATACCAAATTTATGTTTTATTCATAATGTATATGATGCATTGTAACAATATGTAATTGCATTAGTTTTTTGTTTTCTTTGTAATTGCATGCAAGTGTTGTTTCTATTCATGAACTTATATTTTCTTTGAAACATTTGAAAATGTATTATAAGTCTTTTACCCGGTACTATGAAGTTTGGATATATGGTTCATGCCTTCAAATCGAATGACAAAAGATCCATTCAAGAAAATTGGAGGATTCTAGACTTATTCTCCCATCGCCTAGAGAGTTTTCACATGCCTAACTTTCTCTTGTATGATGTATGAATCCCATTAAACTACATGCACAAGGAGGGGCCTGATGTCCACACCCTTACCTTGGTTATCATATGTGAATTTTCATTAGAGGATTATTTGTGGAGTTAGTGTCTATTGGAAGATTAATCTTATGTTGTAAATGTGAAAAAACATAGTCATGCAATAAAGGATCTTTATGATTATCTTACAACAAGGTAATATCCCAAATGTAAATTTTTGTTAGACTAGACAATGGATCCTTGGGATGAGGATAAATATGACTTTAATCCTTTAAAATTTAGACTACAGATAAATATGGATTTCATCGTTTAGATATTCAAGGTTTGATCAAATTCCTCATGTTAAGAGATTTTCCATCCCACCCTTACCTATGTTGGCAAGCAGGAGAAGATAAGATGATATACTTCTATAGTTTCTTATGTATATTGAGTGTCTTTTATAATAATACATATAATGACAAGTCGTTATTTTATTAATTGTAGTAGCACTTTTATTTTCATACTTTTTTTATTTTTTAAAATTTGTTGGGGGGGGCTTGTTCCCCCACACCCTACTCAAGCAATAATTTTGCGCATAGAATTTTATTTTGTGAATAAATTAGGTATTACAATATTTATATTAATCCATTTGGTGTATATTAGTAAGTATCCAACTCAAAAAATGTACCATTTAAACTAACCTGCATGTTAGGGAGGTGGCTAAGGTCATTTGCATCTTACTTTCCTAGGCATTCTTGTGTTTTATTCATTAAAAAGTACGAGTAAGATACTTTAAAATCCTTATTTGAACATAATCAATCATTTTCCTGTATACTTTTTATATTCTTTCATATTTTTCGGTGACACTGTTTAGAACCGCTGATGAGTTCCATTTAGAACTAGTTTCTCTATAAACGAAATAAGTTAGTTACATTTATAGACAAATTGTTTTTTTTCAAATTTTTGTTGGATCCATTTGGAACTATTTTCTTCTTTAAATGAATTCATACATGGTTTTTTTAGGATATTTTCTGTATGAATTTTGTGCTTTTTAAAAAATGGTGATTGTTAGAAACACTTATCATTGGCCACTTTGATTTTCTTATAAAATATGATCATATTTATGTGATGAATTTTTTAAACTTTACTGAGAATTTACAACTCATTGTATAGAAGTACTACATGGTTAGATGAGGTAGACTTGGTATAACTACCTAATAGGAATTTTTATTTAATTATGTCCTTATGCAAACTTTTGCAATATACTAAAATTATAGTCCATTTAGGTCTATATCAAGTCCATGAACATTAATAAAACAATGAGCCAAATTTCTTGTTTCTAAAACTATTAACAAAATATGTAATTTATTAATGTGACAATAATTTTAGAAATTATATAATAAGATTACAGTATTAATCATATTATTTATCCCTCGCCATCATATTTATAAATAAAGAAATGGGTTTACTTTGCTAAAAAACTTCTTGATCTCACATGTATATACTAGGCTTCTTTCCATAAAATTAATTGGAATTTCTCCTATGATTTTATATCTCATTTTTTTGTATGTGTACATTGTCTATGACATTGGTGTTTGAAATTCATAATCATGCTATTGGAAAAGTGCAAGTGCAACTTCCACTAGTAAAAAATGACAATTTTGTGACTAAAAAAACTAAAATTTGCATATATATAAGAGACTATTTTTGAGACAACGACTAATAATAACTTATTTAAAGTCTAATATAGCGTGACTAACGGTTAGTCATATTTTTCATAGGAAATAATGGGTTGATTTAATTCATCATCTTAGAATATATTTACTCATTTATTTGGTCATTAATTATGACAATTAATGATCCACTAAACGAGTAAATATATTATAAATAGTAGGAAGATGAAGAGACTCTCGGATGTCATTGTAAAGGTATAAATAAATGCTTTGGTTATGAAATAAATTGAATCGGGAGTTATTTACCTAATAGTGGTATCAGAGCTTCCTATCATAACTCTTGGCTGCATTTCAATCCTGGCAATCTGCCATATCTATTTCAGGCTGCCTGCCCGTCGTTAGTCTGCCTCTGTGTGCATTTCTTCAGTCTGCAGATTGCATGCATTGAGTGGAGGTAAATATTGTTGCAAAAATATTTTGTGACCGTTCGATTGCACAAACCCTAATTCTTTCCCTCCGTCTGTTCATCCTGCGAGCCGGAACATTTTAGGTATTAAGTGTTCCTTCTCTGCGTTTTTTTGAATTGATGCATTTCTCCTGCTAGCCAGCATGCCATAATTGTATGTGATAATTGTATGTGTTATTCATTGGTGTATGAGAGCACCACTCTATTACACGCGCTCTGATTTATTCTACCTTCCCATCGCCGGTCTGCATATGTGTGCATTTGTCCTGTATCCTGCACACCATCATAATATGCAGAATCAGACCTGCATCAAATAATGGGTATGAGATTATAAGGCCTTGAATGGTTCCACGTATTAGTCTCTTCAGTTAATTTAATTCATATTGATAGAAGTTGAGTTCCATGCTACTCTACGTGTCTACAAACCTTGAAATAATATGTTCCCGACATATAATGTGTTCTCTGTATGAGACATTGTGTTTGAAGCTGCATCCTCGTGAAGAGATCTGATAGCTGTCAATTTGAATCTTTAAAATTGTCTATGGAGAAGTGATAAAGTCACTACATCTAGTTGTCCATCCCTCACCATTCTTACAATTCGCTGCACAACGTGTTTTCAGTCTCATTCTGCACTCGCGGTGTTGAGGGTTCCTCCACTCGCTATTTTGAACTATGTAAAGTCTGTGTTGAGCCTTGTAAAGTCTATTTCGCTGGCGTGGAGGAATGGCGGTGGCGGTGCCAGTATCCTCTATCATGTTCTTGATGTTCTGAGATTCGAAGGCAACGGCCTCATTGACCTCGAACAACTCGTCATCTGAGCTCTTCAAGCTCACTTTTGACTCACTGGCCAGGGTTACCCGTTGATCTGAATATACAGAAAGGGATTTCTATGTGTAAGCGAAGAGATTGCGGAGAGAAGTGTAAATGAACTTTTCTCGAATGATCTCAAATCGATGTTGATTAATTGAAGCTGCATTTTGAATATGAATTTGTGACCATTGCATGAGAAGCTTGTTGGTGTTGTCTGCGTTGAAGACTTAATTGTTGGAGTTGAGAGTTGAGGCTCGACCTCCTCCTCCTTGTACTGCTGCGAGCTACCTTGGCTTTGAGAGAAATGAGACCAGCGTAAAGATGTGTTTTGACAACAAGATGTTAACTCCACGTTGAATATATTTTTTTTTGACAGCCATCAATATTTATTGTGGAGAGTGTTCACGCCACTCCTTCTCCATGTGCGTGGGAACTTTACAACTTTGGATGCTGCGATTTGAGACTGTGTAATGGATGCTGATATTTGAGACATTCTTATGTGGTTAATATTCTTTTAGAAGGCTGTAAGAAGTATTTTAAATATTGCTGCTGTATTTACTTGTGACCGATGGGAATGTAAAAACCCTAATTTATGCCCTATCTTGTGCGTGGAATCTTTCTGGAAATGGTCTGCATATATTGCTATTTGAATTAAAAGAAGAGGCTCATGAATATTATGCATGGTGTTTTACTACTATAAAATGTATATGCATAGAAGTGTTTTCTTCTTTTTGATTTGAAGATGGATTTTGAGATTGAAGTTGTGACCACACTGGTTAAGAAGATTGTTGACAGCTGAAGATTGACTTGCTGAGACTTGACCCTTCTGTCAGTTGTAAGAAGTATTTTGAAGATCGTTGTGACTGCCCATCATGTTGATTGCATAAAGAATTGAATTGATGAGTTTCAATTTTCTTTCATTCTGCTGCAAGAAGTATGCAAAGAGTTGTATTCATGTATGAGATTGCCACCAGCACATTTGCTTATGAACTTATTGACAGCATATTTTCTCTGCCTCCGTGTTGTTGACAAAGAAGCATTCTTGGTCAATGATACTGTCATTGTATCACTTTAAAACTTGAAGTTGAGATATTAAGATTGTAAATCACCTTGGCAAAGGCTGTAGACTTGCAAGGTTATTGTTTTGCTATTATCTCATTCTCTTTGCCATATTAAGTTCATTATTGTAAATTACACCAGCAATTGCAGAAGATGCAATCTATAGCATCTGGAGAATCTTTGCTTTGCTAAAAAAGCAAAGAACCACACCAAAGACAAATCCAATGATCATCCCAAAGGAGAGAGCAGCAAGAGAGGCAGAGGAAGAAGAAACTTCAGAGGTAGAGGAGGCAGAAACAACTCCAGCAAAAGATCAGATTTGCAGTGCAAGCATTGTGGAAAGATTGGACACACATCAGATTAGTGTTGGGCTTCGTGGGACTCCATCAAAGACAGACATAACCAGAAGAAATATGACAATAAAAATCAAGATGCTAGTAAATCTTCTGATTCTGGTCATTGTATTGTTGCACATTGTAATCTTGGAATTGATGAAATGACTTCACTTTCATCTTACAAAGATTGTTGGCTTCTTGATACTAGTGCAACATCACACATTACTTTTAGAAAAATATTGTTTTGAAGAACTTAACGAAACAATAAATGGCATAGTGTACTTTGCAGATAAATCAAGTCTTAAACCAAAGGGAATGGGCACCATTCGATTGAAGATGCCTGGATTCCCTGATTTCTTGTTGAAGAATGTTCTTTATCTTCCAGAGTTGCAGGGAAGCCTGCTGTCCTTGGTGGAGATTCGACAGCGAGGCCATTCCATCCACATGTTTGATGGAATCGTAGAAATAAGAAAGTCCTCTGACAACCAAGTCATTATGACTGGATACAAAGATGGGAAGTTGCTGAAGCTAAAGGGTTCATCTGCAAGAGTTCAGAACTATGCCTACCTCTCTCACCATGGAGAAGGTAATTTGTCATCTAGTTCATTGTGGCATGCAAGATTTGGTCATCTAAATTATAACAGTCTTCGTTTGTTGAGAAAGAATGGTGTATTTGGTTTTCCCACCATTCCTAAAGAGAAGAACAAATGTGATGCATGTATATTAGGGAAACACAGTAAGCTGCCATTCCATGAATCTAATTTCAGAGCAAGTAGGAAATTAGAATTAGTGCATTCTGATTTATGTGGCCCAATGCCAACTCCTTCTACAAATGGGAATAAGTATTTTATGACATTTGTTGATGACTACTCAAGAATGTGTTGGATTTACTGTTTAAAGACAAAATCAGAAGCTTTTCAAACATTCAAAGACTTTCATGCATTGATAGAAAAACAAGAACAATAAAAAATTGGTACACTTCATACTGATAACGGGAAAGAATACACTTCAAATGCTTTTGAAGATTATCTTCGCCAACATGGAATTGCACATCAGACTACCGTTCCCTATAATCCTCAACAAAATGGTGTAGCAGAAAGAATGAACAGAACCATAATGAATATGGTTAGCTCAATGATGTTTTTTGAGAATGTAAAACTAATGTTTTGGGGTGATGCAGTGAAATGTGTAGCCTATTTGAGAAACAAAAGTCCCTAAAATGCGCTTGATAACAAGACTCCACATGAAATGTGGTTTGGCCATCTCCCTTCAGTCAAGCATCTCAAATTTTTTGGTTCCACCTGTTATGCCTTGATTCCAAAGGAGCAAAGAAACAATCTTGGTGCTCGAAGCAGAAAATGCATTTTCCTGGGGTACGAAGAATACTCCAAGGCATACCGTCTGTATGATGAGGTAAACAAGAAGTTTGTTATTTCCAGAGATGTCATTTTTCTTGAAACTAATAAAAATGACCAGTCCATTGAGAGACAACTTGATCATTTGGAAAAATATCCTCATCCAAAGACATATTCTAAAAATGAATATGAAATTCCGAACCTTGAAGGGGGGATTCCTATTTTGGATCAACCTTTGGAATTTCCATATGAAGCACCAACTCCCTCGCATGAATAAGTTCCTACTACTTCACCTGATCAAGAGATTCAACTGGATGATGTGATTGAGAGAATTGAAAGACTCTCAATCAATGATGAAGCACCACCAGCTGATCAACCAGGACCATCATGAAAGATTCCTAAATGGGCCACAAAGACACTTGAAAGTGTCCATCCAGATGAAGTTGGAAAGACAGGAACGCGAAGTTCGAAAAGACATGAAGATGGAGGAGAAGCAGATAATTCAGGTGATGACATGGATGTATCATTTGATTGTGAATTTAATTTATCTGCTAACTTTGAACCAACTTCCTTTGAAGAAGCTTCTACTCGGGTTGAGTGGAAAGAAGCTATACAGAATGAGTATGATGCACTCATGAAGAATGGAACTCGGAAGCTGGTTGACCCTCCAGTTGCAACCAAACCAATTGGCTGCAAGTGGGTGTACAAGAACAAATACAAATCAGATGGCTCACTTGACAAGCACAAAGCGAGGCTTGTAGCAAAAGGCTATGCACAGAAGGAAGGAATTGACTATGAAGAAACGTTTTCTCCTACAGCAAAATGGGCTACCATCCGTACCTTACTCTCTTTAGCTACTCAGAAAGGGTGGAAAGTTCATCGAATGGATGTGAAGACTGCTTTCTTGAATGGAGACTTGAAAGAGAATGTCTTCATGTCTCATCCAGAAGGCTTTGTTGTGAAAGGAAAAGAACAAAAGGTATGCAAGCTTGTCAAATCCTTGTATGGCCTAAAACAAGCGCCTCGCGCATGGTATGAAAAATTAACCGAGCATCTTTTGAAGTTAAATTTCAAACATTTTGATCTTGATGATGCAACACTGTTTATAAATAAAGTTGGAATATTTGTTGTGTATCTTGTGGTGTACGTAGATGATCTTGTGATGACAGGGAACAATGAGAGCTATATAGCATCAATAAAAAAGATTTGAAAAAGATCTTTGAAAAGACAGATATGGGACATCTCCACTATTACTTAGGAATTGAAGTCACTCAACATCCTAAGTACATATTCCTATCTTAGAAAAAATATGTTGGAGAACTACTAAACAAATTTTGCATGACAGAATGCAACCATATC